>WEIT01015536.1:59255-211026 GCA_013389985.1 Dryoscopus gambensis | reverse complement strand
GGGGTTGCATCTTCCATTCCAAGGGAGGCTCCTGCCTTCCCTTAACAGACATCTGTCTTTTCAAACCAAGACACTGCAATTTCAGCCCTTTGCTGCTGCAGGCTGTGGAAGGTCATCAGAGCAACCTGGGACAGTGGAAGGTGTCCCTGCCCATGGCAGGGGGGGGGACTGAATGGTCTTTAAGGTCCTTCGCAACCCAAACCATTCTGTGATTCTATGATGTGTGAAAACATGAATTTAAGTGTGTAACATATCCTGCAGTGCAAACAGTGCTGTTCCTTATAGGAACTCAAGAGTAGAAGACTTCTTGTAAGCAGAATTAAAATATTCTCTTTTATTTCCAAGTCCCCCATCCCTGCTCTGAGCCCTTGATGTGTGAGAGGGAAAAGCTTTTTGAGATAACTTTATATTTGTACATATAAGGAAAAAACATCTTCCCTGTGAGGGTGATGAGGCCCTGGCACAGGGTGCCCAGAGAAGCTGTGGCTGCCCCTGGATCCCTGAAGTGTCTAAGAACAGGGTTTGAAGCAACCTGCGATAGTAGAAGGTGTTCCTGCCCATGGCAGAGGATTGCAACAAGATGATATTTAATGTCCCTTCCCACTCAAGCCATTCTGTGATTCTATGAATAAAAGTATTTTTCCTCCCTTGCTATGATTCACGTTTGGTGACCTCTTTTCAATTAAATTTTTTAGTGAAATTCAACTCAAGACAAATTCAGTTGTAGGAAATTCCAGGCTGAAGAGGGAATCGCTGCTGAAGTTACAAGCTGCTGAAGACACAAGAAGCGAGTGGAAAGTGGTGGGGGGGGTTCATAACCCGGTATTTGGTGTGACAACGTCATTGCTTCATTGCGCGTAACCGTTTCCGCTCAAAACCGTTTCCACCTCGTTCCTGCAAAATCCAACCCATTTTCACGGTGGGGCCCTTTCCTTTCATGGTGAGTCCTCAGGGGGAAAAAACCAGGTCAGCTTCTGGGCTAAAAATGTGGATTTCTGGTAATTTTACCCTCTCTTGCTCTTCCACGCCCCGCGTCGCATCTCAGTAGATGCGCTGGTGAATGTATGGGACAGTCAGAATAGGAACGTGTGTCTCAGCCGTGGTGTTGCCCCAGGTGAACTTGGTTACCTGAAATGTGACCTGAGCTGTCGGTTGAACCTGACCACAGAGTCATCACAACATCCTGCAGTGATGTAAAGCATCAGTCAATGGAGATTTCTGCTGGTGTGATTCGAGAGAGCTGATAGCAGCAACAAGATTAGTCCTTTTTTCTTGGAAAGTTTTATGAATTTGTGAGAGGTTTCTGATTTTTTGTAGGGCTGAAAGTGTAATGAATCTGTTGATTTCCTGGATGACAGAAGATGAATTTGTGTGAAGAGTCCTATGCTTCAGTCCTCTGCTTCCAGCTTGGCTACGTGGCTCTGGGAAAGGTTTCTCTCAGGGCTTTTCTCCACAAATAAGCTCCATAAAGTGGTTATATCGGGTTTTTTTTCTGAACACAAAGGAGCAGGAGGACCAGGTGGAGGAATTCGAAGGAAGCTCCTGACCCAGCTCTTTCAGGGTTGTCTGAGGAGGATGGTCAACCCAAGCCCACATGTGGGTCCCACCAAGTCAATGGGAGAGGCTTTCCTCACATCACCTTGCTGGCTACAGGACCATGGGACTCATTAGAGGGTTTTGGGATTGTGCAAGACTTATGGGATGTACAGGAGCAGGAGCAAAGTTGGGCAAAGGAAAGGATAAAGGTGGATCAGCAAGAAATAATGTGTGTGGGAGTGCTAAAGACATCAAGATTGACAGCTCCAGATTAGTCCATAAGTCTGGTTCCCTCCTGGTGCTCGAGACCATTCCCCAGCTCCATTTCCCACCATGTATATCCAAGGAGTCCATCCAAGAGAAATGCTGCTCCAAGGTCCACTCAGTTTACAGCTCAGGCAGGGACTGGGATTCAAAGCTGAGCTGGAATGGGGCTCCTGGTGATGGTGGTCAAGGCCAGTGAAGGTGGTCAGGGCCCTTACAGGGCGTGTATGAGTTTCCAGAATTCTCCACAATGTGTCACCAGTGTGGGGAAGGCATCCCAGCTCCTGGTGCCCTGAGATTTCCCAGGAGGAGTTCCCCATGGCACCTGTGCTTCTCCTGCCCAGTCCCTGCAGGACACAGGGATCCCCAAGATGAGGTGGGGGTGGATTGTGCAGTTGAAGGGAGGTTAAATGGTGAAATTCCATGTACTGCCCTCATATTGAAAACCCTGTTGAATGTCTGATTTTGCGGCTCACTGATCTCTGCTGTTGGGTTTGTTTGAAGCACGTGGAAGTGCATCCACACGTGTTTGTGGTGAAAGAACACTATGATTAGAAAGAGGGGGTGGGAAGGAGTAAAAAAAACCAACCGCCTGAACAGTTTGGGGTTTTTTTCTCTTCTTCTTTCCGTATCTCTTGATCTGCCTGAATAAATGGTATTGGTCGATCTGGGATGCTAGTGGTAGCATCTGCTCCTCCCTTTTTTGAAGGTAGATGGGAGGAAGTGGGCTAAAAATTGCAGTATCAGCTCCTGACCTGTGGTCAGGTTAGCCAGCTGTGCTGCAATGGAAAAGGTGGCAGTGCCTGAGCTTTGCTATAAAATGGAGAACACAACTGGTTCTGAGACGCAAGAAGGGTTGAAAGGGTCTCAGAGAAGGGGAACTCTCCTGTCCTGTTGCCCTGACATCCACCTAAAGCAGCAGGGAGGTTACCATGGCTTTCACCAGCTCGACTCGGGTAAGTACTTATATTCAGTTTAAAGGATAACATATCTTTTCTACAATAGAGACAGCAGAATGCAGATCCCCTGATTTGCACAGAAAACCCTTTTGGTCTCGCTGGGAGATGGCTGGGATGCTGGGTGTGTCTGATGCAGCTGCTTGGGGATTGAGTGACAAAGGTGTGGTGGACCATCCATTATTTATTTATCTCTTGCTCATCAGCACTGCTCATGTGGGATTGGCAGAGCCCTTTTTGCAGACAACGTGTTATCAAAGTTGTTGAAATTTCGCTGTGGATATCTGTGCATTTGAATTTCAACCTGGGGAGCATTTGCAGTGCTGTCAGATCCCATGATTTCCTTAAAAGCTCTGCATTTATTTTGTCTTCTTTTTAGGAGCTGGGCTTGACGATCCTTGTGGTTCCCTTTCTGTTTAGGATATTCTATGATTCTATTGTTTACTAAAACTCTGCCTACTGGAAATGGCCAAGGAATCCCAGATTTTCTTGGGAAAAGGGTTATTTCCAGCAGATGGCTAAGGGTGGCAAATTTTTACTGTCCTGAGGAAGCTGTGTCTGGGCAAGGTTTTAAGCTGAGGCACAGAGTCAGCTCAGTCCTTACCCCAGTGTTTAGGTGATAAGATGGTGCTGTGTGACTGCAGAGTAGGTTCTTCATAGCTTGTTGGAGAGATGCTCTTCTTGGTGCAGAATCAATGATGAATCAGAATTTAAATTAGGGTTTAGCATCTGTTATGATGAGTTTTATTAACATCATTGTGCTGTTTGCTCATCTTGGCCCATGTCTTGGTTTGAAAAGACAGATGTCTGTTAAGGGAAGGCAGGAGCCTCCCTTGGAATGGAAGATGCAACCCCCTTCCCTCCGAATTATTATAATTTTGAAATCAAGGGCTTTCAGGCAGAGATATGGGGAATAGGAATAACAGTTCTTTTACTAATATATATATATATATGTGTGTAACAAAACAATAATACAGAAACACTGGCTGAACCTGACAGAGTCAGGGTACGACCTGACACCTGCCGGGCAGGGTGGTGGTAGCAGTCCCATCAGGTGAGAGCTGCAGTTCTCTTTGCAGTGGTTCTGTTGAAGCAGTGATCTTGTAGAAAAGGTCTGGTCCTCCTCAGAAAGTCCAGGGGTGGTTGTGTAGCTCCTGTCCTCTGGGAATCCAGTGGGAAAGGCTCTGTCCTCTGTTGCAAAACCCCCAAACTTTATCCAGGTGGGAATGCTTGGCTCCTTCCCCTGGGCGGAGCATCTCACAATGGGCTGGTGAGTCATGAGGCAAGGCCTTGATGGGCTCATTAACAGGAGATGGTCCAGGAGCGAGTTATCCATGGGTCATGCGGACAAGGCATTGTTGGGGCCATTACCAGAAGATAGTCTGGAGGGAGGAGGCAGGGAACATTGCTACACCTGGTTTCAACAGCTCATGAAGATGGTAACAGAATACAGATAACCCAGGACAGCCCATTTCACACAAATACAAGTATGAAGATGGTCCATTGATGGTCCAGCTGAACCAAGACTTGGCTCTTTGTGCTCTCTCTTTCCTCACTGGGCAGAACTGACACGTTTCTCTCTCCCAGTTCAGATCACTGTTTCTGGTGCTGGTTTTAGCCCTTGCTGTGAGGACCTTGCCCCACAGAAAGGCTGGTGCCTCTTTGAGGCTGAGTGAAGGTTGCCGGAACCAAAAGGATCCCAAATTCCCGACAACGGTGAAAGTTGACATTCGGATCAGCAACACAGACCGCGCCACTAAGATGGTCCACGATGTCAGGAACCGGTCTCTGGCTCCTTGGGATTACAGGTAACAGTTCAGCTGTTGTCTAAATTGTGAAGGCTGTGTCACAGGTGGTTTTGTGCAGTGACTTGTGGTTCATTCTCATCATATGCCCAGAGTCCCGTGAATATTGCAAACACTTCTTGGCACACGCTGATGTTTTGATGTTGAGTGAGAATTCCCCAAGAGAAACTGTTTGCAGTGCAGAGGGATATCACTGGAATGGTTTCTAATCTTGTCAGTCTTTGTCAATCACAGAACCACTTAGACTGGAAAAGCCCTCTAAGGTCATTGAGCCCAACCATTCCCCCAGCACTGCCAAGGCCACCACTGACCCATGTCCCCAAGTGCCACATTTGCACGGTTTCTAAACCCCTCCAGGGATGGTGATTCCACTACATCCCTGGGCAGCTGTGCCAGGCCTTAATGATGCTTTCGGGGAAGAAATTTTTCTTAATATCAAATCTAAACCTCCCCTGGTGCAACTTGAGGCCATTTCCTCTTGCCACTTGTTCCCTGGGAGCAGAGCCCAACTTCCCCTGGCTGCCCCCTCCCGTCAAGGAGTTGTGCAGAACCAGAAGGTCCCCCTTGAACCTCCTTTTCTCCAGGCTGAGCCCCTCTCCCAGCTCCCTCAGCCGCTCCTGCTGCTTCAGCCCCTTACCCAGCTCCTCTGAGCAGCTTTCCAACTGTTCTGCCCCAAGCCTGTAGCGCAGCATGGAGTTGAAATAATGACGAAATTCATTATTCCTCTAGGAAAAGAATGATGAGAGTACATTGTAATTTCACATTTTCCTAACAGAAAGAAACTTCTGAATGCTGAAATTAAAACCAACCAAAAATTAATAGGCCAGCAGTGGGTTCTGTATTATTTAACCCAGCTCCACTCCATTCATCAGCTCCTAAAGAGTGGTGCAGCAATATTACCCTCCCAATGCTGATTCCATTTCTAGGAAATCATTGTGAATATGTTGCGGACAGGGAAATCCTTTGTGCCTCACAGTGAGGATGCACAGGTAAATAGGATGATGGACATACAAACAAGAAGATCCTGCCAAACCACGCTGTCCAAGTGCATAAATCAGTTTTGTGTCCCCATCCCCAGCCTGGATGTAGATCCCAACCGCTTCCCGCGGGTGATCGCCGACGCCCGGTGCCGCCTGTCCGGCTGTGTGAGCCCCCTGGGGCAGGAGGACCACAGCCTCAACTCCGTGCCCATCAAACAGGAGATCCTGGTGCTGCAGCGGGAGCAGCGCGGCTGCGTCCCCTCGTACCGCCTGCAGAAGAGGGTCATCACCGTGGGCTGCACCTGCGTCACTCCGGTCATCCAGCACCAGTCCTAGGAGGAATGGCTAGGGAAGGCAACACTGGGAAGAGGAACTGTCTCCCGTAAAAATCCCTCTGGTGAAATCCCACAGCCGCCCGCCTCGCGTCCCAGGAATTCAACACACCATTCCCCTTCCAAATCCGGGCAAATCATCTCCTGAAAATTGTGATTCTTGCTGTTGTTCATTTATGGGTTTTAGGATGGGAATCACTGGTAGCTGGTGATGGAGGAGAGGAAGAGTTCTGTTTGTGACCCCAAGCAGTGAGAGGGCAAAGCAGTGCTTTTTAAAATTTAATTTTCATTCTGGTTTATGTCAGTTTGGTGACTCAAACTAATTATAGTTTCTGAAGTTGTCTGTGGCAGTAAATTGCCCTAATTGAATACATGCCCACCAGCACTGCCATAAAAAACTCCTCCTCTCTCCCTCCCTCTCTCCCTCCCTTCCTCATCCCTATCCCCTTTCCCTTCTCTGGCCATCCCTGCTCACTGGGGTATTACTGGTGTCAGTCAGACATTGGTGCCACCAGGCCTGGTTGTCACCACACTCAGGGTTTGTGTCACTGCTTCTCTGTGGGAACAGCGACTGATTTATTGCAGAACATTTTGCGAGATAATTGAGTCCACTTGTTGAGTGTTAAAATGGTAAAGACCCAACAGATATCTATATTTCTATTTATGTCTTCTATTTATGGCTGTATTTATGGCTCTGCGTGTGCTCAGAGTATATAAGGATTGATAAATTTAATCTGTATTTATTCAATAACTTATCTGCTGAATAAAAATCATATTTTATTTTTAAAAAATGGGGGTTTTTATGGTAGCTCAGAATGACAACAGACACAGAGTATGGGTTTCTGCTGCAGTAGCACTGAGAGATTTTGGCACAGATTGGGTGTTTTCTGGTGGTGCAGTGAAATGAGTAAGAGGGAGCAGAGGAGAACTTACAGCCTAAACAGATGAAAAGATGCAAAGAAGAGGCTGAAAGCAGTGAAGGGACATTCTACAGGCAGTAGTGGCAATGGAACAAGATTCTCTAGACCTCTGGGATGGTGGGAAAAAAAGATGGGAGATATCACACTGCAGGGCTGCAGCTGGAATTTGGGATGGTTCACGAGAGCTGAGAAAGGCCTGTCCTTCCTCTTCCAGGCAAGGTAACATCCCTATAAGCAACCTTCTCCTCCCCCAGCTGAATATTTGGCTGAGCAGGAATGCAGAGAGATGTGAGATGGCCTCATCCCACTGCTCCTCAGTCAGGAAATTTACAGGTGCTGGGATTAAAGTGATAGATGAAGATCCCTCCACATCAAGGAACCAGGAACGGTACCTGCAGGGCGTGGTTTCCTGCTGAGCTGAGCTGTCCTGCCTCAGAAAAGGAGGAACTGCCCTTCCCCTCCCTTAGCTGCACAAGGAGCACAGCCTGGCACAGCTCACTGTTCAGGAGTTGGACTGCATGACCTTTGTGTGTCCCTCGGGATATTCCATGATTCTATAACTATTTACTATTTTATCAACTTACTGCAATATCAACTTTTTTTTGACATTGCTCCTCTTTCATCCTGAGCTGAGCCAAGCTTTCAGACCTCTGACTTCGGTTTCTGCTGGGGGAGATTTTAAACCTGTATTTCATTTTTCATTTAAATCAGGACAAACCTGTGCAAGCATTCTCGTATTTCATTTTGACTGCACAGAAACTACTTTAAGTTAGATCCACCTGGCACAGGTAGACCCTGGGTTTCCTTCCCAGGGTAGGTCAGGTGAGTTGTTGGGTCTAAATGACTCAAGGCCAGGTTGGATGGGGCTTTGGGCCACCTGGGATAGTGGAAGGTGCCCCTGCCCATGGCAGGGGGTGGGATGAGATGGTCTTTGAGTTCCCTTCCAACCCAAACTGGTCCATGATTCTTTGATGACTCTTCTGGTGTTTTTTGTTGAGTTAGGTGTGTTCCGTGTCCCGCGGGTCACTGGGAGCCACTTCAACAATCTGTGGGCACCCTTCTCATTCGTTTACAAGCATCTGCAATCACTTGTGGCAGCAGCTGTTTCGTTATGACCGCCGAGCTCTTCATGTGGTGCAGAGCAAGCCCAGGGAGGAGGCGTCTCCTGCTTTCCTCTTACAGTAACCGCTGACCAGGAAATCGCAACCCTCTTCTTACTCCTGACCTACTTCTCTCCACAGACCTGCCTTGTGGGGCTGCCTCACTTGTTTTTCGGGGAGAAAACTACCCTACATCTCTCCTTTCAGTCATAATCACTTTGACACTGGGTTCACGGCAGCGTACGCCCTGTGCTGATGCTCCTAAACACCCACCAGCTTACCCTGAGAGTGGTTCTGACTGGATGGATAATGAAGTAGCTCATTAGGAAAATACACAGATAGCTAATTAAGGAAGTCTCACCCATGGGTCATGAGGTTTTGCAGGCAGAGCTCTCAGCTGCAAACCACCCACCACTCAGGGAGGCATTGCTCGTACGTGGGGTTTGTTTCCTCCTAATGGCATCGTTCTTAGAGTGCAGCTGCTTGTAAATACAAGCCTGGTTATTTTTTGGGTGCTGGCTTTCGCTGCCAGCAATCTATTAATTTGGGGGTTGGAACTAGATGCTCTTTAAGGTCCCTTCTAACATAAACCATCCTGTGATTCTATGAATCAGAGAACATGACAAATAAATTTATGCTTCTTGTAAACAGCACAGTCATATCAGCACTGAGAGCAAGTGCAGTTCACAGCCTTTGCTAAAGGCTTTGCTTGGTTTGTTCCCTTTGCAGCAATGGACCCAGACCCTGGGTGCCCAGCGGGGCATCTCTGGCTCTGAAATGTGGCTTTGGAGCAGCCTCCAGGGGCTGGGTTGTTTTACCAGGAGGAGAAGGTACAGCTGGGGGTGTAGCAGCAGTGCCACAGTGTCTTCTTGTAACCTGCTGGGCTAAGCAGCCTCCAGTCACAGGTTCGTATCTGAGCCTCGTGGCCTTTCCTATTCCTCTTCTCTTCTGATTTTCTCTCACTAACCTCCTACCTTTGCTCCTTGCTCACTGCTCCCCTTGGCTGTGTGCTCTGGCAGCTGACCCTGGTGTAGCAGCTCCCGTGGGATGTTGGATGGAGCAGAGTTGAGCCCCTCCTGCATTACCATGGGCTGGGGGGAGCAGCAGCGAGGTCAGCACAGGCAGGTGCCTCCTCCCAGACCCATGCTGTGACCTGTGAACGTGTTGACTAGAAAGTATCTCAGGCCTCTTTGGACCCCTGGCCACAGGCAGGTGCTCCTGGGAGCGTTCAGAGGGACTGTGGGCCATTGCAGCCTGCTCCACAAAAAGCATTGTTTTGGAAAGCGTGCAAAATTAAATATGTAAAGGATGCAAAGGTTGCAAGCTAAAAGGTTGAAAAACCCAAGAATTATCTGTGTTTGGTAAGCCAGAGGGTTAATGGCTGGAAAGCTGACATGGTTTATCAAGAGTTAGAAATTACAGGCAGAATTATAAGGTGATAAGCAATTTTCTGATCAGTCTGCGGGGATCTGTGGGTTGGTGCCAACAAGATGGGTATAGATGATAGGGTGAGTTTCTGTATCAGCTGCAGGTTCTTGAGATGGCCCAAGAGACCAGACCAGAAATCTGTTCCCATGTCAACATCACCTCCAAAACAGGAGACTTACCTTGATCTTCCCTGCGAGGGTGGCGAGACACAGGCAGAGAGAATTGTGGTTGTTCCATCCCTGGAAGTGTTGGGCTGGACAGGGCTTGGAGCAACCTGGGATGGTGGAAGGTGTCCCTGCCCACAGCAGGAGGTTGGAACTGGATGATCTTTAACGTTTTTTCCAACCCAAACCATTCTATAATACCACAATCTCCCTTTGTCTCCATCCCCTTCTTCCTCTTATGTCTTTGATATTATTCTTAACCTTGTGCTGAAGAAGAATGAGTGGGCTGATTCTGCATTTTCTACAGCACTGCTGCAAGGCAGTGACAAATAATCCCAAACCTGCTTAAAATGTCTGTGATTGTCTGGTGCTACTTGGCAGAGTTTGTGGGGATGGGACATGTGCTGGTGCTGGCTGTCAGGAACTGAGACGATGCCAGCCAGGCTCAGCCACCAGACATAAACTTCACTTTCTGCCTTTGCTGCTCACAAAGAGGAGCTCCAGGAGCTGGACTTAGATGATCCTTGTGGGCCCCTTCCAACTCAGGATATTCTAGGATTAAAAACATTTCTCATATTTTCTAGTTATTCCCCATACTTCCAGGACTGGATGGTGGGAGCAGGTTCAGGTCCCCAGCTCTTCGGAGAAATCCCTTCTTGCTTTTGATGTAACTTTTTATTTATTCTTCCTCCAGAAAAATTGCTCAGCTTTTCTACCTTTTTCTAAAATTTCAACAAAATATTAAAAATATGTTTGATGCCCTTTGGGGCTCATGGACTGACAAAATGCTGTTTTCTGGGCACAGCTTTCTGTGAGTGAGTAAAATCAGTACAAACCATCATGTTTTGTGTTCTATCTGTATTCTTAGTAAGCACAATATATTTGTATCATGATCAAGGTTCCCTGTTCTGGTAAATGAACAGAGATGGTTTATCTCCTCTCTAACTTGACACCATAATTTTTCAGGGTGGCTTTTTATTTCAGACTTCTGAAACTTCTGTTCTTGGCCTCGTGACAGCTGAATCTGCAGCACCTTTTACAAGCATCTGGTTTCTACCCAGATTGCTTTGATAAGTGGCAACAATGAGCATGATTATCTGCAAAAATCCAATCTCAAGCTTCTCTTTCTGGTGGGTTTTACTCACAGGTTGCCAAGACACTACTGCTCAGATTTTGCAAACTGAGGTGAAACTGAGATGGGGAGGAGTGCTGGACTGGAAACTTATGTTGGAGAGGGTTTTGCAGCAATTCCGCCCCCCTCCCTCCAATCACAATATCATTTAAGAGCATCAAATTAGCAGAAATTTGAATAAAGCTCTCGAAAACAAGGAGAAACAACCTTTGCCTGTTGAACCTCAAACTGGTAAGAGCTGTGTATGGGTGAAAGAGGAGCTCTACTCTCTTTGGTCTCTCATGGTGATCATTATTGACTGTAGAAAAATAAGGACACAGATGAGGTGATCCTTGTCAAGGTGCATTGGTTTGGATTATTCTGCACCTTTCCAAGTGAACACAGCAATGTGAAGGGAAATCTCTTGGCTCATGGTGCCAGGAGTTAGGAGAGAACTTGAAGTAGGAAAGAAAACAGTCCTCTGGCCCCATGAATCTTAAGTCTTAAGCTGTACCAAGGAAAATATAGGTTGGATATTAGGAAAAAGTTTTTTACGGAAAGAGTGATAAAGTACTGGACTGGTCTGCCCGGGGAGGTGGTGGAGCCACCATCCCTGGATGTGTTTAAAAAAAGATTGGATGTGGCACTCAGTGCCATATCTTAGTTGAGGTGTTAGGGCATGGCTTGGATTTGATGATCTTAGAGGTGTCTTCCAACCTGGTGGTTCTGTGACTCTGTGAATCTGGGTGATTAATTAAGCTATTAAAAGCTTCTGCAGGAGCATGTAGAACACCCAGGCAGGCTGTAGCTGTGAGCACGAAGTTGTCCAAATAAATAAAAAGTGGTTGTGTCCTAAGGCACAGATCTGGATGGGTTGGTAAATGGTCCAAGGTAAACCATGCTGGTGGAAGGGAGAGTGGTGTATCTTCACTAAGGCCAGGTTGGATGGGGCTTGGAGCAACCTGGGATGGTGGGAGGTGTCTCTGCCCACGGCAGCGGGGTTGGAACTAAGTGACTTTTAAGGTCCTTCCAACCCAAACTATTCCATGATGATGATGCTGATCTGTGAAGTCTGTCAGCAGAAAGCTGTTGGCTTTTCAACTCTCCGGCTGCGTCATCTCTTTCTGACCTGGTTCTGAGTTTTTCCACCTCAGCTCTCTCAGCATTTTCCAGTCCCCACTGTACATGTGCCAACTCCAGCTAGTGGCACATGACTTCCAGGGAAGAAAGGGTTGGACTTTCTGTGATTTTAACCGTTAGAAGTTACTTGGGCTAATTGCAGACAATTTGACAAAACTCTTTCTAGGAGTGGTAGGACACTGGGAGATTATCTAAAGGACAAGGAAATCAGCTCTTTCAACCTTCCTGGACTGATCTTTATACAAATCTTTGAAAACCTTGAAGGATGAGGGTTCCTTGATGGTTTTTCGTTGGTTTTTTTTTGTTTTATTTTGTTTTGGTTTTTTGTTTGGTTTTTTTTTGTTTTTTGAAGTCCATTCATATGCCTAATACTTGAGGGACAGTCAGCTGGGTTAAACTTCAGAACCTGCAGGAGACCTTAAGGAAGAATAACTGGAGATAAGGTCAGAAACTAGCTAAGTTAGGATCATACACACTCCCAGATTCCTGCATACGGGCAAAGTTATACCAGTGTTTGAAGGTAAATAAAGGTGTGGACAGGAGTTCATTTCTGTGATTGCAGGTACTGTGATCAGTCTGAGTTAATCAGTGTTTCTTTCGTCCACTGTTTATCTGCCAGGTCAAGGAATGCTGTGGCTGTGCCGTGGGTTTAGGTTACGGGCTGACCCACCTGGAGTAGGTTAAGGAGGGTTTGGGCTCACTGGAAGAGTTGGAGGGAATAAGCCCCACCAGCAAAAGCTGGGATGGTCACAGCTGGATCTGGAGAAGATGCTTTCACCTGAGAGGACCTTCCCTCTCATTAGGGACTCTCAGCCCTGAGATCTGTGTCTCTACAAGTTCCATATTTGCTGTTGCATTTGCCAGCGGCACTTTGCCAGTACTTGAGCAAGGTCACACCTCCCCGAGACAGCAGCAAACAAAACATCTTCACCAGCCAGCCTTGTCCTCTGAAACATGAAACATGTTCATTGGAGCACTTTTAACCCAAGTGTGCTTTAAATAAACCCACCTGTTGTGCTAGACACCCACCCACGCAAGCCCCATCCGACCACAGCTGAAGTGCTGTGTCAGGGTGCTCCACTTTTGAAAACACACTGGAAGGACATGAACACAGAGAAAATTACGATTGCCATCAGCAAGACGTGGTTAACTGCTTCAGTCACCCACCTCACTCTCTTGTGAGCTTCTCCAGGTGTACCCAGGTGGTGTCTCTGCTCCACGGAAAATGGGCTGAAGCGGGCTGGGCTGGGATTCACAGATACTGTTGGAGCCAAGTTAAAGCTCAGCAGTGGAAATGTAATCGCTGTTTTAGGAGAGGGAGCTTCTTGGAGTTTCTTTCCCCACAAAGAAGTGTTCAAAGTGTTGTGTTGATCTTTACAAATCCTTTTCCAGTTGGATACTCAGGAGGATAACTGGGTAGTTACTCAGTAGAAATTTTTTTTTGCTTGTCTGTCCTTAACGTGAACCTCTTGGGTGCCACTTTATAAATTATTTTCCTCCAGGCATCTTAGCTTCTCTATTGGTAAAATGGTGTTTTCCCTAATTTTTTTTTCCATGGGGTTTACCTTCTACTGCTGCAGAGGTAGATGTTACCAAGAGAATTTGAGGCTTTAGCATCGGGTAAATCTCTTTATGGTCATGATTGAGTGATTTCTTGCCTTATCAAGAAGACTTCAGTTGCTGCGACCCCCAGCCTATTCCCCCGGTTAGCAGCGGCAGGGGGGCTGTGGGGCAACGTAGTTCTTTGTGGGTTCCTTGAAAGAAGGGGTGCAGCAGCTTATCAGGGCTTCCAGAGTGTCTCTTAGTTATGCATCTGTAGGCAGCAGCAAGCTGTAAGAGAAACACAGTATCGCCCTTGGTGGTGAAGTCAGGAGGAGTTTATTTCAGGTCCAGCGCCTCCAAGAGGGGGAAGCAAGGAAGTGAGAGGTGGGGAAATCCAAAGGAGAAAGAGAGCCTCGTGCTTCTGGGCACTCCCTTATCAGTTTCAAAGAGCCCACGGCTACAAGGCTTGAGCCAGTGAAAAGCTCCTAGGGGAGGGATCATAGGCAGGGTTACAACTTAGGAGTACACCATACATTTTGGAAGGGGGAAACAGAACAAACCATTCAAAGGAAAACGCACAACCACAGACTTCTTTAGAAAGAAAGGAGAGCACCCAAGAATTTTTCAGATTTTTTTATTACACAAAGATAAATAAACATTACCTTACTACTTAAAAAAAAATATTGGGATACTACATTATTACCATTTTTCCACCAGCATAAATAGATTTATATAAATAGACATTTCAAAATGTAAACTAAAGATGGGTAGAGTTCCCATTACTTTTCAGCACAGCACATGGAGGTGTCCGGATTCTGAATTCGTGGAGTTCAAGATTTCGGGGGAAAACATTAAATTTTTTAACCGAGACGCCTAATTTTCAATATATTCTGATGTATTCCAGCTAATTTTTATGGCTTAATTCAGCTTTTTGGAGGATGGATGAGGCTCTTTCATTTCCATGCAAGGAAATTCTCCGTGGCTCCTTGCTCTTGCACTTCTGGCTCCCGTCAGGCCTGGTGCTGGATCAAGGGGGTGACACACGTGCAGCCCACGGTGATTATTTTCTTCTCCAGCCTGTAGGATTGCTGGCAGCCCCTCTGCTCCCTGCGCAGGACCAGGATCTCCTGCCTCATGGGGACGGAGTTGAGGCTGTGGTCCAGCTGCCCCTCCGGAGTCACGCACCGTGAGTGGCGGCACTCGGCGTCCGCGATCAGCCGGGGGAAGCGGTCGTGGTCCTCGTCGATCCTGGGGGTTGGCAGGAAAGGCAATATTTGAACCCAAAGGCATGATAGTCTGCATGACTATGGACTCCCAGCTCGGGAACCTGTGCATCCTGGGCTAAATTGCCTATGGAGGGACAGCAGATTCTCCAAAACTCCAGGTTTTTCAGAAATAAAATGTAAGTAACTAAATACTGGATATTTTTAAATGTATGGCTACATGCAACTTCCTTTGCAAAGGACTTGCTTCAAGCAGGCACTGACTTTGAAAGACTGATCAGAAATTATTTGAGCTTACCAACATATCTCTTCAACTAACAGACCCCAAAACCTTCAGTTCCTCCTCAAAATGGGAAATGTTGGTTTTATTAAGCCACCACTGAATTTGGTGCAATATGAACCCTCTGAGGAATTTTTTTATGATGTTTCAGGTAAAGAATGCTTTTGAAGATAAAGTTTTCCCAGTATACAAATGAATTAAGTAATTTGCTTTTCCTTCTGTATATTGCTAGGCTATGCATTTGTTTTGTGCTGCTTTCTGTACTGGTTCTCTTTCGAAGAGGATTGTAGGGACTGTGGATACTCTCATATTTCCAAATTCTCTCAACTGTGAAGCAATGAGAATAGAGATGAAAGCATTTTTCTTGGCCAGGACATCATGTTTTTCCAGGTCATCGGGACAGGGATCATACCTGTAATCCCACGGAGCCAGAGAGCGGTTGCTGACATCCAGACTGGCTTTGGTGTCCTGGTTCGTGTTGCTGATGCTGAGGTTGACTCTCACAGTTTGGGGGAATTTTGAGTCTTTTTGGGTCGGGCATCCAGTAGATGCTTGCTTGAAGATGTTCTCTGGCTTGAGCCCAGGCTTGATCACCTTCCCATGGGCTGGACTGCTGGCTGACAGCACGGCCAGCAGCACCAGGATCAGGGGTCCGAGCTGGAGAAAATTGGTACACTTACGGCACAGGACAGGTGTGAATTTCATCCACAGCCAGCCTAACTGGTAGTTAAAGCCTGTACCACAAGTCGGAGTGGTTATGGGAAAATGTGCTGTATGTCACATTAATACTCCCATTAACTGATTCTCACAGCGCTGATTGGTCTAGTATACACCCAGTTGTAATTTGGTGATTCCAAAATGGTGAATTATAGAAAATAATATAATACAGAAATAGCAGAAAGGATATAACAAAAAGAAACACACTCTAAGGTTGAGTTTTCAATGTATTTCTTGCCTCAGAGAATGCTGTGGTAGCCCATGTCACTAATGTACAGTCTCATTGCTGCCCCATGAGCATTCTCACATTTTAGTTATTTTTAATTATTAATGATTTAAGCAAGCGTGTTAAAGGTGGGTGCAGATCCCTATTCAATGTATTAGAATTTAAATCTCAAATCTCTGTCAAACTGGGGGGAAATAAACCCAGAATTCAAGTTCTTACCAGAGAAGTGCAAAGAGTTGGAGACATCTTCCTTTCCTTACTGCTTCTGATGCTTGTGCTGGGCTCTGCTGAGCTGAAGGTGTCTTGGCACATTTTCAGCTAGACTTTTTATAAGGCTTTCTGGCTGTGAGTTGGTGTTTTTGGAGTAGGTGTTTTTTCCCCTTTACTGTGGTTTCTGACCATAACCTAAATTACGACATGTATGTACATAGGTTCCATTAGCACAGGTGACATACAGGATATATCTTAGATTGGTAGATGTGTTCCTTCAGATGTGACACTGAAACGCCAGAAGAACCCAGATGATTTTAGGAAAACCCAAACATTGGAAATTTGTGCGTGCAAAATATTCAGTTTTAAATTGGGATCCTGTAGGTATCAAACCCAAATGTCGCTGGCACAGGTTTGGATCTGTTCACTCCCAGGTTGGCCTGATGTCTTTTCGTTCCAAACTGGACAGATATTGGACAACTGACCACCATCCATTTGCTTTCATAATCTTCCCATGGGCTGTAATTTTTCTTGATATCTGAGGAGCAACGTTTCTGCTCAAGATCAATTCTTCTCTGAATCAGGCTATTTTTATTCATGGTTAACCCTCAGGGGCGATATCTCAGTGTTGCTCAGAATGCTGCGTGATAATGAGCTCCCAAAAGTCAGTCATTCTCCACATAGGAAAAAAAATGAGTGAGCTTCGTTTTGAGCTTGCCACTTTTTCATTTTGCTTTCATTTTGCTTCTCTTGTGCTACAGGACAGTGTTTTGTTCCTAAGGAAAGGAGTTTGGGAAGTGTGGTGGGTGTAGTTAAACTTCCAGTTCCTAAGCTACAGGGAGGACAGAGGGGCTCCAGAGAAACTTTGTGAAGGCTGAGAGATGCAAAATGATACCCAGGAACAGGTTACCCAGAGGAGCTGTGGCTTTGCTGCCCCTGGAAGGGTCCAAGGCCAGGTTGGATGGGGCTTGGAGCAACCTGGGATTGTGAAAGGAGTCCCTGCCCACGGCAGGGGTTGGGAATGGATAATATTCAAGGTCTGTTCCAACCCAAACCATTCTGTGATTCTAGGATTCTATAACATCGAGTCTATTCTCTGACATTTCTTTTTTTTAGGAAATACTCCCATCACTTTGCTCTGATGGTGGGTTACGAGCAGCTCGGATGTGCCCCATAGAGGTGACACTCAGTGTAACCGCCTTGAGCCGCTGATCAGAACTTTTCCCAGGTTTAATTTTAGTGGGTTTTTCCATGAAAATGGTGCAGAGAAGGTACAGATTTTTTACACTGGCTTAACATTTATACTTAAGTCCAAATTTTACTCACCTTGTGCCATCCAAAGGAGGATGCAAATAAGGGTAGAACTTAGTTTGCGGTTTCTGGGATACCCATGACCTACATCCGCCTGTTTAAAAGATGCTGACACTTCAGAAATTAAACATATATTTCAGTTTCCCTCTTCAAGTTAGAAATGCACAGGTTAAAGGAAACGGTCCCCTCAGAAGGGGTTTTCTCTAATTCCATTTACTGAAATATCCTTTTAAAGTGGGTCAGTTAAATTGCCAATTTTAGAAGCAAAATACGTTTTTGAAAGCCTACAAGGTAGCGGAAGGTCAGATTCAACCAGCCTGACCCTAAATTGTCTACCCTAGTGCGTCAGTGGTTTGGGTTACCTAGGTACTTGAAAGGTGAATAGTTAAGCATTCGAACGTGGCTGATCCACCACAACATTGCAATGGTGAAAAACAAATTTCCATGGTTTATAGCAAGGTGTAAACGCATTTGTTGGCAGTTGTCATAGGCAAGATGTGAAGGTCTGAGGAGAAAATGTGCGTCTTAAAATGTTTCTACTAGGTATGAATTACACAAAGAGAACTCTCACATTTCTAGTTTCAAGATTTTTCCAAGTTCAAAATATATGTTTTGCAATTCTTAATGCTCTGAAGCGAAAATAAAAAAGGTTAATATGATTCTCCTCATGAGATGAGAATTTACCCCAAAGGATTTGTTTTATTCTGACATAGCTTTCTCCTAGCTAGAGATCTGGAAACTGGGACACTAACTAAGGCTTACTGAAACAACAGCAACAAAAAAAATTGAAGATTATGAAAAGCCTTTTGAAATGAAACCTACCTCTTCTCTTGGCTTTGGTGAAAGCCTTCTTGAAATTAAGTTGCTATTTAAGTACTTTGCTCACCTGAGATTCTTCAGGTGCCCAAATCTGAGTGTGTTGGCATCCATGACACTTTCTCCCCTCAAAGAGTATCTTCGAATCACAGAATGGTTTGAGTTGGAAGGCACCTCAAAGATCATCCTATTCCACTCCGTGCCATGGACGGGGACACCTTCTCCTAGCCCAGGTTGCTCCAAGCCCTGTCCAGCCTGGCCTTGGATGCTTCGAGGGATGGGGAAGCCACAGCGACCATCCAAGTGCTGGAGCTCTGGAGTCCTGACTGAACTTGCTGTAAATTAAAAGAGAACTGGCAGGGAACTCCAAATGCTTTACACATTCTTTTTAACTGCCATCAGTTAAGTTTATGATACTTCTGTAAAATCAGATTTTTTTTTTTATTTGCAAGTATGAAGACATTTACTTTTTTCTTTTTCTTGCTGGAGAGAATACTTTTGAGTATATATTATAAACCCTCTAAGTACAGCAACACTCTTCCTCCTACATACAAGCACTCTGCATTGTGGAGGTAATTTCTAGGGTTAGACTGAGCCTGAGTTCAGTGGTGGTCTGAGAGAAACTCAGAATTTGATGGACCAAGGCTCTGAGCACTCTGGTTAAACACCGAGGTTTAAGTTTAATTTAATTAAATAATGCTGTGAGGGGATGGTTGGGCCAGACACATTCAGAGACACCCTTCAAACTGGTTAAATCCAGAGAAGAGACAGGAAAATGCCAGAGGGCTGGAGCACCTCTGCTCTGGAGCCAGGCTGGGAGAGCTGGGAGTGTTCAACCCTGTGTTAGATCTGGCTGAGCTCGAGTTTATTTTCCCACAGCAGCTCTCCCAGTGCTGGGCTTTGCACCGGGAGCTGGAAAGGTTTTGGGAACACCCCAGTGTTTTGGCTACTGCTGGGCAGCGCTGGCACAGCATCAGCTCTGTCTCTCCATTTCCCTCCCCCAGGGACTGGGCACGGCCACGATCCTGGGAGGGCACACAACCCGGCCAGCTGACCCAAATTAGCCAAAGGGATATTCCATACCATGGGACATCAGCTCAAATAAAAGCTAAGAAAAGGAGGAAGGGGGTGCATTTGTTGTTTACGACGTTTGCCTTCCAGATCAACTGCTCCATGTGCTGAAGCTCTGCTTCCCGGGAAGTGGCCGGACATAACCGGACATAACTCACTGATGGGAAGTAGGGAATAAAATGATTGGTTTTTCTCTTTGCTTGTGCACAAACAAACCTTTGCTTTTGCTTTAGTAAACTGCCTTATCTCAACTTAGGAGTAGTTTCCCATCTTATTTTCTCTCCCCTGTCCAGCTGGAAGGGTGGAGGGATAGAGTGGCTTGGAGGGCACTTGGTGTCCAAACAAGATCCATCCACCACAAGTCTGGAGAAGAGAAGGCTCTGGAGAGACCTCAGAGCCCCTTCCAGAGCCTAAAGGAGCTCCAGGAGAGATGGAGAGGGGCTTGGGACAAGGGTCTGGAGCGACAGATCAAGGGGGAATGGCTTCAAACTGCCAGAGGGCAGGGATAGATGAGATATTGGGAAGAAATTATTCCCTGTGAGGGTGGGGAGGCCCTGGCACAGGGTGCCCAGAGAAGCTGTGGTTGCCCCTGGATCCCTGGGAGTGTCCAAGGCCAGGCTGGATGGGGCTTGGAGCAACCTGGGATAGTGGAAGGTGTCTGCCCATGGCAGGGGGAGGAACTGGGCGATCTTTAAAGGTCCCTTCCAATCCAAACCATTCCATGGTTCTATGAAATCCCTGCACCAGTCTCCTACCCCTTGATTTTTACAGAGGAGACACAGCAGAAGAGCTAGAACAGTGTTTTTCCTCTATTAAACACCTGTGGTTTTCCTCCCCAGCCACTGCAGTAGAAATGATCAGCTCCCACTTTCATGCCTAAATTCTGCAAGCACAGCTAATGGAGATCAGAGTCACACATTAGCCGTGGTTGCTGCCAGTGGTTGAAATGCCCTTGCGTAACTAGTACTTAATAGATACGCAGTAGCTGGGAAGTCAACTTTAAGACAATGAGCTGCAAAATGACATTTTAGGAAAGGGACGCTCGTGGAGCATGGAGAGGTCAGTGCCATGTGCCCAAAATCCAGCCCTTAGTTTGTGCTCCACCACCCACCGCTTTCAAACAAAATTAAATTCAGAAAACTTGTTTTCTCACCAATATATCCCTGTATCCCAGAGCGTAAACTCAGAGTTGCCAGGCAGGTCTGATAGGGCAGCCTGCAGAATTAAACTCATTTCTACTGTAGCCATTTGCCTGCTCCCAGGTGAAATCTGAAAATTTTGGTCATTCATCATGGAATCAAAAAATCAGAATCATAGAGTAGTTTGGGTGGGGAAGGACCTTTAAATGTCGTGNTTGGATGCTTCGAGGGATGGGGAAGCCACAGCGACCATCCAAGTGCTGGAGCTCTGGAGTCCTGACTGAACTTGCTGTAAATTAAAAGAGAACTGGCAGGGAACTCCAAATGCTTTACACATTCTTTTTAACTGCCATCAGTTAAGTTTATGATACTTCTGTAAAATCAGATTTTTTTTTTTATTTGCAAGTATGAAGACATTTACTTTTTTCTTTTTCTTGCTGGAGAGAATACTTTTGAGTATATATTATAAACCCTCTAAGTACAGCAACACTCTTCCTCCTACATACAAGCACTCTGCATTGTGGAGGTAATTTCTAGGGTTAGACTGAGCCTGAGTTCAGTGGTGGTCTGAGAGAAACTCAGAATTTGATGGACCAAGGCTCTGAGCACTCTGGTTAAACACCGAGGTTTAAGTTTAATTTAATTAAATAATGCTGTGAGGGGATGGTTGGGCCAGACACATTCAGAGACACCCTTCAAACTGGTTAAATCCAGAGAAGAGACAGGAAAATGCCAGAGGGCTGGAGCACCTCTGCTCTGGAGCCAGGCTGGGAGAGCTGGGAGTGTTCAACCCTGTGTTAGATCTGGCTGAGCTCGAGTTTATTTTCCCACAGCAGCTCTCCCAGTGCTGGGCTTTGCACCGGGAGCTGGAAAGGTTTTGGGAACACCCCAGTGTTTTGGCTACTGCTGGGCAGCGCTGGCACAGCATCAGCTCTGTCTCTCCATTTCCCTCCCCCAGGGACTGGGCGCGGCCTCGATCCTGGGAGGGCACACAACCCGGCCAGCTGACCCAAATTAGCCAAAGGGGTATTCCATACCATGGGACGTCAGCTCAAATAAAAGCTAAGAAAAGGAGGAAGGGGGTGCATTTGTTGTTTACGACGTTTGCCTTCCAGATCAACTGCTCCATGTGCTGAAGCTCTGCTTCCCGGGAAGTGGCCGGACATAACCGGACATAACTCACTGATGGGAAGTAGGGAATAAAATGATTGGTTTTTCTCTTTGCTTGTGCACAAACAAACCTTTGCTTTTGCTTTAGTAAACTGCCTTATCTCAACTTAGGAGTAGTTTCCCATCTTATTTTCTCTCCCCTGTCCAGCTGGAAGGGTGGAGGGATAGAGTGGCTTGGAGGGCACTTGGTGTCCAAACAAGATCCATCCACCACAAGTCTGGAGAAGAGAAGGCTCTGGAGAGACCTCAGAGCCCCTTCCAGAGCCTAAAGGAGCTCCAGGAGAGATGGAGAGGGGCTTGGGACAAGGGTCTGGAGCGACAGATCAAGGGGGAATGGCTTCAAACTGCCAGAGGGCAGGGATAGATGAGATATTGGGAAGAAATTATTCCCTGTGAGGGTGGGGAGGCCCTGGCACAGGGTGCCCAGAGAAGCTGTGGTTGCCCCTGGATCCCTGGGAGTGTCCAAGGCCAGGCTGGATGGGGCTTGGAGCAACCTGGGATAGTGGAAGGTGTCTGCCCATGGCAGGGGGAGGAACTGGGCGATCTTTAAAGGTCCCTTCCAATCCAAACCATTCCATGGTTCTATGAAATCCCTGCACCAGTCTCCTACCCCTTGATTTTTACAGAGGAGACACAGCAGAAGAGCTAGAACAGTGTTTTTCCTCTATTAAACACCTGTGGTTTTCCTCCCCAGCCACTGCAGTAGAAATGATCAGCTCCCACTTTCATGCCTAAATTCTGCAAGCACAGCTAATGGAGATCAGAGTCACACATTAGCCGTGGTTGCTGCCAGTGGTTGAAATGCCCTTGCGTAACTAGTACTTAATAGATACGCAGTAGCTGGGAAGTCAACTTTAAGACAATGAGCTGCAAAATGACATTTTAGGAAAGGGACGCTCGTGGAGCATGGAGAGGTCAGTGCCATGTGCCCAAAATCCAGCCCTTAGTTTGTGCTCCACCACCCACCGCTTTCAAACAAAATTAAATTCAGAAAACTTGTTTTCTCACCAATATATCCCTGTATCCCAGAGCGTAAACTCAGAGTTGCCAGGCAGGTCTGATAGGGCAGCCTGCAGAATTAAACTCATTTCTACTGTAGCCATTTGCCTGCTCCCAGGTGAAATCTGAAAATTTTGGTCATTCATCATGGAATCAAAAAATCAGAATCATAGAGTAGTTTGGGTGGGGAAGGACCTTTAAATGTCGTGTAGTCCAACACCCTGCAATGAGCAGCATCTTCCACTACATCACCTTGTTCGCAGCCCCATCCAACCTCATCTTAAAGGTTTCCAGAACCATCTCTTTATAAGAAGGGGAGTTCCTACATTTCTATTTTTCCTTGCAGATCAATCACGCCTGGCCACAACATTTTGCATGCAAGAAAGGGTCAGAATCCAAAGGTTTTACAGAACAAGTGACTCAGAGTGGTTTTGGTGAGAGTTGTAAAAGCACCACCAGGATCTTAATTTTTGAGCCCTTTCACCTTGCTGCAGTTCAATTTGACTTGGCTTTTTTAAATTTTATTTTTTCTTTAAATAAGTAATGGAAATTCGTCACTTTTTCAATCATATGCAAATTCTGACCACAGTGCAATGAAGTTTCCAGAACTATCCCAGGGAGGGATTTCAGAGAATAAGCACTGCTGAAGGTTTCCTCCTCTGAGATGTGGCCTTGTGAANCCCAGAGAAGCTGTGGTTGCCCCTGGATCCCTGGGAGTGTCCAAGGCCAGGCTGGATGGGGCTTGGAGCAACCTGGGATAGTGGAAGGTGTCTGCCCATGGCAGGGGGAGGAACTGGGCGATCTTTAAAGGTCCCTTCCAATCCAAACCATTCCATGGTTCTATGAAATCCCTGCACCAGTCTCCTACCCCTTGATTTTTACAGAGGAGACACAGCAGAAGAGCTAGAACAGTGTTTTTCCTCTATTAAACACCTGTGGTTTTCCTCCCCAGCCACTGCAGTAGAAATGATCAGCTCCCACTTTCATGCCTAAATTCTGCAAGCACAGCTAATGGAGATCAGAGTCACACATTAGCCGTGGTTGCTGCCAGTGGTTGAAATGCCCTTGCGTAACTAGTACTTAATAGATACGCAGTAGCTGGGAAGTCAACTTTAAGACAATGAGCTGCAAAATGACATTTTAGGAAAGGGACGCTCGTGGAGCATGGAGAGGTCAGTGCCATGTGCCCAAAATCCAGCCCTTAGTTTGTGCTCCACCACCCACCGCTTTCAAACAAAATTAAATTCAGAAAACTTGTTTTCTCACCAATATATCCCTGTATCCCAGAGCGTAAACTCAGAGTTGCCAGGCAGGTCTGATAGGGCAGCCTGCAGAATTAAACTCATTTCTACTGTAGCCATTTGCCTGCTCCCAGGTGAAATCTGAAAATTTTGGTCATTCATCATGGAATCAAAAAATCAGAATCATAGAGTAGTTTGGGTGGGGAAGGACCTTTAAATGTCGTGTAGTCCAACACCCTGCAATGAGCAGCATCTTCCACTACATCACCTTGTTCGCAGCCCCATCCAACCTCATCTTAAAGGTTTCCAGAACCATCTCTTTATAAGAAGGGGAGTTCCTACATTTCTATTTTTCCTTGCAGATCAATCACGCCTGGCCACAACATTTTGCATGCAAGAAAGGGTCAGAATCCAAAGGTTTTACAGAACAAGTGACTCAGAGTGGTTTTGGTGAGAGTTGTAAAAGCACCACCAGGATCTTAATTTTTGAGCCCTTTCACCTTGCTGCAGTTCAATTTGACTTGGCTTTTTTAAATTTTATTTTTTCTTTAAATAAGTAA
The DNA here is from genome assembly GCA_013389985.1 of Dryoscopus gambensis. Lineage (NCBI taxonomy): Eukaryota > Metazoa > Chordata > Aves > Passeriformes > Malaconotidae > Dryoscopus > Dryoscopus gambensis. Next base: position 186,785 of record WEIT01015536.1, on the reverse strand, counting down.
TGGAAATTCGTCACTTTTTCAATCATATGCAAATTCTGACCACAGTGCAATGAAGTTTCCAGAACTATCCCAGGGAGGGATTTCAGAGAATAAGCACTGCTGAAGGTTTCCTCCTCTGAGATGTGGCCTTGTGAAGGTGGGGTGGGGACCATGGGTGGGTGACAAAAGCCCTGTACCCCATTTTAACCTGAAAGATGCCTCTTAGTCAGACCTGATCCTTCTGTGCTGATGCCGTGGATGCAAGGGCAAGGTGAATAGGTGTGTGCCATGCAGAATGGACCATCCCTGATTCTTTTTCTTCTGGCTCAAGTGGCTGTGCTGAGCCCATTTGGGCTAAAAAGGGAATTGTGGTCCTGTGTTTCAACCAAAGTGCAATTCTGATTGATTGTGGCCTTTGAGTACTTAAAGGGGGCTTATAAAAAAGAGACAGCAACTTTTTACATGGGCAGATAGTGATGGGACAGGGCTAAATGGTTTTAAACTGACTGTAGAGGACAGGTTTAGATGAGATGTTAGGAAGAAATTCTCCCCTGTGAGGGTGGGGAGGCCCTGGCACAGGTTGNTTTTCTCTCCCCTGTCCAGCTGGAAGGGTGGAGGGATAGAGTGGCTTGGAGGGCACTTGGTGTCCAAACAAGATCCATCCACCACNTAGGAAGAAATTCTCCCCTGTGAGGGTGGGGAGGCCCTGGCACAGGTTGACCAGAGAAGCTGTGGCTGCCCCTGGATCCCTGGAAGTGTCCAAGGCCAGCTTGGACGGGGCTTGGAGCAACCTGGAATAGTCCTTGCCCATGGCAGGGGGTGGAACTGGATGATCTTTAAAGGTCCCTTCCAACTTAAACCAGTCTGCGACTCTGTAGTTAGTGGGAACAAGACAAATGGGGTCCGAGCAATGAGCTTTTGGAGGATAGAAAAGAAAAGTTATGGCTGATGAGAGGTTGATATTCTGATTACTCTTCACATTACCTGTGTAAGCCACACTGTGCTGAGCACTGGGAAGAGTGTATAAATGTACAGGAGTGACAATTGCAACTACAAGCAAACTGTTTTGCCTTTAATCAGTTAAGGAATTGCTAAAAGCTCTTCCAAAATAGTAGCTGAATTTACTCCCTCTTTTTTCACCTTTCTTTTTATTTTTTTTTACTGTGAAGACTGAAATGCTAAAATGAAATGTGCCTGCACTTCCACCACAGAGAGAAATCCTCCTGCTGCTCCCTACCTTTGGCTTCCAAGGCCCGTAAAAACCTTCATGCCACCCCTGCAGAGACACACCCCCATTACCTCCACCTCTGATGCCTCCCCTGATGCCCAGATGGTTCCCTGGGGACAGCAGCAGTGAGGGAGATAACAGATATCACAGGCCTTCTGTGGTGCACAGCATCTGATGACTGATAAGCAGCTTATACGAGAAACACGGAAGGCAAAGTACCCAAATGTCTCATCATCCCAGCCTGAAGCTGGTTTGCAAAGGAGTCAAGCAGGGCTTTACCATATAAAGTTGCATCAGGCAAAGTTAATCGGGTGATGGGCTGAATGCTTGTCTGTCCTGTTTTCTTTCTTTGCTTGCAGCAAAGGGAGGCTCGGCAGAGGCTTTCTGCCTGTCTGCAGGAGACCTTTGTTCCTTCAGGGGAGAAAAAATGGGGTTTTAAGCTGGATTAAATGGTCTCATGCTCTGAGAGAACCTGGATACGGCTGGTGGAAGAGCAGATAAATGGTAGTGGGTCAAGAGGTGGGTCTTGGTCTCCTCAGGAAATAATTATGAAGAGAGAGGGGAGAACAGTGATGCTCTTAGGGCGCTAAGCAATCACCAACATCGATCCTCCCTGATAACGATGCCCAAAATCTTTTGTGTGGTTGGCGTCTGGTTTCGAAAGACTGAAATAATGTCCTTCATTTACAAAAGTCTTGCATTTTGAATCTTTTTCATGTAAATATATATTTATTTCATATGAGAAAAAATGGCTTTTGGGATGAATGCAGTGCTTCCTGAAAACTGACTGTTGTGGCAGTCAATGCCCAATAAAATTGCATTTTATTTCTCACCCATAAGCACTCTGCAGAATGTTCTGAAGGTGGTTTTGCACCCTTGTTTTTATTTACTGTGAGCAGGGGGTTTGCTCAATGCAGAATTGCTGAAGGCTGTTTCCAAAGTGGTTTGGACTTTAGGTCTCAGGGAGACAGAAATTGGATCAATTTTTGAACTTTCTGAAGACAGAGGAACTTGGCCATTTCAAAGAATTATTTCTTTCCTGAATTTAGTAATTATTGGTCCTGGTTATCTCATAATTGTTTGGCTAATAAAATGCCATGGAAAAGTGTGTTTTTTTAAAATCAATCAGTGTAAAAAATCATGTTAGCAGTGATGAAGGGAAATGAGACAAGGTGACAGACAATCATGAGAGTGACATATGAAAATGCTGTTGTCTACAGTCCCCTCCTTTCCTGCTGTGCCAGGACTAAATCCTATGGATGCCCTTGTCTTACAGAGCTCGGCANATCCCTGGAAGTGTCCAAGGCCAGCTTGGACGGGGCTTGGAGCAACCTGGAATAGTCCTTGCCCATGGCAGGGGGTGGAACTGGATGATCTTTAAAGGTCCCTTCCAACTTAAACCAGTCTGCGACTCTGTAGTTAGTGGGAACAAGACAAATGGGGTCCGAGCAATGAGCTTTTGGAGGATAGAAAAGAAAAGTTATGGCTGATGAGAGGTTGATATTCTGATTACTCTTCACATTACCTGTGTAAGCCACACTGTGCTGAGCACTGGGAAGAGTGTATAAATGTACAGGAGTGACAATTGCAACTACAAGCAAACTGTTTTGCCTTTAATCAGTTAAGGAATTGCTAAAAGCTCTTCCAAAATAGTAGCTGAATTTACTCCCTCTTTTTTCACCTTTCTTTTTATTTTTTTTTACTGTGAAGACTGAAATGCTAAAATGAAATGTGCCTGCACTTCCACCACAGAGAGAAATCCTCCTGCTGCTCCCCACCTTTGGCTTCCAAGGCCCGTAAAAACCTTCATGCCACCCCTGCAGAGACACACCCCCATTACCTCCACCTCTGATGCCTCCCCTGATGCCCAGATGGTTCCCTGGGGACAGCAGCAGTGAGGGAGATAACAGATATCACAGGCCTTCTGTGGTGCACAGCATCTGATGACTGATAAGCAGCTTATACGAGAAACACGGAAGGCAAAGTACCCAAATGTCTCATCATCCCAGCCTGAAGCTGGTTTGCAAAGGAGTCAAGCAGGGCTTTACCATATAAAGTTGCATCAGGCAAAGTTAATCGGGTGATGGGCTGAATGCTTGTCTGTCCTGTTTTCTTTCTTTGCTTGCAGCAAAGGGAGGCTCGGCAGAGGCTTTCTGCCTGTCTGCAGGAGACCTTTGTTCCTTCAGGGGAGAAAAAATGGGGTTTTAAGCTGGATTAAATGGTCTCATGCTCTGAGAGAACCTGGATACGGCTGGTGGAAGAGCAGATAAATGGTAGTGGGTCAAGAGGTGGGTCTTGGTCTCCTCAGGAAATAATTATGAAGAGAGAGGGGAGAACAGTGATGCTCTTAGGGCGCTAAGCAATCACCAACATCGATCCTCCCTGATAACGATGCCCAAAATCTTTTGTGTGGTTGGCGTCTGGTTTCGAAAGACTGAAATAATGTCCTTCATTTACAAAAGTCTTGCATTTTGAATCTTTTTCATGTAAATATATATTTATTTCATATGAGAAAAAATGGCTTTTGGGATGAATGCAGTGCTTCCTGAAAACTGACTGTTGTGGCAGTCAATGCCCAATAAAATTGCATTTTATTTCTCACCCATAAGCACTCTGCAGAATGTTCTGAAGGTGGTTTTGCACCCTTGTTTTTATTTACTGTGAGCAGGGGGTTTGCTCAATGCAGAATTGCTGAAGGCTGTTTCCAAAGTGGTTTGGACTTTAGGTCTCAGGGAGACAGAAATTGGATCAATTTTTGAACTTTCTGAAGACAGAGGAACTTGGCCATTTCAAAGAATTATTTCTTTCCTGAATTTAGTAATTATTGGTCCTGGTTATCTCATAATTGTTTGGCTAATAAAATGCCATGGAAAAGTGTGTTTTTTTAAAATCAATCAGTGTAAAAAATCATGTTAGCAGTGATGAAGGGAAATGAGACAAGGTGACAGACAATCATGAGAGTGACATATGAAAATGCTGTTGTCTACAGTCCCCTCCTTTCCTGCTGTGCCAGGACTAAATCCTATGGATGCCCTTGTCTTACAGAGCTCGGCAGAGGATGGAGTGAGGTATTGTCCTGCCGTGCCCATTCCATGGCAGAGAAAGCTGAACCATGGTAATTTCAACATTCGCTGCTATTTCTTGCTTTCCAAAACATTCTTGGTGGACAAAAATGGTTCATAAATTCACCAGAAAACAAAACATTTTTTGTTCTTTTTATAAGATAATTGAACAGGGAAAGAAATTGGATTTTTGGTTCTTAGTGATGCAAGATATTTCATTCCAGATAACCATAAAACATAATTAAGAGCTTTGGGTATTCAAAAGACCTTTTCCTTTTAATAGTTGTTGATGTTTTCTATTATTTCTCATTTATGGCAGTGTAAGAAATCTCTTGCTGGAATCTTTGGGTTTAACAATTGCTGAAATGCAGGAGGAACAGAAGATGGGGAGGATATCCTTTGCCAAGCTGCCCTAATGCAAAGGAGGTTTACCAAGAGGGAACACCGCATCAAGAAGCTAAATTTTAATTTCTGTCTTGTTTTACACATTTTGTTTTCCTCATGTTATTGAGCAAATAGATACAGGTACTTTTTCCCCACTCATGTTTTTGACAAGATTTCTCTGGGGTACTTGGCAGGACAGTTGGCTGAAATCTCTTTTACTTTTTAAGTTGTGGGACTATTTCCACTTAAGTCCTGGTTCTCCAGGGTTTCCTTTTTGGGGCTTGCTCTGCCCGGGGATCCACAGCCGAGTGCTGTGCTCTGCAGGGGTCCCTTGCATTGATGTGGTGCTTGAGCAAACCCAGGTAGTGTGGAGGGGACATGCAGTGAGATATGAGGTGTTAACATTCCCCTTTTGACTCATTCCCTGGTAAAATCAAGAACAGTTTGCCTTAAATGCTCAGAAACCTCCAGGGACTTAGGACTGTGAAATGAGGCATCTCAGTGGTTGAGATCCATGGGCTGCCAGGGATGACACAGTCCTTGCTCAGGATGAATTAACTGTGTATCTGGAGTGAGAGGGAACCTGGGGGATAGAACAATGGAATGGTTTGGATTGGAAGGGACATTAAAGCCCATCTCATTCCAAACCCCTGCCATGGGCAGGGCCACCTTCCACTAGCCCAGGTTCTCCAAGCCCCGTCCAACCTGGCTTTGGACACTCCCAGGGATCCAGGGGCAGCCACAGCTTCTCTGGGCACCCTGTGCCAGGGCCTCACCACCCTTGGAACAATTTATCTTTTAGCTTGAAATTCTTAAACCTTCTAGACTCAGGAGTGCCAGCAAACCCATACAGTGTGCACAATCCTTCCTGCCTCTCAGAACCCTCCCCTGATGGGTGATGGGGACTTAAAACCTGGTGTCCTTTGCTCTGTCTGTAACACACATGGTCCTGGCCAGACTGTCCCCCCATACACTGCTGCCTTTTGTGTGTCTGGGTCTTCCAAATGACGTTGGCCATGGAGGCCTGACAAAAAAGAAGTTGTGCTCCACTTCGTCTGGGAAGATGTGTCATTTCTGTTCTCAGCAGAGATCCAAACTGCTCTGGAACAGACTGATGCCGTTCCTCATTCTGCTGCATCCATGCTCTCTCCTCCCCACCCATCCAGCAAAAAATAAGGACGTCATGGATGGTGCACATAAAGAACTTATTTTGGCATACATTTGTTCATTTATTTATTGTCAGCTTTGCCCTTTTTTTTGGTGGGGTGGAGATGGGGAACAACCGTCTGAGCTGAATGTCTGAAGTTAGACGTCTGAATTCATTGCCTGGCTCAGAGAACAGGTCAGCAAAACCATTTTCAAGTTGTTTGGCTGTTTTTCTTCATTAGCTGCAGTGTGGTGTGGGTGGGAAGATTCAGAAGATACCTCACACAGAGGTGTGTGATCTGCTGTGGCTAAGTGGATATGGGATAACTGATGTCAAAAACCTCTGCCTGTGCAGATTATGGTTATTTATAGATCCTTTTTGCATTAAATAAGTAAGAAAGACATGTGGACACAGAAGATTTTCAAGAATATGTTTCCCTTGTTCTTTATGGTTTTTTAAAATCATTTAATTACATATTGCTCGGACTGGCAGTACTCAGCAAAAGGGGGTGTGTGCATGCAAGTTTGATAAGGAAAGAAAATAAAGATCGTTGTGGCTCTGCAGATCCATATTGGCTTAGAAACCTGCTGAATGTTCCAGAGCCAGCAGCTTTGTATGTGATATTCTGGGCCTCTGGTAATCATGGGATGATTTGGGTTGGAAAGGACCTTAAAGCTCATCTCATTCCAACCCTCCTGCCATGGGTAGGGACACCTTCCACTGGACCAGGCTGCTCCAGGCCTGTTCAGCCTGGCCTTGGACACTTCCAGGGATGAAGGAAATGCTGGAGCAGCCCTGCTTGCAGTGATGGTTATAAAACCCAAAAGCCTATCCCAAACCTTTCCAGGCGCCTCATCCCCAGGTGCACCTCTGGAGACATTCAGAGGGGTAGCAGATCTGTCCGGGAGGAAGGGCTGGTGGGGCTGAGCTGAGGCAGAGGCAGGCAAACCTTCCTGGCTTGGTGTTTTCCACACTGCTATAGCTGGTTGAAGGGGACCAAACCTCCGAGGAAGACGGGCTTGGTTCCGTTTGACCAGCCAGAGCAGAGCATAGCTCCGGACCACAGCACGCGCTCGGCTCCGCTGCTCCTGACCTGCAACGGGAATGGGACACGTGAGACAGGGGAGATGGGGACTGACCTCTGCTCAGAGGGAGAGAAGGGTGGTGCAGCACTTATGACACCAGCTTAGGAGACCTCACCATTCTCCACAGAATCACAGGATGGTTTGTGTTGGAAGAGACCTTAAAGCTCATCTCGTTCACCCCCTGCCATGGGCAGGGGCACCTTCCACTATCCCAGGTTGCTCCAAGCCCTGTCCAACCTGGCCTTGGGCACTTCCAGGGATGGGGCAGCTGCAGCTCCTCTGGGCAACCTGTGCCAGGACCTCACCACCCTCACACGGAAGAATTTCATGCTAACACCTAATCTAACTCTGCTCTCTGTCAGTTTGAAGCCATTCCCCCTTAACCTGTCACTTCAGCTCTTGTAAACAGTCCTTCTCCATCTTTCCTGTAGGCTCCTTCAGGCACTGAAAGGCCACAATTCAGTCACCCCAAAGCCATCTCTTCCCCAGACTGAACAATCCCAATTCTCTCAGCCTTTCCCCATATCAGAGCTGCTCCATCCCTCTGATCATCTTTCTGGCCTCCTCTGGACTTGCTCCAACAGCCCCATGCCCTTCCTGTGCTGGGACCCCAGAGCAGGAGGCAGCTCTGCAGATGAGGTGCTGGTACATCCATTTTGGTCTGTGTGTGGGGCTGTGTGATGCCCTGATTCCTGGGGGGTCTTCAGGGGTGGGGTAATTTTCTTGCTAATGCATAAATCAGCAGTACTGAAGTGTGGGGATAAGCCTCAGCAGGCAAATTCTGCATCCCTGTCTTGATGTTTCATAGATTTTTGGCTTGATTTGGTATCTGGTCCCAGCTCATGAGCCTGGACATGGGTAAGGAGCAAAGTCTTGTGTAGCTTAGAGGACTGGCCTGTCCTGAGCCACAGCAGCAAATGTATGGAGATTTATCTTAGAATCCTAGAATCACAGAGTGGTTTGGGTTGGAAAGGATCTTAAAGATGATGTCGTCCCAACCCCCCTGCCATGGGGACACCTTCATACAGCTCTTTCCTTCCTGCTTCTTCCTCTTTCCCTATTTTTCCTCTCTTTCTTTTTCTTCTTTTTATTTTTTAATTTTTTTTCTAAATAGTGTAAAAAAGGAAAAGTGGGAGGGAGGAAAGACACCTCCTTTGTCCATTGAAGGGAAGTCACCTGCCAGTTGTCAGTCAGGCATCACTTTTCAGAGCCACCCTGAGCCCTCCAGCTGTACCTGGAGCCTCAGCGAGGAGACAGCTGCCAGAGACCACAAGCAGCAGGGCACGGGGCAGCTTCCAGACAGGACAAAAGCAGCATTTTTCCAACCCTGTGCATAGGCCCCTTTCCATGTGCATGTGGTTTTTTGGAGACTTAGAGTCATAGGATCATTAAGGTCAGAAAAGGCCTTGAAGATCTAAGGCCTTCCTCTTCCTCTAAGTCCAAGTGACTTGATACATTTTTATCTGTAAAACATTTTGATTAGGAGGGGGTTTTCCCTCTTTTTTCTCTTCTTTTCTTTTTTTTTTAAATTCCCTTTGTCTTCTCATTGCTTAGTGTTGGGAGGAATATTACTTTGAGTGACCTCTGGGCTCCTGTGGTTGCTTCATACTTTCTCTTTGTCCATTTGGGTACTCACTAGCAAAGGAAGCATCAGCAACTTAAACTGATTATCCCCTACGGAAACATCTACCTTACTGCGAAAGAAACACCTCCTGCAAGCCCCCAGTTACAAAATGCACTTCATACTCTATCCCATCAGCACTAGAATGTTTCAAACCTGATAGAATTTAGGAAAAAATAGAGTTTTTTACCTTCTCTCACGGTCTGGGCGTGGATACACAACCAGAGGATGGAGGGAAGAACAGAGTTAAAACAGCGGCCTTGACCCCCCAGACAGGCTATAAGTTTTCTCAAACCTTAGCCCCACGTCTAGGTTATTTCTTCTCCTGTGTCCTTGCCTGTGTGTGTGTGCCTGTAACTCAATCCTGGCCCGTGCTGTGCGGGAAGAGTCACTGCCGATCCCGGGCTCCGGCGGAACAGGCCGGCAACAGCTGCAGAGAGTAAATAAGGGATGGGATTCCACTCCAGGGTTAAACCCCAAATGTATGCAGTCAGTCAAGGCTAGGGACAGGCTCAGCTGGCCAGCCAGGAGGTTTGGCTTCATTTGCCAACACCTGAGCATCTGGCACCATCCAAGGAACCACGGGTTCTCTGGGACAGCCACATGTGATGCACAGGTGTGGCACAGCAGAGAGCTGAAGAAAAGCTAGAAGCCACTGGACTATTCTTAGGCTAACTCCAAAGGCACTGGGAACATTTTTTTTAGCAACTAAATAAAGTCCACAGTTCCACAGACTGCAACAGGTTTTCATCACCATAGAGATGAAGACACCACCAGATGCAGAAAGGAAGTGTTGGGTCTGAGACGTGGACAACGGGTTGATCAGCAAAGTCAGGGAGGGAACACGGGTCAGGATTCGCACCCCTGCCTGCTCATTCCATCGGGTGCCCTTTTATCTTGCCTAATTTTTATGATTAGAACCATAGAATGCTTTGGTTAGAGGGGACATTAAACATCATTCCAACCCCTGCCATGGGCAGGGACACCTTCCACTAGCCCAGGGTGCTCCAAGCCCCATCCAACCTGGCCTTGGACACTTCCAGGGATCCAGGGGCAGCCACAGCTTCTCTGGGCACCCTGTGCCAGGGCCTCCCCACCCTCACAGGGAACAATTCCTTCCCAATATCCCATCTAACCCCGCCCTCTGGGAGTGGGAAGTCATTCTCTGTGTCCTGTCCCTCCATCCCTTGTCCAAAGTCCCTCTCCAGCTCTCCTGGAGCCCCTTTAGGCACTGGAAGGGGCTCTGAGGTCTCCCTGGATCTTCTCTTCTCCAGGCTGAACACCCCCAGCTCTCCCAGCCTGGCTCCAGAGCAGAGGGGCTCCAGCCCTTGGAGCAGCTCCGTGGCCTCCTCTGGACTCTCTCCAGCAGCTCCACATCCTTCTGCTGTTGGACCCCAGATCTCAAGGCAGCTCTGCAAGTGGAGTCTCACCTGAGCAGGGCAGAGGGGCAGAATCCCCTCCCTTGGCCTGCTGGCCATTATTCCTTTAATGCAGCCCAGAAGGAAAAAAAGGATAATTTTTCTCTACTCAATTTCTCTTCTGAGTTATCATAAGCTAAGAGCTGGTTCTGTATAAGGACAGAGTGAAATAATGGTTTGAAAGCGCTTTCCTGAATTACATCTAGGAGACCGCAGGGCCTGGGTCAGATGCAGAAGCCTTGGCTTTGATTCAGACCAAAATTTTGCAAAGCATCTTGGTGGCTAAGGAACATAAATGTCATTGGTTTCAGGGTCTATATTGGTACTTTATATCGGGCTGAGGTGCAGGCACAGGAACTCGGTGGTTTCTGCTGTGTTTAGCACAGTTGCTGGCACAGTTTTGACCTGTGTCAACTGGGGCTGACCCTAACAGCTCCTAAGCTCAGCTTTACACTTAGAACTCATCAAGAGCCATTCCCAGTCAGGAGTCTGAAGATTATTGAGTTGTGACAATTAATCACTGAAACATACGTATGGTTTTTAAGCTTCTAACTAGATCGGGTTTGTTGAGGGTAATTTGGGGTGGAATTCCTAAAATTTCCCATGGGAAATGAAGGTCTGAAAACCTTTCAGACCTAGGCCACAATGGTAACAACAGTTGCTTTAAAAAATTCCCTAAATTATTTCTAAAAATAAATTAAGACTGACTGAAAACTTCCTTAAGTTTTGAATATTTGACCTATAGTGGAAGAAGGTAATGTAGGAGAAATGGTTTGAATGCTTCAGCTCCACATAACAGGAGCTTGAAGATATCCTGGAGATATCCAGGATATCTCCAGGCTGTCCTGGAGGGGTTAAAGGCAACTGGTCTGCTGTTTGCAAAAAAATACATTGCTGCACAATGTTATTAGAGCACAGAATTTAACAGTGCTCAGAGGAGGAAGGGTCATTTGTGACGTGGCAGGACTGTCCTGAGTTATGACAATACAGATTTAGGAAAGAGAATCCCGTTGTTTTTGACAAGGCTGTGTGCCTGCTTAGCTCCACAGGGTCATTATAATTAGGAGGTGGCTTGCTGCAGCTTGTCCTGTTACTGCACTGAGACAGTGCAATGAATTCACCTTCAACAATCCACTGCAGCAGTTCTTGTATCTGTAGCATTCACTTTAATCCCATTAAAGAAGATCCTGTTATGAATCACTGGGAGTAAAGAGGAGAATTTTGTGACATCTGGATCATACTCAGTTTCGCTCCTCGCAAGTCAATCCTACCCAGTGCTATTTAATTCTTCCTCTGTGTCACTTAATCCAAAGTGTTTTCCACTGTCTGGGAATGGATGGCCACATGAAATAGGGTAGATTTAGATTAGATATTGGGAAGAAACTCTTTGCTGTGAGGGTGGTGAGGCCCTGGCACAGGTTGCCCAGAGAAGATGTGGCTGCCCCACCCCTGGAAGTGTCCAAAGCCAGGTTGGACGGGACTTGGAGCAACCTGAGATAGAGGAAGGTGTTGGAAGTAGATGAACTTTAAGGTCCCCAAACCATTCTGTGACTCTGTGAATTATTGATGCTCTCTGGCATGTAGTGATTTTCAGAAAGCCCTTGAAAAGCACTTTCAGGACAGCGTGAATATTATTTGAAACCTGTAGTCTACTTACTGCAAGCTTTTTCCAGAGAAAGATGTACAGAATACATCCTAGTTATCAAATTTGCATGGATTCAGGAGTTTGCAACCTTTTTAGATGTTCAGATCCCTATGTGCTGCTCTCTGTGGGTACTGAGGGCACTGTAAAGTGAATATAAACTGCCCGGCTCTATTTGACAGAGTCAAATTCAAATAAAATGCAGTTACAGGAAGTCTTTGGACTCCTTGCAGTCGCTGGGAGCAGAGGGCACGGGCGATGTCTCCCTGAAACCACACACTTCCTTACATTCCATAGCAGCCTAATCCATATGGGGATATAAAGAAGCATGTCATCTCATAAGAGAAGTCTGGATTGTGCCTTCTGGCCAGCAGGACAGCTCTCCATCCTCCACTCCTGAAGGGGTGGTGCTCCTCAGATGCGTTTCAGAGCCAGCAGTCTGCTTCCTCCTTGGAAAAGCAGTGACAGCACAACCCTTGTAACTTCCCTGGTGCCCTGGAGCAATTTGGGACGTTTTGGAGGGATACTTTCAGGTGGTTCAGATTTTTCCAGTGTGTCAGCAAGCATTCCTGTGTGTGCCTCTGCACACTGCTCAAGGCTGGAATATCATGGAAGTGCAGGTTGGAGAAGGTCTTGGACTTGTTTTGACAGCCCTGAAATCCTCAAAAACTAAAGTTTGCTGTAAAAAAAAGGTCACATGAGTGAGAAGTAATAGACTGTGTTCTTCCCTTCCACTTTATCATTGTTATTGGTATTGAGGCAGGGCCTTGAGGACCTGGCTGAGCAGAGGAGCTGCTCATACACACACTGGGATGTGGTCCCTGCCCTGGAGAGCTGCCTGGCCAAGCAGGCAGTGCCTTCAGAACCAGACAGCAGCTCACCAGAGCCTGGCCTGGCTGATCAGAAACAAGTTTAAGTCCAAGGGTCACAGAGGGGTTTGGGTCAGAAGGAGCTGGAGGGCTCAAATCAGGAGCAGCTTAGATCAGGTTGCTCAGCACCATGTCTAGTTGGGCTTGAATCTCTCCAAGCATGGAGTTCCCTCAGTATTTTGGGGTCCGTTTCCCAGAGTGTGACCAAGCTGATGGTGAAAACCCTGTTTGGTGATATCTAATTGGAATCTCCTGTTTTCCAACTTGTGCCGTGCCCTGGTGCACCTTTGGGAAGAACCTGTCACGGCACAGAGGGCAGGACACATGGATGGATTTCTGCATTTGACGATAAAAATGATCATCAGAAGTGAAAAGCAAGATACCCTGTTGTCCCCTCCTGTGCTAATCCTTGATTTGGGGTTGTTGCACACTCTCGTCCTCAGTAGGGCTGGCATGCTCCGGGATGCTCAAAGGGAGTTATGGCCATGTTTTGGGAAACAACTGGTTGGAATCACTTTGTTCATGGAGCAGATTCACAAAGATGAGTTATTTCTACGTGGAAGCATCTCTGAGGATGGAAAAGGGGAGGGAATACCCAAGTTGCTAATACACAACCACTCCACACAAGTATATAGGATAGGAAAAGAAAATAAGCCTTTCTCTCATGTTTTCCAAAAGAGCCAAAAGACTAAGGAATGATCTCAGGTGATGAGAAGCACTAAAATCAGAGCGGGAATAACCCCAAGCTTTGAAGGAAGCATAAATCCTCTTTGAAGGCAGGCCCTAGTGAGGGTCTGCTGGCCCAGCACAGACTCCAGAGCACAGGGCAGCACTGCATGCACTCCTCAGAGGCTCCAGCCCTCCCTGGAGCATGGTTCCCTCTCCCCAGATTTAATGTCACTCTCCAGGCATTTTGTTGTGTTGGAGAAGCTGGATCAGAGTCTCTCTCCATGCCTGCAGGGCTCTCCATCCTCCCCTGTGACAGAGGTGTTCCCCTGCATGATGCTGCTTCAGGAAATACCCCTTTTGCAATGTTCCCAAATGTCTGACACTGCTGATTTTTCACATCTCATATGCAACCACCTCGATTTCTCTGCCCCTATATTCTCCCCCTCTCAGCTGCTCAAACCTGTGTCAGTACCTGATGTAATGATGTCTGCAAAAGGGTTTAGGATGGAAATCCATCCCATGGAATTGCTCGTCCTAATACTCAGTTGGAGCAATGGATTTACAAACTGAAGAGTGTACGAATGGCTCAAATTTATTTTCACATGAAAACTTCATGGTTATGATATTGTACATGCTGCTCTAAGTAATTTTGCTTGTACAGAAAATCCCTATTGACTGCAGTGAAGGGATGAATGGCTTTTGGGGGAAGTTGTTTGTTAGTCTTAAAGCCAGATAAAGACTTTTCTTCATGAGGTCTAGAGAAATTCATGGCAGGGAATTTCACATAGTGGTTATTTCAATAACCTCAGTACCTGATTAAACAAATAAATGCAAGTTCTACAGAGAGTAGTAATGAGTAATGCAGTGACCCAGGGAATTATATTGCTTAAAAGTTCCCAGAATCAGGAGTGGTGTCTGAATTTCCATTATTTAGAGATTTTTACACCAAGCACAACAGAGGTGTTAAAAATATCCACAGCAAAACGTTCCTGTTCTTTTTTTTTTTTTTAATGTAAGTCAGATCAATGTTATAGAAGCATTCACTACATTTTAATTTGAGATCAAGAACTCAATATAATATTTACTTCCCAGTTAGATGAAGGCCTTTGACTCAGAGGGGGTGAGGAAGATGAGCCTTGCTGACATCAGGGTAAAACTCCCAGAGATTTCAGCAGAGCCATGACACAGGCTCTGGGTTCCCAGACTTTTGGGTGCATAAATCTGTTTACATGAGCTATCAGCAATAATGAATGAAGAGCTACTTCTTCTTAGCCTTGTTAGCCCTCAGTTTAAAGCCGTTATACCTGCCCTCTGGTAGCATTTTCTTAAACTCCTCATAGGCCTGTGTCAAAGTACCGTGGAAATTCTGGGATCAGAGGTGGGTTCAGAGTGATTAATGAGGAAACAGACTTAGTGACCTGGAAGATCCTTGACCCCAAGCATGTAGGTAGGTAAACATTCCTCATTTATGTACATTATTCCGGTCCAATTTGTGGATTGGGGTTTTAAAATTTTATGTTGGTATAAATGGGAATTTATTGATGATTTTAAAACCTAATTGGAGCAAGATTTGTATTAAATACACTGACTGCAATGAACCAGGACTGTTGCAGTAAAGACTCACTAAGCTGGATTTCCACCACACTGTTCCAAGACTTATAAAACCCAAAACAGGCAGAATGAAGAAATGTGGGTAAGCAAATTATGGCTAAATAGTTAGAAGTTAAGGAGCTGACTGGGACAGATACTTGAATACCAAAGATTGGCAGAAATGGCCATAAAAGCCAGGAAGGAAAAGAAGGAAAAGAAAGAAGTCAGTAGGATATAAATTCATCCATGTACAGCCGGTATCTCTCTTTTTGCCTACCCTGGAGTATTATATTCCTTGTGAACAGCAGATATGCAAACTAGGAGCCAAGAGTCCATGCCTTTTGGAGCTGCTTGGAGTAACCCAATCATCTGAGGCATATTCAGAGCCACATCTGTCCTTCCCTGGCATGAGGAAGAGAAGGAGGAAAGAATGGGGCAGCTGTCCTCCAAGGGTCCCTGTGACTGGGAGGGTTTGTCACCGGGGTGAGATGGGAGGTGATACTCCCAAAATGGGCTTTCTGATGCGCCTGGCATCCTGGCAGTCACTCATCTGGGCTCTCTGTCAAGCTTCTTTTTCCACCCTGGCTTGCAGGATGAATGCTTTCCTGGGAGCAGTTGTTGCTGGAAAGAGGGAGGCAGCTTAGCCTTTGGTTTTCCTGCCTACACTGCCATGCACAGCATGGATGTGACAGCAGTGCAAAGAAGGGAGGGGGTAAACAGGAATCATCCCACTGATCTAAAAGGGGAATCCCCTTCCTAATACTCTGCCCTTTTCTATGGTAAAGATTTGTTTGAAATTTACCACCTCATTGTCCCCTATCTGCACCAAAAGGCACCTCAAAGGAGGCAAAAAACTCATGTAGAGCCTTTTCTTGTCTCTTTTGAAATTTTCTGTGGGCAAGTCAGTCAGGTTAACATTTTAGCCTTGTGAGCCAACTTAGTTATCTCAAGGTAGATTTTTGAAGCAGAGTTTCATCTTAACCCTGTCCTAACCACAGCCTCCAGGAAGCTTAAAACTCAAGAAATCAAATTTGCATCTGTCTGCAAAATATTGCCTGTGTCTAACCAGAGACTATATTTAGGCCCTTGGGTTTTGGAGACGTTTCAAGAACCTGTTTTTCTTTAAACTCTGGTGGGGTTTCATGGGAGCATCTCAAAGTTTATTGGGTTTACTCCATAAACTCTGGTGATCAGCTCCCTGTCTCAGGGGGAATAAGGCCTCAGTGAGCACCTCTGAAAACATCACCCAGTCCCAGGGTGCTGACATTTAATTCCTTTAAAAAGGGAGGCACAAAGTAGAAAATAAATGAGTTGCCCGAGGTTATTTAGAAAGGCTGTGCCAAGATCACCAGCAGTCCTTGCAAGGTGCCTGTCCATCCTACTTGTCTCCTTGTTTGGTTTTCTACAAGTTTTATCTCAATATAAAAAGATGTTGATGTTATGGCTCTCTAAGTTATATTTTCTGTTTTATCTGGTGATTCTAAACTGAGATCTTGGGTCTGGTTTAGCCCCATCATATTTTATTTAACCAGTCTGATTTTTTTCACCAGAGAAGAGTAACTGCTCTTGAGCAAAGCCCATCAACGTTCCCGGATTATGGGTGGGGAAACTGAGGCACAGAGGTGCAATAATTGGCCTGGAACAAGCTGGAGTGCCTGTAGCAATGTCCATACATATTCAGCATGGCCTCCCTTGCTCCATGGTCTTCCCTTTTCCCCCCATATCTTGAATGCAAATTAATTTAACAGTGCGATTCTGTCCCTTGAGAAGCCCAGAAGGATTTCTGCCACTGGCTTGAAAAAGAGGGGAATCATCTTTGTCTTTTCACTGCTCCTAAGACTATTTATCTGGGGATTTTTGGGTCTCCTCATGTCACAAACCCTTCCCCAGGCTGGAGCTCCTGAAGGGCAGGAGGCCTCCTGTAAAGCCTTGGGAAAGAGGACAGTGCCATTTTCCTCTAATTGATTTGTTTTTTTGGCTAGTTCCTCTCCTTATGATCCAAGAACAGGGGAATGAGGGGATGAGCTGAGACAAGAGGAGGATAAACACAGGCTGGGCTTTGACAGCTTCAGTCATTCATTCCCAGTTAAATTAACCAATACTTCTAATAGGCTGGAAAAGCAAGGAGCAGCCACCCAGGGAGAGCAAGGACCCACAGACAGGGCCCAGGAGTGTGTCCAGAGGGCGCTGCCTCTCTCTGCTGACTCCACATGTGAGCACAGGAGCCAGGGTGACTGTGCTCATCATTTAAACTCCCCACTTAAGGGTCTGAGGGCAATGGGGATGGATTTGGACCTGTCCATACTCCTGGTTTCCATTGGTGAAATGAAGAAAACACTTCATTGTCCAATAATGATTCTGGAGCATTAAATAAATCAAAAATAGTGTGGGGATAACATAATTTAACAGCTGGACACAGTGACGGGGAGGCACTAGCAGGAACCTGCTGGTCACCACTTATTTCAAGGTGAGAATTAAAATCAGAAGGTCACTTCCCATGGAAGGTGTTCATCACCTGGGCACCCTTTGCTGTCAAAGAAGGCTCCTTGGGAGCAATCTGAGATTGCAGAGCTTCCCAGGGGATGAAACTGTTGCCCTCCCCTACCCTACAGCCCCTCCTCAGCAGTCCCTGTACCCCCTGGGTCCCTGAAGGGTTGACTTGTGAGAGGAGAGACTTGGCCAACAGGGCTCCACACACCCACCCTGCTGCCCTTGAGAACGAAAGCCCGGTTTTGAAGATGCTCCTGAAAAACAAACACATCCCTGGAGTTTGGCTGTCCACAGCTAAGAGCCTGAACACATCCACTTTGAAAGGATGCTTCAATGCCACAGCCATAGATCACACCCAGGCAGCATGGTCTGATCGCTGGGAATTTGGTAATGAGTCTGGGGTCCTGTTTGAACCATGAGGACACCACCCCACCTCCTTTCCCTTTTCCTTCCGTGGCATCTTCTGCCCTGCCCAGAGTTCATTAGGATGCTCTCCACAACCCTGGATGCGAGGCACTGGCTGCTGCCTGTGCAGTCCAGGCTTGGCCATAAATCTAACACACAGGAGGTATTACATTAAAAAAGAAGAAATTGCAGACGTTACCTTCAGCAAAGGAGCAGTTGGTCCCTTCATCCTCCTCTCCCGGGTCCTTTGTGGCTTTCTGGCACCCCAGAGGTGTTATCTGGGCTGGCATCTTCAGCGAGAGGTGGGGTTCATCCTTTCCAAGGCTTCCCCAAGGAAGCAGGAGCTGGTGTGGTCAGAAATGCTCTCCAGCCAGCAGCCTATGTCTGGGGCTGCCTACCAGTCTCTAGAAGCAGCTGTGATCCTGCTGACCTCTCTGTGTGTGTGAGTGTGTTTGGGGATTTGGGCATTTCCCCCTCTCCCACGCTCCTCTACACCAATGCCTCCTTCTTTTTTTTTTTTTTTTTCCCTTTTCCCTAGGGATAACCATGTTAAATTCCCCACCCTTCCATCAGTTTTCTGCCACCTGGGCTGATTTCCCCCCACCTCGCCTCAGTATCCTCTTAACTCCCTTGCCGGCTCTGTGGCTAAAGGTTTTCCATCAATATTCCTGTCTCACCCCGCTCAAGGCAGAGCGGCCTCCAGCCACCCTGGCCTCGGGCTGGCTCTTCACTCGCCGCTGCCCCTCCCCGCCTTGCATCCCCGAGGATGCTCCTGCCATCCCCGCGTGGTCCCTGCCCTGCCCGGCTGTCACCGTCCCTTTTGTATCGCCCACCCCCGGGGCCTGCCCACCCCACGGGCCCGTCCCCACACCTGCCCGTGTCCTTTACAGCCCGCGGCCGGTCCCGGTCCCTGCTGTCCGCCTCCATCACCCCGCTGACAGCGGCGCGTTGAGTGACACCGCTTCAGCTGTCCCGTGCCGGGATGGGCACAGTTCGGCATTTTATCTCCTCTTTTCCGATGACGTAAATCAGTCCTGTCAGGAAAAGAATCCTGTCAAAGATTTCCAGAAGGAAGTCGCTTACTTCAGGTATAGCAGTTTAATGTTTTAATGTCCAGAGGGCTGCAGAAGGAGTAAGGAGCTGGATTTGGTGCTGATCCAAAAATTCTCACGTGCTCTTTGCTTAGTGGTGATCGGCAGGACAGAAGGAGCTGGGTTTTCGGAAGTTCTGCGGTCAATAAACAGGGGCTGAGCCTGGCCAGTTCCATGAAGTCACACCAGTTCAGCCGGGATCCTCCCCACTCTGGTGCCTTTTCACCTCTTCTCCATCAAAGCTGCTTAAAAAATAGTGTCCCTGGGAGACTGGAAATGAATCCTTTGGTATGGGTACAAGTTTGCAGAGAATTTTTTGACTGGGAAATAATATTAATCACAGAATCGGGGAGTCCTAGACTAGTTTGGTTTGGAACAGACCTTAAAGATCCTCTTGTTCCACCCATGGGCAGGGACAGCTTCCACTAGGCCAGGTTGGTTCAAGCCCCATCCAACCTGGCCTTGAACTCTTGCTCTTTTTTATTATTATTTTTTTTTTCTTTTCTTATGTTGGAATTTGAAAACATCTTCAGCTTTCTCAGAGTTAAAGAAGCAAATTCCAAGCAAACCTGTCACTCTTCTCCTTAGCAGGCTCCTACGAGACGTAAACCAAAATGCCCTCTAAAATCATCTACCATTTCCCCTCCATTTTCTGTCAAAATCTCAATGCTTAGTATAATTTTTTCTTCATAGGAGAAAAATACTTTTGAAACATTCTCAGCATTTTTTGGAAAGGGAAATATTTTTGTGTTAAAATCAGAGTGACCACACAACCTTGCGATCACTTCCAGACATTTGAATGCCCACCTAATAACAATTATTAGGATGGGAGCGAAAGCCAGGGAGCAGGATCTGTGGTGAAAGACAGACTCTAATAGGATTAT
This sequence comes from Dryoscopus gambensis, assembly GCA_013389985.1. Taxonomy (NCBI): domain Eukaryota; kingdom Metazoa; phylum Chordata; class Aves; order Passeriformes; family Malaconotidae; genus Dryoscopus; species Dryoscopus gambensis. The sequence continues at coordinate 167,221 of WEIT01015536.1, read as the reverse complement.
CTGAGAGACCAATGGCCAAAAGTAAATTAAACAGGACCAGGCAACACTGCTGGGTGCAGGGACTCCACCATCCTCACTGCAGGAACATCCTCAGCCTGGTTTTGACTGAGATGATTTCTCTCTCCCATCCTTTTCTAGACACATCTCAGGAGTTTGCAGGGGATAAGACACATCCTAACAGACAGCTGCATGCAGCAATCCTGGTTTGGAGGTTGAAAGGCTTCAATAATACCAGTGTGGGCCATTTGGCTTCATGGCCAGCTATGCCAATCATATTGAATCCACTATTTCAGATGCAGAGGAGAGAGTGGGATTTTTTAAAAAATACTTGCTGTACCATAAACTTCTTCCCAGATCTTGGGCACATCATCCTGTGCCTCGGTTTCCCAACCATAAACAACATATTGAGAGCACTGTCCTCTCCCAGGGTGGGATGAGGACCTAAGAGACCCCCTGGGGCACTCCGATATCCCATTAATTCTCCCCTGTGAGGGTGGGGAGGGCCCGGCACAGGTTGCCCAGAGAAGCTGTGGCTGCCCCATCCCTGGAAGTGTCCCAACAGGCAAACTGAGGCTGACAGAGGGGTTTGGTGTCGCTGGAATGTGCTGGTGCTCGCAGGCAGTATCAGGTTTCACAAGGATGTGGAGATGGCAGCTGGGAACACACTGGGCACGTGGAAGCTGTAAAAAATGGACCTTTTCTATTTAGAGCTGCTGATACACCTTGTAAGGATATTGAGAGCAGCAGCTTGGCTCAGGGACCCCACATAATCCCATGCAGTCATGAGATGAACTCTGTATTTTCTATAAGGTATCACTCCGTTCCTTATGGAAAGAAAGGAGGTTGTCTCTCAAAACCCACCACCTTGGTCCATGGAACACATTTGTGAGCTGAAAATTTCAGTGCAAAATGGGTAGTCCTTTATTTTATTTTATTTTATTTTATTTTATTTTATTTTATTTTATTTTATTTTATTTTATTTTATTTCATTTCATTTCATTTCATTTTATTCCATTTCATTTTATTTTATTTTTTCATTATAATTCTACTTGTCTGAAAAAAAAAAGTTGATTGTGCTGAATTATTATTTTCTTTTAATCCCAGTTGGTAACCTGTAGGGCATAAACTGCCCAAAACACATTTGCTTTATTTTTTGTTTATTTTTATTCATTACTTTCAAATTCATTGGGATGTAGATAAACCTAGCCCTATACAGAGCTCCCTGCTGATTGTCATCCATAAAATTATGGATGTGCTGGATAACTATAAACTCACTGTAGGAAGGAATTTCTGTACTCTCTCTGTTTCTATATACTCTGGGTATTTCATTGCTCAGAGGAGCTGTGGCTGCCCCTGGATCCCTGGAAGTGTCCAAGGCCAGGTTAGACAGGACTTGGAGCAACCTGGGCTAGTGGAAGGTGTCCCTGTCCATGGGGGGAGGGTAGGATGAGATGGTTTTTGTGACCATTGGTATAAAGTCCCTGTTTGAGGCAGAGAGGAATTATATTCAGACACTTAAGTTTCATCTTTTCTGGGTTCTTCAGTTCGAGTGAGGAGAGTGATTTTTGTTTCTCTACATTCCCCAGAGGGACACGGAGAGGATGGAGAGGAACAGATCATCTGCCCCTCTGGCTGTGCCTTCATTCCCAGTGCCTGGGTAAAAGTGGCCAGGAACAAGGCAAGTGGTGGTGCCTCACACCTGCTTGCATATTTGTGGGGGTGGAAAAGAGCAGATGTCCAGAGCTGCCAGTTCTGGGAGTCCTGCAGGAATGTGGGGCCTGTGACAGCTGATTGAGCTGGAGGACGTTTGGATGGGGGTGGGAGGGGGTTTTGGTGCCTGCTCATGGCCTTGGAGAGCTGGTGATGAGGAAGAGAGGTGGAAAGTTGGTGTAGACTCCAGGATGAAAAGGTTGTTTGAACCTGGAATATTTATGTCCTGGATGTGGAAATTCATTGCTTTTCCCTTGGGAGACACCCAGTCTTGGAGTCCGTGCTGGATTTTGGGTGTATTTCCTGGGTTAGGTGATGGGAAGATCAGGTTGTCAACCTCTTCAGCCTTGGACTGATACAGAGACTGCCAAAAGCTATCGTCAGTCCAGTCCCTTGGAATTTCATTCCAACAGTCCCTTGCACCGTTACTGAGGGACAGCAAGAGTGGGAGGACACAAAAATCTCAAGAAAAAGACTGAGAATTAGCCTGGTTTGCACCCAGTATTCAACAAATCTTCTCGAAAAGTCTCCTGCAAGTGGCATTTGCATTCTCTGAAATGGATCTTGTTGAATTTATTTATATGTTGAATTTATTTATTTATTTATTACCTGTGCAAAATCATTGTCTGAGGATTCAACACATCACTGATCTCATCCTACTCCTGCTGTTATCGTTACTGATAGATAAGAAGTGAATTTCCCAGAGCCCCCTGAAAGCGTAGAGCAGAGCTGGCAGGTGAACCTGTGTTCCAGGTAGTTCCATCTTTTAAGGACACCCAGTCTCAGCTATGGAGTTCCATTTTCCGAAAGCTGGGAAGAGAGGAGAGATTTTTCTGAGGCCATCCAGAGTAAAAGTGGATCAGGTAAGATCCTGGGAAGGAAAAAGTCTTTGTTTCTTTGCTCCTCTTACCTGGTGAGGGTCAGGAGCACCAAGGAGGCTGCCCTGATGCTTTTGGTTTTTGTGGCTATTGCCCAAACCAGAAAGCCACTGTCCCACTGATCCCCTGAGCTGGACAGCTTGTGACTATCCTAATTTATTGGTGTTAGAATAGGAACAGTGGATTCCTGCCTTCTCCTCTGTACAGGGATGTGTTTCCATGGCAGGGGGACTGAACTTTAGGGTCACTTCCAAGTGCAACCATTCCATGATTTTTTGACAGCTCCATCTGCCTCGAAGGCAGGAGAGAAGACCCTGAAGAAGGATTGTTGAGTTCTGACGTGCATTTAGACAAGATAAAAAAGGGATGCCTTAGGGTAGTGTTTCAATCTCATCCCACTGGTGTTTTCACAGTGAAGCAGCTTAAGGAGGATCTCCTCAAGGTCCAATTCCATGTCAGGCTTTTGGAAAACAGCCTGCAGACAGGCACACCCACACACTGGATGCATCCTCCTGTGCAGATTGGTCTTTCTGAAGTCGGGATGTGAAACTTATTGTCCCTGGCTGCCAGAGGATGGAAAAATCCTTCCTGCAGTTTCCAGACAATTTCAAGGCTTCATCCAGCACTGATGAGAAGAGTTCTTTCATCCTTTTCCTCTCCTCCCTCCCCATCCTTGCAGCTACAAAGAGCAAGTGGCCAGAGTTCCTCAGGAGGCCCTTGGGGATATGGCAGAGTTGAGCAGACCCAGAACCCAAAATCCCATCCCTGGGATCCCTCAGGGCAGGCAATTACCAAATTAACACCTTGCAGTGAGAACTCTGGAGCGCTAATTGAGCTGGATTTATGGGCAGGGGGTTCAAATGGGGGCAGTGCCAAACTTTGCGTGGCTTAAATAAATTGAGTCCCCACCACCAGGTCAGTGATTTGGAGCCCTTGCAGATGCCCTTTGCTGTCCCTCCACCCTGGAGCTGGAGGCATCGTCCCTGGTGCCCAGCTGTTGCCCTTGAGGTTTACACAGCTGCCGTGGGGAATGGGGGACTGGAGGGAGGGAGGTGCAGCCTCCCGAGTGCCTCAGCCCCACAGCAGGGTCAGAGGTGGCCACGTTTGGGCTCACAGAGGAACAGGTGGGTACAGGGCTGACATTTGGAACACTGGCACTCTTATTTTTAATGGCCCTCCCCCCTGCACACGCAGCGCTGGAAGAGGCTATGAAATGCATCTGGCTGGACTGAACAGGCCTCCTGCCCTTAAATAAGGGAATCATCTTGGGTTTGGGGGGTTGAATGTTCATTCAATCTACACTTTAAGCCATGCAAACCCATTCTGAATTAAAGCATTAATTTGGACTTAAAATGTATTGAGCAGGCTGTGATCAAGGCTTCCTTCCTCATCCCACCTGTGGGCTCTTGTTCTCTCAGTTTCTATTTTTCTCTTCATTGCCGGGTCAGTGGGTCTGTGCAGCAGCAGGCACAAGGATATCTCAATTAGAGCTGTGGGAATAACCAGTTATTCAGATCATTGGCAGTCCTAAAAAGCTGGGGAAAAAAAAATCTTGCTATTGTTTAAGAGAAGTGTTCACTTAAGACTGGGTTGGAAGTGGCTTCTTGCTGGATTCAGGCAATGAGTTCAAGCACAAACAGAGAGGGAAATGTGAAAGAAGTTGTTTTGAGTGAGAAAACAAAGAATCACAGCACTAATAATAAATAAAGGGTGTTATGGGCAGTGATCCACCCATCAGGGGCTCCCAACAACCCTGAAGCATCGCTGACACTTTCACTGAGGAGAAAAGTGATATAAAGTCACCACTTTTATTTCAAACTTGTACCAATGGTCAGGATACTGCCCATGGCAAGGGGTTTGGAACTAGGTGAGCTTTAAGGTCCCTTCCAGCCCAGGCCATTCTGGGATTCTCTGATTGCTTTCTGCTGGAGTGACAGGTTTGGTGTTCATCCTTGGGGCTTCCACGAGTCTGTGGTTTTACTCCTGAGAGGATAATATCCCTGGGATATGGCTCGCTGACCAGTCCCTAAAGTTGAGTCCACCTTAGCAGGGTCCATCTGGGAGTCTGCTGTGTGAGACACCAGATTAACACAGCTTGGACAGAGAGATGCTCTGCTCGAACCCTCTGTGTGACAACAGGCTGTGGGGCTCCACACCAGGCCAGTGAGACAAAATCCCACCTCAGGGATCTCATATCAAGTGTCTGGCTTTACACATCTCCCTGCACAGCTGGGATCATTGTAAGTTGTTCTTTTTCGCTTTTTTCTTTCCTTTTTTTTTTTTTTTTTAAATCAGGGCTGTGGCATGTCTTACATGGAAGCCAATTTGTGCAAATAAAAAAAAAAAAAGTGTCATTTGATTCCAGCCCTGAGGAATACAGTGGCAAGCCATCCCCTCTGCTGGAGGTGAAGCAAAGCCCAGGAGCAGCCTACTGCAGGCTCTTTCCTTTCATGTGACTAATACACACAAATCCCCCGTCCCCGGGGGCTGGGGGATCACTGACGGCAGGGGCAGGCTGTGAGAAAGGGGTGAGGGGAGCCAAACTGTGCTCTCCTTTCATTCACCAGGGTCAGCTGTCCCACCTGTTCCTCCTGCTTAGACATGGGCAGCAGGGATGGATGGAGGAGATGGGGCAGTGGCAGCATTCTCAGTGAAAACTCGTCCAAGGGAAGGAATTCCATATTAAAATGAGAAGCAAGCGGGCATTTGCCACAGGGGTAGAAGAAGAGATGCTGCAGGACACAGCGGGGCTGGCATTTGCCTGAATCACTACTCTGAGGACTGGGGAGCAGGCCAAGAACAAGTTTCCTAATGAAAGACTAATGATGGATGAAGCTCAGTAGGTGCTGGGTTGCAGTTTGATTCCGAAACCCAATCCTCCACCAGCTGTTTGGTTAAGCAAATGCCAAGTCTTGAGACTTCCCCGAGAGATTTCTTCCATCCAAATGACACCTCTTGATTTTATCCTTCGCCTCCGGGGTCCAACCTGTGTAGGTTTCCTTTGGGGCTGTTATCACCTACTGTGCAAAACCTGCAGCAGGCTTCCCACAGACATGTGGGATTGTGTCTCTTTACCCCTGTTTAATTTAAAAGCTTTTTATTTTTAAAGCTTTTTCAGGGTTGGACACTCCCTGGTGCTGTGTGGCTACAGAGCGCCCAGCACAACAGAGCTGCAGCCTTTGTTGGGTGCTGTTTATGTGACAAAAATCCCTGTAAGACAGAGATTGAAGGAGTGATGGTCCATTACACCTAGGGGAAGTGTGGATGAGATGTGCCTGTGAGCAGCCCAGCAGAGAGAAATCTCTGGGAAGAACCTCAACACCAGGGTGTTTTTCACAGTGCGGATGCAGTTAGTGCTTTATTTGAAGTTACTTTTTTTCCCCCACTTTGTGGCAGTATTTTCGACTTAGGAGGACTTCTGTACCTGGCAGGTACTGGGGATGTTTAGTCGGGAGAAAAGCAGGCTTGGGGGGCCGTTATTGCTCTCTATGCCTGAAAGGAGGGTGTGGCCAATTTGGGTTTGGTCTCTTCTCCCAGGTATCAAGTGATAGGACAAGGAGAAATGATCTTAAGTGGCGACAGGGGAGATTTAGTTTGGATATCTGAGAAAATTTCTGTACTGAAAGAGTGGTTAAGCATTGGAACTGGCTGCCCAGGGAAGTGGTGGAGTCACCATCCCTGGAAGTGTTCAAAAAAATGAGTAGATGTGGCACTTTGTGACACAGTTTAGTGGTAAGGGGGGTAGTTTAGTGGACTCGAAGATCTTGGATGTCTTTTCCAACCTTAATGATTCTACAATGGGTCTGGGAGCCAGCCTTGACCTTGGTTTTCCCTGGCAATCCCAGGTGCTCTGCAGACCCCGAGGGAGCAGGGGAGCATCCTCTACGTGGCTGGGAGAAGACCAAGGCTGCAGCAGACAAATCCCCAGCAAGATCCTGGTTTCTCCTTGCCCAGTTGCCTTGTGCATCCCCAGGCTCCAGCATCTGCCAGGGGCGGGGGGAACCCTCATCCCCTCTGTGACCCACGGGAGAGCACAAACACACCCAACCTTGAAACCAAAGAGGCCTCAAACCTGTCATTAAAGCAGCTGCACTGGCAGTAAATTTAGTATTTAAAGAAGTTCAGTGCCTGTTTAAAATGCAGCAAGAGTAGTTATGGGAACAAGCTCAACAGAGTTTTATCCTGCTGAAAAGTGACCCTGTAACAATGTGGAAGGCTCCTGGAAGCATCAGCGTTTTTCCTCTCAAAGGAGAGTTGAATCTCTTAAAAATCAGGTAGAAAAATGGGCCAGGCAAGTCAGGCAGTTCATTTACAGGCTGCAAGTGTAAGTAGAAGGAGTGGTAATAAAAGGTTTTGAAATCTGAAAAAAAAAAAGTTAGTAATACGAATGTTAAGATATGAATATGAATGTTAAGAGGAAGAAAATGCTTTTCTTTTCCTGTGTAGAGGAGTAGTAAAATAGGGAAAATTGTGGCTATTGGTGATGCCTGATAAATACAAATACCAGAGTAAAGAGAAGAAGCCTGAGTGCTGTTCCTACCCAGAGATGCTGTCAATTCCCCATCCCTGGAAGTGTCCAAGGCCCGGTTGGATGGGGCTGGGAGCAACCTGGGATAGCAGAAGGTGTCCCTGCCCATGGCAGGGAATGGAACCAGGTGGTCTTTAGGTTCCCTTTCAACCCAAACCATTCTGTGAATCTAGGATCCTTGACCAGGATTTGGGAATGATCATGAATGAGCTGTATTGGCTTTCTCATACTCAGATTCCTGCTTAGCACCACTGCCCTGCCTCAACTCACCTTCCCATGGATAGTAGCCTCATCCAGCTGGATTCTGAGGGCCAGCGGGAGGAAGACTGGGCTTCAAAGGGAAATTTGCTCAGGGAAGGTTTTCCAAATCCCCTAGGTACCCTTGGAAATCCCAGCTCAGCGCCCTGCCTGCTCGTGTCTAACAAGCCTCTCAAGAAAAAAAGACATCAAACCCCAGGATTTACTATCAATCAGCCCAGCTTCTTAACACCTTCTCCATGACCTTGGTTGCTAGGAAGTTGGTGTCAATACAGGAAAAGTGAAGTATTAATAGAAAGACAGAGCAGCTGTAAGAACTCAGCACGGAGCAGCATGGCCAGTGGAAGTCTTCCAGGCTACTGGTAACCCAGCCTTCCAGGAGAGGAGTAATGGTTTCACACTGAAAGAAGGCAGATTTAAATTAGATATTAGGAAGGAATTGTTCACAGGTTGTCCAAAGAAGCTGTGGGTGCCCCTGGATCCCTGGAAGTGTCCAAGGCCAGGCTGGACAGGGTTTAGAGCAACCTGGGATAGTAGAAAGAGTCCGTGCCCGTGGAAGGGAATGGAATGAGATGAGCTTTAAGGTCCCTTCCAACCTGAACCATTCCATGATTCTATGAAAATACCAAGCTGGACAGCAGAGATCTCTCTGAGCCCTGTGTCTGGGCACAGTCACTAAGTTCAAGCAGTTTCAAGCTCTTTTTCCCCACCATGTGTCTAGCACAGCACACTTTGTGTTGGAGGGGAAGCTGCTTATCCAAAGATAAATCCAAGAGAAGCACGATGCTGCTGGTCACTAAGTGACCATCACCAGCAGGCACATGACATCAGCCCCCTAGAAACCTGATCTGGGGAGTCACACTCCTGCCCAGGACAGGAGGCTGGAATAGATGAGCTTTTTGGTCCCTTCCAACCCAAACCATTCTGTGATTTTGTGACTCTATCACTGCATGGTGCAAGCATGAACCCATTAGTCTGGCTTTCCCCTGGGATGTGTTATGCTCTCTTTACAGGAGCAGGTGCAGGAACTGTGAGCACGGGCAACATTCCCACACCATTTCCTCATGCCAAGGCCTGACTTTGGTGAGCAGGAGGCAGGAAAGGCTGGTGCCCTTGATGTGGGGTGGTGGATACATCAGCAGGGCTGGGAGAGAGGAAGGGAGCTCCCGAGTGGCTGCAGACAAAATTGTTAAACCTCTCCTTATCCAACATTATCCTCCCCTCAGCTGTTCTACTGGGACGTGCCATGTGGTGTCCAGCAACTGCCACATTCCTCTCGCGAGGTGGCCGCCGTGTGACCGAGGGGGGGGTAGCATGAGGGGACCCCTCATTTGGCTCCCGCAAGGCCCCCCCATCCCAAAAATGCTCCAAGTCCTGGGGAAACGGAGTCTTTCCGTGCTGCTGCCACTGAAAAAAGCCTCACGGGCAGTGTCGGCCCTGTCTTGCACACAAATGACTTGACAATGAAGCTGTTTAGCCCAAATCATGCGCTGGTGAGTGCAAGAGCTGGGAATAGATCTCCTTTTCCTCTCCTGTCTGCTGGAACTTGGAGTTTCCCTCAAGCACAGGGAGTTAAAAGAAAACACTGCTGGACCTGAGTCAGGCAGAGCAGTGGCAGCCTGGCCACCCGTGGGTTGCGTTTCAAGTGTCAGACAGGCCTTTCATGGCTCCATGCTTCCATCTAGTGACAAAAAGCCACTGCTCACCCCTCCTGCTTGGCTCTGCCTCCTTTCTCGTTGCAATGCAGGAGTATTTCTCAGATTCCTGATGCTGAGCCTATCCGTAGGGCTATTTCCATTCATTCACCCAAAATCTAACCCCCTAAATGAGTAACTCCAAAGAAACAAAACCAGGGGCAAGGTTTTTGAGCAGAACTCTTGTTTAGCAGGGGAAAAGTGGCTTGCACATGTATACAAACATGCACTTGCTCATCAGAATGTGCTGCTTTCCTCTTTAGTGGGCAGTATCCATAAAAATGGACATCAGCCTGTGGTGACAGAGTATTTGCATGTCCTGTAGCAAGGCTCCTGTGTGGCTCGGCCATTTCTGTCCTGATCTGAATTCTAGGTCTGGGTTTCTGGTTATTAAGGACAGCGTCTTTCATAGAATCATAGAATGGTTTGGACTGGAAGGGACCTTAACAATCATCCAGTTCCACCCCCTGCCATGGGCCTTCCACTATCCCAGGTTGCTCCAAGCCCTGTCCAACCTAGACTGGAACACTGCCAGGGATGGGGCAGCCACAGCTTCTCCGGACACCTATGCCAGGGCCTCCCTGCCCTTACAGGGAAGAATTTCTTCCTAATATCCAATCTAAACCTGCCTTCTGCTAGTTTGAAGCCATTCCCCCTTGTCCTATCACTCCAGGTCCTTGTAACTTGTTTCTGTCTGCCTTTCTTGTATGCATGCTCCCTGCAGGTACTGGAGGGATGCAATAAGGTCACCTCAAAACCTTTTCTTTTGAGGCTGAACAATCCCAATTCTCTCAGCCTTTCCTTGCAGGAGAGTTGCTCCATTCCTCCAGTCATCTTGGTGGCCTCCTCTGGACTTGCCCTTTCCCTCTTTCTTTTCATGTTTCAGCTCCTGCGTGGGGAGCGCTCCTGTGCATTGTTTTACTGAATCTGTGACTTTCTGCAAAGAATAAACTCCTCATCCCAGCCAAATCCTTCTGATCTGCAAACCTTGGACATTTTGTTGAGTTTTTCCTGGATAAAACATTTCCTTAGGGCTGTATCACAAAGTGCTATGCAGAATCACAATGATGATGATGATGATGATGATATTAATAATAGTAACAACAAGAATAATATTAATAACAATAACAATAAGAATAATAATAGTTTTTTCTGACTATGATCTAGAGAATTTGAGTGACAGTGTGTGCGGAGCAGCACTGAGGGCAGCAATAAGCCATAATGGCCCTGACCAGCCTCACCTGGGACCCAGCTCCCCAGCTTGGCCATGGATCAGGAGCCCTGTTTAACCTCAGCTGTGGCCCTGTGCTCCCTCCCTGAGCTGTGCTGTAGAAGTAGAGCTCTGTAATCCCCACTCTGGTCCTGCTTTTTAGCTGGATTGTGGGCTCATGCTGTAGCTGAGCATCCTGCCCTGTCTCCTCTTGTTTCTGAGATTTCCTGAAGGGAAGTGGCCCTGGTCCATCCCCTTATTTGGGGCTGTGTGTGGACCCTGTTACCAGCATCCGTTTCTGTCTGCTGTGTTCAAGTTGTCATCCTTGAACCGCCTCTTCTTTGGCAAAACTTTTTTGTTTGAGAATTCCCTCAAGTTTGCGCTTCCTTCTGACCGCATTTCCAGTGAAATTCCACTAATAAGTAAACTGAGTGTGGATCACTGATGGGGTTAACTCATACTGGGTTCCTGTAATCATTGGCTTTATGTGGCTGGGACACTGGGGCTTGGCCTAAGAATAAACCCAGCACAACTGGTTCCTCTGCTGGGCAGAGCTCCAGAGCTCCCCTGAGGGTTGACTGCCCGTGACTTTTTGCCACTGAGCCTCTGAATTGAGGCTGAGGAGGAACCTGAGCAAGCCTGTTCCGCCTCCCTTTGGGGCTGAGGTGAGAACATGAGCACATTCTGCTGCTGTTTGGTGTGTGGTAACTCATTAAACCTCAGTTACGCTGTGGGGTCTGGGAACTTTCTGTGAATTTTAGTGGAAACTTCCATGAAGGCTTCCGTACCAGGGCAGGGGCTCATCGAGGGACTCCATCAAAATCCATCTGGCCTTCAAACAGAGGAGGGCAGAGGTGGGAGTAGAGATGCTGTTCAGTGTCTGAGGAAGGCTGGATTGAGTCTTCCCAGCAGCCAAGGCTCTCCAGGGTGTGAATGATGACACTGTGAAAGTCCACTGCCCTCTTTTCCACAGGGAATAGGATCTGCAGGGGTAAAGCTACTTGAGCAGTGATAAGGGATCTAAACACCCTTTTGGTAGAATTCCCAGCGGGCGTTTTTGGAAATACCATGGAAAAACTGAAGTAAGAATATATAAGGGAAGCTTGAAGTCCACTTGCTCTGAAAGTCAGTCCCAGGTTGAATATCAGCATATCAAGAAACCATTCCATCAGTTTTTCTGCCATGTTGTAGGAGGCGAAAAAAAGACGTTAAAATGGATTCATTGTCCTCCTGTTGGAGGCTCTAACCATATACCAATGGAAGAACAATCCCAGGTTATTCTGGTTATGGTTATTAAACTCTTGGAACAAAACAGTTAACAGCAGCAAGCAGCTTAGGTTAATTATTAAGCACCCTCACTGGACAGCTCTGAGCTGTCTGTGACGGGATTTGAGCCTTTTGGGAAACTTGTCTGGTGGGTTTCAGCCCTGGGCAGAGTGACTGACACAACCCCAGCCTGAAACCTGTGGCAGAGCTGGTGCCAAAGGGATGGAGCCCTTGTGCTGGTATCGGAGCCCCTGCACTAAACTCACCAGAGGAATGGAGGAAGAACTAAGTGAATAAGGTAAGTGAAGGCAGAAAAAGTCCTAAAAAGAATAATAAAATTAAATCTAAATGAAATTTTATGCACCTGCTTTGAGATGCAGCATTCACTTGCACCGGGGCGCTGGACTCTGCCCCGTGCACATTGCAGTGTGTTAAAATGTGCAAGAAATAGTGTGAGAGTAGTTACAGTTGGTCTTGTGGTACAATTAACAGTAGAAACCAGGTTGGATGGGGCTTGGAGCAACCTGATCTGATGGAAGACGTCCCCCCCATGGCAGGGGGTTAGAACTGGATGATCTTTAAGGTCTCTTCCAACCCAAACCATTTGGTGATTTAAAAATGTGGCTAAATTAATTAATCCATGGGGTTTTTTCCGTATTAGTAGTACAAAACCCAGGGTGAAGGGAGGAGAAGTTGGTGGTCTATCTTTAAATGTCAGAACAGTCCCTGATATGGATTTTATAAAGGGAATGTGTGATATCTCTGGCTATGATAGCAAGAAAGACCTGGTCTGCAAGTACTCAAATGTTTATTTTCTTAAATTATTAGAAGAGTTCACAGCTGTTGCTCCCACAGGTTTGCAGTGAGAAGAAAGAATACAGATGGGGTTTGTTTAAAAGTTACAGGGAAGGTCCTGGAGCCAGACTCTTGTGAATTCCTCATCCAGCATTCAAGATGAACCTTTGGAGAACGTTCCTGCTGAGCGCTGGGCTGGTGTTCCTGGCAGGTGGGTGATGGAGAGGTGTTTTCTGCAGCCATACCTGTAAAATCCTGTGGGGATTCGATACTGACTGTGAGTGAGACATGGAGAAGCACCTCTAAAAGGTGTTGAATATTATGGGATATTGACTGCAGCACACTGGACATGGTCCACCTTTATCAGTGGTTTTCCATGACATTATTCCCACATCCAGAGAGGAGATGTCTGGATTAATTTTTTCTTCTCTGTGTCCTGCCTGAGTTCATATAGTACCTATTGTTTTTTGTTCACTTGGTGATGAATATGTCACTCTTTGCATGTTGATTTTAAGGGTTCACGATGCAAAAGTGTCCAGTATTTGGCTTGAGTGATCAACACTGATATTTGATCAGACTGCGTCCAAATAAAGCTAAGAAGTTGGAAATCTCCTAAAACGTTAATCAGAAAACTGGATATCACGGTAGAATGACTTCTGGAAAATTCTGGTCAGTGGCTGCCTAAAAAGAAGCCAAATACTGGCTCATCTCTCAGCTTCAGAGAATGAGGGGACCCAAAATAAATCTTCAATTGTCTTAGGTCTCTTTATGAAAGGCATGGCATCACAGGTTATAGGTGACTTAACATCGTGAAGCAGGAGCTCTTTTCCAGGCCTATATGTCTTTCCTAAGGACTTCCAAAAGAAATTGCTGGACAGGCTGTGTTGGAGCCAGAGAAGGGTGTGTTCTGTAGGCAGCCTTAATTTTGGTAGGGTGCAAAGAAGTCAGCAAACACATTTCTTTGAGAGATGAAGGAATAAACATGAGCTTTATCATCTTTAATTCTTGAGGAGGACAGGAAGCTCAGGCTGCAGCTTGGTTCACCAGGCACTAAAGGCATCAACACGCCCCCTGATGGGAGCTGTAAATGGTGGGGGGAGGGGGAAAGGATGGGAAACATGGTTTATTTGTATGCCTGAGAAGGAGAAATGAAATAAAGGGTAGGATCAGAGGAAGACAGATCTCAGACCACTGTGTCTCATCCCGAGTAAGGTACTTTAGATGTTTGCATTTCCCTTCAGCCTGATGGAGCTTGTTTGGTTTTGCAGGGACAGCCTCGGCATCACTCGTCAAGCCCCATGAGGGCAGCACTGCTGGAGGAACGTGGATTACCATCACTCTGGATGGTGAGTTTAAAATCCTTATGAAGAGTGTGTTCAAGTACCATCTGAGAAAGTTTGGATTGGAAGGGCCCTGAAATCTCATCTCATCCCACCCCCTGCCATGGGCAAGGACACCTTCCACTATACCGGGTTGCTCCAAGCCCCGTCCAACCTGGCCTTGGACACTTCCAGGGATGTCAAATTAACAGATAATCAGCTCCCTTGTGAAGCTTGTGGTTGGAGTGACAAACCCTACCCAACAGAGGCATAGGCTGTGACACGCATAGCATGAAATCAACTAGAAGTGATCACTTTATGAGCTATTGCTGAAGATTTATTTCTAAGCAACAGAAATCCAAATGTTTACCTTACATTTTTTTTTTACTTTACATTTTACCTTATGTTTTGCAGATGTAGGGCTAGAAATTTCTTCCCTGCTCCTGCCCTTTTACTGAAGAAAAGCTAACAGTCTGCTCCCTTCATATGTCCTCTGATGCTGGAGCTTTTCAAACTCTCATGAGGAACATGAGATCTGAGTAAAAATCACAGAAACTGATAATCCGTGTGCATGTGGGCCCAAAACCAACTGTACAAAGTTTGGTCTGATTTTCCGCAGTGATGAATATTTATTCATTGCGAAGAGAGCTGGTCTCTGAACCAGCTGTGCATGGTGGTTAGCTGGCACAGATGGCCCAGGGCAGTGGTAGAGTCACCAGGGGGATTTAAAAGATGTGTGGAAGAGGACTTGGGGACATGGTTTTTACCCTTCCAATTCTCTCCCCATCCCCCTGTCGGGAAAGTGAGTGAGTGGCTGTGGGGGCTGAGGTGACTGCTGGGGTTAAGCCACCTCAACATGAAATTACACAAACATGATTTTAAAAGAGTTGTACCTCCAAAAACATTTGTTGTGTGGTTGGGAGTGAACCTGTCCTCACCGAGCTCTTCTGATTGACTTTATTGCTTAGGCTCAACATCCCTCCAGGTAGAATCTGTCTCTCCAGCCAGTGCATCCCAGCTGGAGGTGTCCCTGGTGAATCCAGACCTGCCCTGGCTGCCGTGTGATGTCTCTCCTCTGTATTTGGACTTGCCCAGGATAAGGTGCAGAACAAGGTATGATCCACGGTTACGCTGCGGGTGAGACTTTGCCCTTTGTCAAACAGAATCCTCATTTTCATTCAGTGTCTGCACATTAATCACGGGCCAGGATCAAGATGCCCTTCAGATCCAGGCAGCCCTGGGTCATTTTATTACTAACGAATAACAATTATTGTCTGTGCATGTCTAATGAGAATGTTTGTGTTTTGCATTAACATTAATTTGGGTAGAGTTCTGGTGTAGTCCTTCCACCTTCTGCGCTTATCTGTGATTTCTTGCTGTGCTTCCACATTTCTTTTAAAGTGTTGTTTTAGAGTTTGGGTTCATATGTGTGAAGTTTGGGCAAACAGTGTAAAGCTCCTTTGCTCTATTGAAGCCTCAGTGGGCTTGCTGAGATTGGAGACCCTGTGAAGGTCCTGGTATTTCCTAAACACAATCTAAATCAAAATAATATAATATTACACATTTTCTTCCACCTAGGTCTTCACCCCAGGAGAGTTTGTACTACGTGGAGGTGATGTTTAAAGGACATGTGATTAACAACCTGACTGAGGTGGAAAAAGAGAACTATTCTTTCAAGGTAATCACCAAGCAAGTGCAGAAGTGAGGATAAGTAATTCGAGGTATTGAAGGGAGTCAAGCTTCAACGATGTGTCAAAGGAAATACATTGAAATGGATGGAATCATGGAGTGGTTTGGATTGGAAGGGACCTCTAAGACCATTCAGTTCCAACCCTAAGCTAGAGAAAGATGGGGAGAGACTTTTTGCAAGGTTATATTTGAGACAGAATCAGGGAGAATGGCTTCAAACTGAAAGAGAGTAGGTTTAGACTAGATATTCAGAAAAAACCCTTTACTGTGATGGTGGTGAGGCCCTGGCACAGGTGCCCAGAGGAGCTGTGGCTGCCCCATCCCTGGCAGTGTCCCAGGCCAGGTTGGATGGCGCTTGGAGCAGCCTGGGATAGTGGAAAGTGTCCCTGCCCATGCCAGAGAGTGGGACTGGATGATATTTAAGGTCCCTTCCAACACAAACCATTCTGGGATTCTCTGATCTCTTGCAGAGCAGAATCCTTAACCATGACTGTGTGGTTTGGGATAAGGCCTGGTGTGTTTGGAAGTCACATCCCACCTCTGTGCTAACTCTGAGCAAGAAAACCCAGCGTTTTCAGTAAATTGCACATTAAAGCCGAAGACTCCTCGGGTGGCTCAGCTAGCTTAGAGAGCTGATGAAAAATCACCAGGGGATGCTGTTAATGAGGCACATTCCAAGCTAAATAAACCACAATGTGTCTCTTTGTTTTGGGGCTGGGACCTGGGAGCTACGCGTATTAAAAATTAATTTTGCCTCCTCATTAGATTGAAAAAGCTGCTGCAGGCAGCAACAAGTCTGAGCAGCTCACAAGTCTCATGTCAGCCAGTGGCCCCAATTTCATGCTGCTTTTGGTTTCTTTCTCACATCTTCTCCAGCCTGGGGTATGGTGTGATGTTGCCTTTGCTCCTCAGAAGTGGCCATTGCTGGAGGAAGTTTGTGGCCGCTTGTTCATCTTTAACGTGACCAGGAGCAGGAGGGAAGGCAAAGGCTGAGCTCTGAAAGGGAATGAGTTCAAGGAAAGCTTAGGGAAAAAACCATGGCATATGCAGTGGTATCTTTGAATTAATACAAAAAATTAATTTTTAATGATATTTATTGGGCTGTCAGCAGCATCTGTAAGTGCCAGTGAGGACATGAGGGGGCTCAAAAAGGAGGTGGGGAAGATGAGCATGTCCAAAAAAGGATGGGGAAGGGTCTGGGGCACCAAGTTTGATGAGGAGCAGCTGAGGGGGCTCAGCCTGGGCAAAAGGAGGCTCAGGGAGGACCTTCTCACTCACTGCAACTCCTTGACAGGAGGATGCAGCCCAGTGGGGGTTGGTCTCTTCTCCCAAGTTACAAGACACAGGACATGAAAATTGCCCCAAGTTGCACCAGGGGAGGTTCAGATTGGATATCAGGGAAAATTTCTTCCCTAAAGGATTGTCAAACACCAGGGAAGTGATGTAGTCACCACTCCTGAAGGGATTTAAAAGATGTGTAGATGTGGCACCTGGGGACATGGTTTAGTGAATTTAGCAGTGTTGGATTAATGGTTGGACTTAATGATTTTCAAGGTTTTTTTTTCCTCCGACGCCAAGGTAGTGCTTTCCCAAAGAAATCTCTGTTGTATTGCTGTAAATTGGGTCACATCAAAGTCTTTTTTTTTGCTCCACTGCTTTAGGGTATCAAACAAACTTGACAAAGGGTGGCTGAAGTATTCCACATCTGTGATGATGAAATAGTTGTAAAGGATATAGTATTGGGAAGAAAAACGGTGTCACGATTCAAGATAAAATGCAGGTTTAAACTTCAGCTAAAGCATGACTTAGAAATTTGATAGTGTATTAAACTGTGTCTTCTGACATTGGATCAAGCCAGGGTGGGCAATTTGGGCACAAAAGAGGATGTAAAAATAGCATTAACCCAGGCTCTGTAGCAGAGGGGGTAAGAAGGGAATATTTCTTCTTACTCCCTTCCCAAAGCAGGATTCTGCTCCAAAGATCAGACCTGGAGTGCGAGTTTCTGACATGCAGCTGCTGGTGGGTTGTGAGCAACGCACCGTCAGGAAGGGTTGGACTGCTGCAGAAATAGCTGCCATTCAACTACAAATTTCTCTTTGCAGTTCTCAGCCAAGCAGACACCCGTGATTTACCAAATTGATCCATCATCTGGCACCCCAGGTATGGGACCTTTCTTTAAGCCGTACTGCCATACAGACCTTTTGCTTATCGGGGATTTAGATCAGATTTCAAAGTTACATGAGAAGTCATGCACTGGTTTTAGTCTGAAAAATTGACTGGAATGTAGCAGATTTTTTCCCCTATTTCTGTTATTTTTGTATTTCCAGGTTTCTTTAGAGAAAATTGAAAGTTTGATTCTCAAAGTCACAATTAATCAAAAGACTTTGGTCTCTCAAGAGTTCAGTCAGACACTTGGATGATTAAATCGCACAGATGCTTCTCAATCTAAGTCAGTCCTTAATTTCTCATTATTTTCAGGTGTAGTTCAGCCCTAGATTCTCATGCCTTGCTTTAGGGTGTCAGTATGAAGGTTTTTATGTGCTAGTTGGATGTTTCAGCTCCCAGTGTGAGTGAAGAGCAGGAGGATAATCTGGCCACAGACACACCAAAGTCCTGCTTTAGACCTTCACCCTGTCTGGTGTACAAATGATGTAATTTTGGTTGTCTCATAAGGTTCTACAGTGGAACTGCATTAGAAAGTGGGGTTTAGTTAACCAAAGAGTTGAGGAAAAATGGTCAACTCAGTGCAAATACAGATCTGCAAAACATTGGGAATGAATAAGTGTTTTTTGGTGGGAAGTAAAGACACGTGCTTTGAGAAAAGTGAATTAAGTGCAAAATCATCTTGAGCCAAGGTAAAAGCTGAGAGTACCATCAGGGCAGGCAGCTAGGAACCTCTGCAAAATTCATAAAGACCATGAATTCCTTTCATTCAGCTCAGAAAATCTGCAAATACGTTCTCTGCTTTTAAAAGAGTCTCTTCAATTTCCATTTCCTCTTCAACAGGAAATTTAATGCAGATTCATGGGAAGACGATGGCTGGCGGATATGAGACCTTGGACTTCAATGTGGATTATATTGATGGGTAATTATGAACACACAGCTATCTTCTGCAGTTCTGGTAAATTGGCATTTCTTCCATCAGGCTCCTCGACAGCAATAAATTGCAACCAGTTGGCCCAGAATTGCCATTTACTTCCTTTGTGGTTTATTGCAGCTCATGAGATGGGCTCCAGCAAACTTTGTTAATCTAATTGCAACTGGTCCATTAAGCTGGTTGGTTTGTTTACTGGCAGCACAGTCAATCACAGCTCAGTGTGAATGGTACTGTAATTGCAGCTGGCTGCTGTAGATTTTATTTTGGCTAGCAAATTAAAATTTAACTAATTAAAATAATGTCAGAGTCAAAAAGTTAAATAAATTTTCCCCTTTCCATTTGCATTTTTTTTAGAAAAAGACTATTAGTTTGAAGCAGATGCTCTGGTGAGCCAGAAGACTAAAGAGAAGTATTTTGAGACAAAAGGCTTTGTTTTTCACTGCTTTAAACACTCTGTAGTTGTTTTCTTGTTTTCAAAGGTTTGATTTTTTTTAATGTTGTTTCTGTGGTTACATGCAACAGAGAAAAGCAGGTAGGTTTAAAAAAAACTTGTTTTAGGACAGCAA
Source organism: Dryoscopus gambensis (assembly GCA_013389985.1). Taxonomy (NCBI): domain Eukaryota; kingdom Metazoa; phylum Chordata; class Aves; order Passeriformes; family Malaconotidae; genus Dryoscopus; species Dryoscopus gambensis. The sequence continues at coordinate 148,211 of WEIT01015536.1, read as the reverse complement.
CCTCTTTAATCACAATGAATCCAAAATGAGCATCGACACTGTCCTGCTGTGTGTCATATGTATTTCCATATGTATGGACATGTTATCAAATGTTAATTTATGATTTCTGTGCCAATGGCAGTGAAGAACTAAGCCCAGGTAAGTACTTTAAAGATAAACTATTAATCCATAGTTACTCTGCTGGCAGTTTAAGGCTCATTTCAGAAGCCAAGAAAGGTGTGTATTCTTGGTAGTTAGAAATTTTAATTGAAGCAGCAGATATTTGAGCATTAGATGCTTTTAATGACTTTTCAGGCTGAAAGGAAATGACCCTTCCTAAGTGATTAAACACGCTGCTGGCATGAAGGAAAGTCCAGGGCAGATTCCTGCCATGCCATCCCTACACTGCCCATCAGCATCCTTTGTTTGGTATCAATTATTGTTTTACCTGCCCCTGGTGTAGCTGTGGAACCTTTGATCAGAGGGAAGAAAGGCTGCTCTGTCTGAGTGCAGGCTGGACGTGCCTGCAGTGCTCTGCTGCCAGATTACTCATTTACAGCTCAACCTCACCAAAAGGAAATGGCCTCAAAATCCCAGCATACCAGACAGGTTCCCTTTGTAGCTTCACACGAATAATTTGCCCATTTTTGGTGCGTTAGGAAATACGTACCAGGTGGGGACTTGGGAGTTGACCAGAGCAGTCTGTCACTCAGTCACGCTGATTCAGGATTTGAAGGAAAAGAAAGGGAATGGTTTTTATACTTTCAAGTGTGTTCTGCACCTTTTTCCATGCTTTGTATGGGATGCACTGGTGCAGTGATGCTGAACAAACATTTGGCAGCACTGATTTGTTTTTTCTTCTTCCTTGAAAGGAAAGGTTCTCAATATCAGCCACCTGTATTAATAAAAGCGAGCTCTTTTTGATAAAACCTCATAAAACTGCAATCTGAAACATGGGCTGTAGAAAACTGCATTCTGAGGGATGGGTCATCCCAAAGTGTTTGCATTACAGGTTTTAATTACCTATTTCCTTTAATTGCCTGTTAATCCTCAAGGAATCCTTGCCAGCCTTTGCTGATTCTGCTAATTACTCTGAATTTATTCCTCTCACCTGCTTCTTCGTGTCCAGTGGAAGTTGTCCCATATTGATTCTTTACGGAACAGATATTTTAATTTGTTACTAGAGGCTTGGGTAATTTCTGCCAGAAGTTGTTTGTAATGCTTTTCCTCAATGAAACAAAGAAGAGGCTGAGCTGCATCTTGACTGTACTTGCTGTAGTTGATGCTGCCCTGCTGGTTTTGGAAGGTATGGGTGGGTATTGTCCTCCTGGAGCTCAGCCTTGCCCTCAGGGAGGAGGGATTGGATCATTCGGAGCTGGCATGGGGTGTCTCCGAGAGGGTCCTGCTGCACTCTCACAGAGCTGCAGTTCCTGCACTATTTGGGGAATGTACTTGGCAGGGGCAGAGATAAGAGATTAGGACTTGTCCCATTTTCTAGAAGATTAATGTTAGATATAAGTGAAGGGAAATTCCTGTCCCTTGGGAAAATATTGGCTGCTGATTTTAACAGATCAGGTTTTCACCTACATCACATCATATCTTCCCTGTTTATTTTTTGCCCAGGCCAGCTGTTCTTACATCAGAAGGAGATGGATGGATCAGTCTCTGCTCTTTTGCTGACAGGAGAGCTGGAAGCACGTCAGTCCATGACTTACTTTGGGTTTGTGTTGGTGCAAGGGCTCCGCACAGCTTGTGCACGAAAAATTTCGTGGCTTTTGGAGAAACTCTTCTCCTTTGGCTTAAAGTGGAGAGAAACCCTGGAGAGTTATGGTCTGTGATGGGGTGGGTGGGGGCTGCTGGCTTTCTGCAGCTTCAGCCACTTAAATGTAAACGTGAGTTGATGATGCTGGGAATTGTGCCATTCCATGACTCCAGAGGGTTGATGCAATGCCACAATATCTGTTTTAACTGCTACCTGCTCCTTCTTACAGTTTAGGAACCTGCAGAGGAGCAAGTAGAGGGGAAACATTTTTGTTCTTCTGTTCACCTTCCCCTTATGCCTGCTCAGTTTTTCTTTCAAACTGTTCTGATGGTCACAAACAGCATCAGCTTCTAGGAATAGGTGTAAAGGAGCCAAGCTGGAGCACTGCTGCTGGGAGTCATCCTCCTAAGCCACTCAACTCTTGATCATTTGCGGGAAGTTGGGTTGCTCCTCTCCCATCTCACCTGCTTCACTCTCATATTTCTAGAGACAGCAAACCATTACTCTCTCGGGTGTATAAGACCATATCTTTTATTGGTTAGTTGATTCTACTATATTTTGCTCTTAGCATGCTCCCAAGGCTCAGTGAAGTCCTTTGTCTCTCCACAGTTACCCTATTCAGGCAAAGGATGGACTGGGGACCCTGCAGTGCCGAGTGGAAGGGAACCACATAGGTTGGTGAAAAGGAGTAAAAACCGTGGGTTTCTGTCATTCTCAGAACTCCAGAAGATGGAGGGAGGGTGTCAGTCTTGAATTTCTGTTCTGTCTCCAAAGCTGGAATGTGGCTGAAGGCTGAGTCCATAAAAACTGTTTCAGATCAAGGCTTGCCAGCCTTCAGCACAGCCCCTGCCATGGTTTGTGTCCTCTGCACAGACTGGGAGAACAGGAAGGGAAACCATGACATCATGTGGGCATTGCTGACAGCCAACAGGGTGATTTGGGGTCCTTGCTGAGTTTTCTGCTTTAATCCTTTTTGTCTTCCCTTTAGTGCTTTATTAGAGGAATAAATTGGGTGTTCCCTTCTATTCACAATCTCTCTGGTAGCAGGTTGGATCCCTTTCATTTTTTCATTACTTCCAAGCACTCTGAAGAAGCTTCTAACTTCTTGTGGAGGCTTTGAGCTCCAGCCTTCCTGTTTGGGAAAGAGACTGTGAGTTAAATATGTAAAATGGGCTTTGCTTACTGTTGTAAGGAAAATGTAAGGAAGGGAGAATCAGGCCTAGGGAACCAGGACAAGGTTTGGGAGGATGCACTGCATACTCTGCCTTACAGAATTACCACTTTTCTCTCCCCCAGGGTCCCACAATGTCAGCTTCTTGGTGTTCAACAAAGGAAAGTGAGTAAAATAATATTTTCTCTCTTTTTCTCTGGTTTTGCATGGGGATAGAGCTGCACTTGAGTCCAGGATGAGCGAATTACGTCTTTCCTGAATCATGTGTTTCATTCTTGGAAATAAGGTTTTGTTATCTCCAGAAGATGGTTGTCAGATTTGGAATGAAATGGGGGAATGTTTCTCCCCAAGGTATTTCCACTTTGGTGTTTTATACTTTACCTTCAGTGTCCAAAGCATAAGACATCATATCTTGGACAAGGGGGAATGGCTGAAAGAGGAAGGATTCAGATTGAATATTAGGGAAAAATCCTTCCCTGTGAGGGTGGGGAGGCCCTGGCACAGGTTTCCCAGGGAAGCTGTGAGTGCCCAATCACTGGAAGTGTCCAAGACCAGGCTGGACAGGGCTTGGAGCAACCTGGGATAGTGGAAGGTGTCCCTGCCCAACCAGGGGATGGAACAAGGTGAGCTTTAAGGTCCCTTCCCACCCAAGCCATCCTGTGATTCTGTGATCTGTTAAACTTAGCTATATAAAATCTTTTCACCTTGCTATTCATCCAAATGGGAAAGAATTTAACCATAAAAGGAGGTGAAAATAGGTTCTGACCACGTCAAAACATACTTTACAATGTGTTCGCACTCCTAATAAAGTGTTTCAGCCATGTAATGGGGTCTCGTGAATCAAAGCCTCAGTGGGTTGGTGAAAGGAGTTGTTGGGGCTTGCAGAAATGTTCCAGTGTTCCTCTGGAGAGTCAGTATTCAGCCCTGCCAAATGAAGGTCTGATTTTGTTTAGGTGGCCCAGGATGTCTCAGGCATTTTCTCTCTTGCAGGTCAGCAGTGCACAAAGGTGCTTGGCTCATCAGTGCCAAACAGGAACTTTTCTTGTATCAAACCCATCCAGGTATTCACTGATCCACCTCACTGGCTGCACTGTCTTCCACCAGTCCCAGTGTAGTCTAAGAAAAGGCCTCTCGCTGTTGCTTTTCCCAGGGATTTAATCCTGTTTTGTCCTCATTTTGGTGTTCCGCTCCCCTGGTATGGGCTTGACTAAGCAAAAAGCTGCAAATCAAAAATTACGAGATAACTGGATTTATGTGCATTGTTCCTTGTCCTGTCAGATCAGTTATAGACTTGAGATGTTGCTCATAGAGAACCTTTTCCCCCTTAAATCACTCTGTGTTTTGGTTAGGCTGAAATTTTGGAAATGCAGACCTCAAGGATGAGAACTCCCACATCAGCTACAGGGAGGAGATGATGTTCAGCTACTCCAAGAATTAAATTCTGGATAAGTGGTGAATGGCAAATTGCTGCACCATTAGTTTAAAAAATTATCGAAGGTACATTAAAAATAATCTAAATATGACATTTCAGGCTATATTGTAGACAACGCTTTGTTAAGGAGGGTAATTTTATGTCTTTATTTATAGTTTAAGGTAGAGTAAAATGAAATAACTTTGTCTGAAGTTGGCTGTGGTCAGAGCACAAGCAGAAAGATCTGCTAGATCTGCCCAGTAGACAGTACTGCACTAGTCAGTAGCCAGTATTGTAAAATTAGTGTTTCAATACCAAATGAATTAACGAAAAAGATGCAGGTATAGGCCAAAATCCCTCATCTTTTTCTTATTAGTCTGTTTTTTTTTCAGAGCTATACGAGTATGACTGGGAGGTTAAACTCCAACATGAGTGCAAAGTGGGTAATTGTCATCAAAGAGAAAAACAATTTTCCTGTGGAATGGCACAATTGTAACAGATAAAATCCTGAAAGGATATCATGGTCATGATGTGGACACTCAGATACTCAGCTCCCTCCATTAGTCCCTAAAATCTGAGGGATGATTGGAAAGTGTGGTAACATCTAAACCTAAGGGCAAAATTGACAGGGGAGTCAGAGGCGATCAAAAGGATTAAACCAGTTTTGATTCTGTTTGTTTTGTTTTGGTGTTTTTTTTTTTTTAAGAGCTCCTCAGTAGCACAGAACAGAGCAGTTTGCAATCTGAGCATGACAGATGCAGCCACTGCTAAGTAACAGCCCAAGCATTGCAGTGTTTCCCCTGTCATGTGGCCAAATTACCCATGTTGTTCATTCCTGGTGCCATCACAGAGGCTGCCAAAAAAAAAGGATCTGTGAGATGCTGGTTTCATTCACAGAAGTCTGCTCTGGCTGGAAGCAGGGCAAGTGCACTGCAGACTTTGCCAGAAATGGGGTTGGGATTAACCTCTGCAAGGCTTGTGCTCAGATCCCCCTTTTCCTTCCCTTGCAGAGATATTATCTGTGTTCCCAGCTGGAGGGAGCCTGGGAGGGGGCACGGATCTCACTGTCACCGGGGATTTCTTTGAGGAGCCAGTGCAGGTCACTGCTGCAGGTAAGAAAAGAAACATGTTGGGGTTGTTTTGTTTTGGTTTTTTTTGTAATTTTTTTTTAAATTACGGTTTGGCCCTGACCACAAAACCCAAGAGATGTTCAGGGAGTCCAGTGTGGGAATTGTAGGACTCAATTGTAGGGTTCCTGGACCCCAGGAAGGTCCAGTTTTTCTGACTGGGGGCATGAACTGTTCTGTTTGCTGGTAGTACCAGCCCAGGGCTGTAGCAAAGTGTGGATCCCTTTTGGGAACAACATGGATGCAGGGGATTCTGCCTCTCTGCTCTGGTGAGTTACCACTCAGAGTGCCACATCCAGGGTCCTCAGCATGAGGAAAACATGAATCAGCATGGATCTGTTCGAGTGAGTCCAGAGGAGGGACACAAAAATGATCAGAGGGATAGAACACCTCTACTGTAAGGAAACGCTGAGACAGATGGGGCTGTTCAGACCGGAGAAAAGAAGGCTCCATGCAGACCTTGGAGCGCTTTCCAGCACCTAAAGGAGCTCCAACAGAGCAACCTGGTCTAGTGGAAGGTGTCCCTGTCCATGGAAAGGTGCTTGGAACTACTTGTTTGTAAGGTGCCTTCCAACCCAAACCATTCCATGACTCTAAGATGGGTTTGTGGTGTGGCTCAGCTGTGTTTCCAAGTTTCCCACAGCACATTTATCTCCTTTCCCTGCTGGCAGGTGTTCCCTGTAAGGTCAAGCACGTCTCTCCCCGGGAGATCAGATGCACGACTGAGCCTGTTGGTGAGGACAGGAGCCTTGGTGCCCTCCAGCCAGGTGAGGTGTTCAACTGAAGCTCCAAATTAGCAAACACACACAGAAATGCAGGGCAGAAACCCTTTGGGGCTGAATGCTGTCAAGAAACAGGGCTTTCCAAAACACTGTCTGCTTCAACATCAAGCCAGTTTCTTTTGGGGTTGGGTAGGGAAGGGAGCTACAAATAATCCAAGGGCTGGAGCACCTCTGCTATGCGGAAATATGGATGAGAGAGCTGGGCTTGTCCAGCCTGGAGAAGAGAAGGCTGCAAGGAGACCTGAGAGTCCCTTCCAGTGCCTAAAGGAGGCTTTCAGAAATATGGGGATAAACTTTTATTGGGGACTGTAGTGATAGGACAGGGGGTGATGGTTTTAAATTAAAAGGGTGTCTATTTAAATTAGATCTAAGGAAGGTAGTTTTTTTTGCAATGAGGGGGGTGAGGCCATGGCACAGGTTGCCCAGAGAGGTGGTAGATACTCCATCCCTGGAAATATTCAAGGCCAGTTTGGATGCAGCTCTGAACATCCTGCTCTTCTTGGAGATGTCCCTGCTCATGGCAGGGGGTTGGACTGGTTAACCTTGAATGGTGCCTTCCAAACCACTCTGTGATTCTGCAGCCAGGAAAAGCAAGGTGGAGAGCTCAGCCCAGCACATGCAGACAGGAGATGGTGGGAAGATGGTCAGACTGGGTTGCAGGGCTGTGGAAAATGAGCGGAAAAAGACCTGGATAATAGGTCCTTCCTGGATAATAACCCTTCCTTTAGAGGAAGGATGGCTGAACTGGAGTTACTGCAGAGGCTTCTGGGGCACTCCTTTAAGGGGAGCATTGCAGTAGGAGACTGTAGTTCATAAAACGAGGCTTAACTTTGACTGTGGGTCACCTCAGTGCCTTTTCCTGCAAGAGCAGGCATGAGCTGGCTGGATGCTCTGCTCTCTGCAGAGTTTTGTTATTTCTGGTGGAGGATTTCAAGGTAAAACAAATTCCCTTAGGCGAGACCTGTGTTCTGCCTTAGACTGCAAAATACCCCACAAACAGAACCAATTTATTATTAAAATTTTCTCTCTGGCCTGCCTCCTACACCACTGATTCCAGCATGTGCTCTGGGATTTCTGCTGGCTGCTGCTGAGAATACTTTTGTTTTAACTTTCTAGGAAACAGAGGGCTTCTCTTTGAAGTCTGGGATGATGCCTCTGATCTGACAGAAGCAGGTCCTGGATACAGATGGCAGTTTGTACCTAATGCCAGCTCCCCAGTAAGGTTTCTGTCTGGGGCAAAGAAGTCCTTCAGGTACTCAGTGATCTTAAAAAGAGACGAAGCCATGGCAATCACCTTTAGCAGTGTAAGGTGTAGCAAAAACACCTGACAGCTCTTTATAGCACGGCCTCACTGCATAGCTCCTATAAATCAAAGCAAACCCTTTGCTCCGAGGTCCTTTTGAAGCTTAAAATATGCAGTGAAGTGCTTTATTTTTTCCTCCTTTTGCCTTTCCTCAGTATTTCTGCTCTACCTGGCCTAGATATGCTGAAATACCACCAAAAAAATTGTTGTGGGAACAGAAGGAGCTCCAGTTTGAGGCTATTTTGGGCTGGGACTCTGGCCAGATGGGAAGGGGCAGATTGCTGATGTTGGCAGCAAAGGTGGAGTTAATACAAATAAATAAATTCCTGAACTGTGTTGCTTCCCATTGCCTCTTCGGATATGACTTTGAAAAACTGTACCATGTGCAGGAATTCTTACATTTTTCTACCACTTCTCTGTTTTGTTTTTTGATTCTGAGTGTGGTTTTGGCTTTTTCCTGCATGTTCAGGGTTAAGACTTTGAGAAGAAATGCACTAAAGTGGCCAACAACAAAATCGTACTTAGTTTCATGGAACTGTTTTTTATTTACTCTTTGAAAGTTTTGTAAAACATAATTGACATTTAATGTGAACGTGGGTCATTTTGAGGTTACTTCAGCTTTAAAATAACAAGGTTTGTTTTGTTAAAATTTGGTTTAAAGATGTTTTCTTGTTAGTCTATGTACATGTGAAGGTAGGGTGTGGGGATGCTTTGTTGTTTTGGGGTTTTCTTTGCTGTAACCCTTGTATATTATGGATGTTCTCCTTTTGCTCAGCTCCAGACTCCGTGGATTTTTTGTGGCTCCTCAGACCAACAATTACACCTTCTGGATTCAGGCAGATGGGCAGGCATCTCTCTACTTAAGTTTGTCCCAAGATCCAGAGCAGAAGGTATTAGTCTCGGGAGAGAAAAATGAGGTGAAATGAAAATGAAAAATGAGGATGAAAAAGGTTTTAATTAAGGTGATAACAAGCAGGAATTTCCCCAGTGTGGACTGGTTTATTGTCTCCTATAAATCTATTGCAGAGTGAAATCTGTGTGATTATATTTGATAGTTAACATTGGCCCTGTCAGTTGTTTAGCTCATAAAAAACTCACTCTTGCAACCAGAGGCATTGATTGTCTTTTCTAGAAGACTTTTTTTTTTGTTAGTTCAGTACATTTCTGACTGAACTGAAATCATACATGAAAAGATTTTCTGGGGAACTCTTATTAGTGCTAGGATAAGCCATAAGAATTGTCTTCTTTATGGTATTGAACCTTAAACCAAAGCTCTTTTAGATTGTGGCTTTTTTCTATATAATGGGAAGGAATTTGTCAGCCATCAACCCACGGCTATCCGTTATAAACACAAATATATTGTTTGTTTTTTTTAATTTTTGGTTGGACTAAATGTTTTTGGGGCTGGAGAGAGGTCACTAACTGGTTTGACAGCTTGAAACTGAAAGAGAGTAGATTTAGATTGGATATAGGAAAGAAATTTTTTTGACTCTCAGGGTGGTGAGGCCCTGGCACAGGTTGCCCAGAGAAGCTGTGGCTGCCCCATCCCTGGAAGTGTTCAAGGCCAGATTGGATGGGGCTTGGAGCAACCTGGGCTGGTGGAAGATGTCCCTGCCCATGGCAAGGGATCAAACATGATGGTTTTTAAGGTCCCTTCCCATCCACACCATTCTGTGATTCTGTGACTGGGTTGTTCTGCACACAGGTGAGAATTGCTTCTCTCCCTGCTGGCAATTCAGACTGGTCCAAGAACTGGGTGAAGAACTGGAGCGAACTTTGGCAGCCAAAATCCCAGAAATTGGAGCTAACTGCTGGTTCAAGGTACTACCTGGAAGCACTGCATCATGGAAAGACACCCAGCAAGGGGATGAGAGTTGGAGTGCAGATGCACAACACGTGGCTGAACCCCCATGTGGTGAACAACTACTACATCGAGAGACACGAAATTCGGGCTCGTGCCTTGCATCTTCCAGAAGTGCAGGTCAGTGCTGCCTGCAACTGCCTTGTTGGTTCTAGATGTGAAAAAATGTGTGTTTCCACTTTGCTTTCAACCTTCTGAGACAGCTGATGAGAAGAGCAGCGCGAGCTGAAGTTGTCTGTTGTTTTCACATACGTTAGTGGACGCATGTAAACCCGCAGGAATGGGGGAAGTTTTTTCCTCATGGTTAAGCTCCTGCAGATCAGGAGCTTTAAGGACCATTTGCTGCTGCACAGGTCCTGTACCCCTTGTGCTCCCGTTAATCCAAGAATCCTGTTCCTTGTAGGACAAGAGCAGTTCAAGAGTAGCTGAAGTGACTCTTGGAAGGGATCCCTGGTTTACAGAGGCTTAAAAAGGCAAAATGCTGGCTGTAAAATCCTCCTCAGTAGAAGATGCCTGATTTGAAGTGTGTCTCATGCACTTTGCATCTGTTTTCATTTCCTTATTTGCTTCTCTTTTTTTACCAGATGTTGACTGTGTCTGGAACAGGCTATTTCAGTATCTCCTGGAATAACACGCTGAGAATGATCCCCACAAATGCTACAGCTCACCAGGTGGGTGCCATTAAACACAAACACAGGGTCCTCTGCTGGGATGGACTTGGTGGAGCTCTGGTGCTTGGCAGAAGTTAAGATTTGGCCCAGAAGCTGAGATGAAGTTTATGTGATATAGGGGTAATTTTTTTATTGTTTTGTTTTTTTTTTACGGAGAATGTCTTACAAATGTGACTTTTTTTTTTTTTTTTAACATTGACTCCCAGGTGTCTTTTAAGTGTATCACAACTTCCAAATACCTTGGACTTGCATTGATCCAGATCCTTGGACTTCTCTAATGCCAGATGTGTAAGAAGCTCTGGCTTCTTCAATAGCAGTCTCTTGATGAGGCAGTTTGTCAATATTAGAGTGACCCTGAGTGATGGCTCCATGACAGTCACTAGACTGAGGATGTCTCACACCCCTGAAAGCTGTCAGACGTGAAAGTTTACACTCTGTTGAGATAAATTTTGTTATATTCTTATTTAGCATTTTTATTCTTTTAATATTTGTCTACCTGCTTGTTCAGAGCTGCTGTGCCACGGATCCCTGGCTGGTGAAAAATGAAGCGATGATGTGGGTGTTGAAGTCTCTGCTGAAATGGTTGTAACTGACTGCTTTTCACTTTCGTAATTTCTTTTAAAGGTGCAAACAGCAATTGAGGAACTCCTTTCGGTAGGATGTGGAACTGAGCCAACTTCTGCTAAAATCCTTTTTCACCATGGTTTTGAGAAAGAAGGTAGGGAACTTCTGTGGCTGCTAAGCAGTATTTTTTGTGAGAATTGATCTGCTTTTATGATACAAATATTCTTTAAACTTTTAGTGGTAGTAAATTTACACTTTTAGTGGGTATGAGTATGTATTTATGTTTATCATCTATTTGTGGTGTGTATGCATTAAAAACAACATGATCAATATAATAATCATAGCGATAGAATATCCAGAGCTGGAAGGGAACCACAGGGATCGTCAAATCCAACACGTGGCCCTGTACAGGACAACCCCAGGAATCTGTGCCTGAGAGTCTTGTACAGGCACTTCTTGAACTCTGGCAGGAGAATACTTAGAGGAGGACTGTTTGACAATTTTTGGATACCCACTTTCTGTATTTTCATTAATTTTGACTGTGTTGGTGTCTTCTGAATCACTTTGAAACCTCTCATTTCCTCTCATGTTGTTTTTCATGTGTCAGATATGCAGAACATCATCACCACAGGACACATTGTCAGTGGAACAGAGCCTTTCTGTGGGAGGTTCAGCATCCACAGTCCAAGCCAGCTGGTGAAAACTTCCCCATCAATACTACCAAGATATGACCTTACTGAATACACACATGTGAGTGGCTGCTCTTAACGAGTGCCTGTTCTTAATGAGCAGCTGGCACTGGGCACTGAATGGTCAGAGCCTAATCAACAGCATAAAGTCATCTGGTCTGCTCAGAATTTCCCTGAATCTACAAACGATTGTGTCTTAACACAGAGCAGATCATCTTTTATTGGGTGGAGAGTGGTTTTGTATCTCTGAGATGTGGATATTGTTTAACACACCTGGCTGTTAACTGTTCCTGGGGACACAACCCTTGCTGTGGGATGGTGTTGGGGAACGGTGGAAGATGCAGGGATGACCACTTCTTGACAAAAGGAAAAAAACCCTTGGTTATTTGGTGGTCCAAGATTGGTCACTTTCCTGCTCATCTCCTACTTTTGATAAGAATAAGCCCAAAACCTCAGGGAAGTCCCAGGGGTAAGTTTGATGCTGTGTTGTGGCACACCTGGGTGCCAAAAACTGTCTTCTACAGCTGTTGTTCCCTCTCCAGCTCTCTTGGAGTCCCTTTAGGCAGTGGAAGAGGCTTTAAGGTCTTCTTGGATTTTATTTTCTCCAGGCCAGACAACCCAGTGTTGAACCAGAATGCAAATAGAGTATCTTCCTTTATCTTCTACGTGCATTATATGTAAATTACCTGTGTTTTGATTTGTGAAAATCTTCTCCCCATTTTTGCAGGTGTGTTTTGCACATAAAGGCCATATGAGCAACATCCTTCATCTCTCAGTGTCCTACACCAATGTCTCTTCACACCCAGTGAGGAGGAACCTCACCTGCCTGTGGGACTCCAATGAAACCGACTCTAAAAGGTGTGCAGATAATTTTAGTTATCAGAGTTTATATTTTCCATAGCAGGAAGGTGCAGCAGTAAAACTGAGGGAAGTTCTTATTTATATAGGAACAATTTGTCAGTTGGAGTAATCTGACGAAAGCGCTGTCCCTGCAGAGGCATTCCTGGAATGTGTTTTCCTACTTTTTCGAGAATTTAATGAGTAAATTTCCATGTTTCTTGCTACATGCAGTATCTCACCTCAGTGATACACAGGTATATTTGAAGATTTTTGAGGACATAAATTTCCCAGTTTCTTTCCCAGCAGATTTTCTACAGTAAGAGAGAGAATTGATTAGTTTTTTCCTCTACCCTTTGAAAGCTTTGAAAATTGGTGTAGCCTTTGATTTTCTTTATTCACTTAAAATTCCCTGGGTAGAAAATATTTGGTAGCAGACATAAAGCTTAGGGCAGGCAGACTTAAAAAAATCAGGAGTGTGTGAAGACCTTGGAGAGAGCTGAGAGGTTGAATTCTGAATTGACACTCATTGAGGTCACTGATGCTATTGTGGGATTTTGCCAAAAATAAAGCAGGTGTAGTCATTCCCATATCCCACTCTAGTGATTCAGGGTGGGGGGAACATAAGCAGAGATCTAAATCCTCATTTCTCACTGTGGAAAACCCAACAAGGACGTGGTGAATGATCACAGACCACTGAGCATGTAGCTTGTGCTAGAGCAAATACCAGTAGAAATAACAACAGTACTTGATATTACCTGGAATCTTCACAATCACCTCAAATTTGATTATTGTCCCAACCTTGGTGTCTTCCAGCTGGACATTTAGCTGCACTGACCTCTGGAAGAGGTGTGTGACTCTCTCTGTGCTTCTCCAGGACCTCCCAGCCAGTTCCTCAGTATTTGTGCATCAGATAAACTTGCTGCAAAAAGAAACACTTGGATCATTTTATCTTGATGAACTCATCATTGCTGACAGAGCTGTGATTGGTAAAGGCATCTCTTTTGGTTTTTTTTCCCCCCCCAGGATATTCCATTAAATCTAAAGCAATAAAGCTGGATGAAACTTTTCCAAGGGGAAACGTCACAACAGGCACAAAAACCACTTTGTTTTCTTGAACTTTTTTTTTCGGTGACAGCAGTCAAGAAGGAATTGCCAAAATATCAATATTCTTGGTTTATTTGAAAATAAATAATGGAACAGACTGTGGTGAAATCACCATCCCTGGAAGGGTTCAAAAATGTGTAGATGTCGCAGCTGGGGACATGGGTTAGTGGTGGCCTGGGCAGTGCTGGGCAATGGTTGGACACGATGGACTTAGAGGCCTTTTCCAACCTTAGTGATTCTATGGAATATAACTTAAACCCAAAAATCCCCAAGCAGGTGTTTCCAGCTGTGAAATGACAATAACCTGGCCACAGTCACCTCTGCTCTAGGGAATGTTTGTGTTTTTTCTTTCAGTTTCTCAGAGAGACCCCAAACCCCCCCAGCCAGGAGGGAGGATAATTGAAGCAGTGTCTGTGGTGGGGTCTCCTCCCACCTACAACGTGTCCTGGAGGGTGTCTGGCTGTGGTGCCAGTCTGCCCCTTCTCTCCCCAAGGTAGGGACAGTGAGTAGCTCATCTCAACACCCTGCAACACCTTTTGCAGTTCCCCCAGCATGTCTGGAGCTGGTTTTTGGCTGGGTTCAGTTGCTGAAAACAAGAGGTGCTTGATAAGTTTGAGATAACTTGGGGTGTCCGATGTCCATGGGTCACCAAGGTGTGATGTAGGACTGGAAGGAAATCTAAGCCCTTCTGGAACAGTGGATGAAGATCATCCAGAGGTGTTTCCATAACACCTTTAATGACACCAATTCCCACATTAGGCACTGGAAGTCCACCTTAGGTGTCCTTGTTTGCTGACGTGAGGTTTCTGTTCCTCCCAACAATGACAGAGGAATCGGAGCCATAGTCTCCAACTAGATCAGAGACTGTAACATTATAAGTTTGTGCTGGAGGAAAATAAGTCCTGTAAAAGTTGGATTGTATCCAGCTGAGTCAAATGTAGGATCCTGACACAAACCACCCACAGGTAAGGACAGGGATGAGGATATAGGGGGATGTTTGTGGTGGTTGAGATGTGTCACCAGAGGTGTAACTAATAGGAAGAGGAAAAATCTTTACTCCTGTGTGAAGCCTGAAGACTCACATTGGAATGTTGCAAATAGCACTGATGACCATATTTTTCAAATGAATTTAGAAAAAAAATGGGAAAAAATGCCATGAGCATCATTATGGAGCTGAAGAAACTGCCTAGGAGAGGAAGATTTAAGAAGCTCCACCTGTTTAGCTACTAAAAAGAGGGTTAAGAGGTGGTTTGATCACAGTACCTCTCACCAGGATAAAAAAAGGTGCTTGGCATGGGTGGGCTTTTCCATCTCACAGAGGAAGATATCAGAGAAAAGCAGGAATCAGCACAAGCTTTAAAAATGAGTGGGCTGAGCACTGTCTTTGGAAATCCTTGAAACAAACCTGGCTCTTTTTCATCACTGAGCACGGGCTGTGATTTAATCCAATACAACTCCTACTCCTGTCGGAACAGGAATATTGTCTAAAATCTTGTACCAGCCGTACAAAGGGCTCAGTGACCCTTTTGGTTTTGTTGTCTGGAAATTTGCTCTCCAGAAGCCACTTGTTATCCAGACACTAAACACACGGTGGCATCGTTGTACCACAGAGTCTCCTTTTCCTTTGAAACACGGGGATTTTAGTGGCGAAGGAGAAAAGCGTTTTACCTTTTAGAAACTGGACTTTGGGCGAGCTTGAATTACTGCAATACAGATGTGGTGTTTGGGGGCATGGCTTAATGGTGGACCTGGTAATGCTGGGTTAACGACTGGATTTGATCTTAGGGGTGTTTTCCAGCCATAGTGATTGTACAATTTGGAATCTCCCTGTAATTCAGGAGAGTTGAAATTTTCATGGACTCGAGGAGATTACAGGGGGAAATAGGAAATATTTTTGCTTTGATGTTGCAGATGCTGTCCAGGCTGCGCTGAGCTGGTCCTTTAGAAACACCAGTGCTGGGGTAGCATTCCCTGGTGCTTGATGTTGTACAAATTATTTCTTCCATCATAAATTTTAAAAAGTCACTTTCCCTAATTTTCTGCTGTGTGCATTGCCTGACTAATGCAGTTAGAAGTTGGGAATATCCAGTTTTGTTTGAGCTCTGGGTGCATTCAGGAGTGTTGTTCCTAAAGGTGTCCCTCAGCTGTTGGTTGACACAGGAGTGTCAGGAGTGAGTGAGGGTCTCCACTGCTGATGCCCTCCTGTGGCCCCCTCTCTGTCCTACAGAGATGCACTGCTTGGGGAGGGCTCTGAGGAGCATGGACACCTCTACGTCTCCACGGAGGATGTGAGAGTCAGCCTCACCATCCAGAGGCTGCAGAAGTCATCCCCACCTCTTGGAGGGACCTTCACCATCCACTTGGCCAATACAGTGATACCAGGTAAGGGGAGATGCAAGTCAGGGCTTGGGTTTCCCGAGCAGGAAGCCAAGGGAACAATTAATTGCCAGAGAAGTTTTGTCTGCCCCATCCCTGGGTGTGCTCAAGGCCAGGTTGGTTGTTGTTAAATAGTGCATGTGATCTTCAGATTAGACATAAGGAAGAAATTTTTTATGATGAGGGTGGGAAAACAGCGGCATGGGTTGCCCAGAGAGGTGGTGGATGCCCCATCCCTGGAAACATTTGAGGTCAGGTTGGATGGGGTTTTGAGCAACCTGGTATAGGGTGTGTTGCTTGGATTAGATGACCTTTAAAGGTCCTTTCCAACCCAAATCATTCTATGGTTCTCTTCTATAATTCTGTGATCTTTTGGTGTTTAGGGTCCATTAAATTTCACTCTTTTGGCAGCTGCAGAGGTTTGAACCACAACAGCCTTGCACTTGTAATGAAACCCCTTCCTTTCCTAGGAGCAGGCAGATGTGCTCTCCTGGGGATGGAGGTATCCACTGCTCCCTAATGTCTTTTGCAGATGTTTCAGTGCACATCTCCGCCCACCAGCTCCGCAGGCTTTTGCAGGACAGTGTGGATAACTTTACTGCTCCCTTCTTCAACACCAGTGACTTCACCGTGACCAGAGACTCCAGCTCATGCTATGAAAGTGTCTGGACGCTGACTTGGAAAGAAACAGCTGGGGACTTGCCCAATGTTATCAGAGTACAGTAATTTCTTTTGCTAATCCCTGCTTTGATCCCCATTCCACATCCTTGGCCTTGGCTGATTCACTCTCCTAATGGTGGTTTTTAGGAAGACACCATGCAAATTTAGGCAATCTTCCTATTTGGAATAGCATCTTAAGCAAATTGCAGATTAAATGATTAAAAAAAAAAACAACTGTTGCAGGAGAAGAAATTACATTGAATTTGTGCTTCAAAACCAGGAGACTTAAATGTAATTTCTGCACAATAAAGGGGCTGCTATACTGAAATGAAATCTTCATTAATTATATCTACATTAATATTTCAGTGCAGTAAGTGGAGCCCATCACAGATAGGTGGCATCATTTAGTTGCCAAGAAGGTATTTTTCTGAGAACTATTTTGTCTGGTTCCATATCTGGCTCTCATAAGTCTCAGGCGAAGGTTCACTTTACACTCTCCCATCCCAAGATTTGTCATGTTAGTTTTGCTTCAAGCAGAAGGGTCTTTTTGAGTAAGGACTCAGGCTGAGCTTCTCCCTCCCTCTAAAGGGGACACTATTTCTTTGGATATTCAGCTCCTAAAAGTGTGACATTATTTTCAACAAATCAGTGAGTGCCAATGCGCAAGATGTTGGCCTGGAGGTGAAAAAAGTTTGAGCTGCATTTCAGCTCTTGCACAGGCCCTTGCTTCACTTAAAGTCATGTCTTTGAGAAGCTCTTTCCATGCCTAATTCCAAATTATATTATAGAGTACTAAAAGTTTATTTGTAAATCTGGCTCCTGAATATCTTTTTCTCAGTTTGCCATCTCTCTGCCTGCAAGGTGAGGGTGGGAACAGGGAGGTATTGTGAAACCTTGAGTAATGAATATTTAGACCCAGAGATGTGGTTCATGGAAGAAGGATGAGAAGAAGTTTCCAGGAGTTATTTGCTTGTAAAGATTCTGTTTTAATTTAAAATCACGGGAGAGAAAAGGATGAAAAGCTTAAATTCCTTGATCTTTGCCAGGTCTCTGCCGAAAACCTCACCGGCCTGAAGCCAACTGTGTCTACTCGTGTGGTTTATGATGGGGGTGTGTTTATTGGACCAATATTTGGGGACATGCTTGCTACCCTCCACAACCAAACGCAGGTGAGTTGAGCTCTCACACTTCCCGCTGGTTCAGCAGGGTTGTGTAGCTCCAGGAGTCTCACAGATATTTGGGGACGTTCTGCCACTAAATCCTTTCAGGAATCTGAGGTTCTGTGCCGTAAATTTCTCATATTCCGCTGCCTGGTTATGTGGAGCAGGATTTGCCTCCAAGAGTTGTTGCAGGCAGGGAGAATGGTGATCATGGGTGATGGAAGACAATCTACTTTTTTTGAGGCAGTCACCAAGAGGTGACACAACCTCTGAACTCCCGCCCTTGGTGGGCCCTGTGGTGCTGGCCACCAAAATGGGAATGACACAATTCACCTGCAACACTGATGGGCAAAATAAACGAGTTGGTGGCTGGGATACTCATCTGTGAGTTAGGCAAGTCCTGAGCCTCTGTGGATCTCAATTCCCCAAGTGGGAAAAGAGAGAAAGGAGGGCTTCCTGGCTGAAGGAGGAATCATTCCAGTCTGTTGGATGGACAAATGTGTTTCCAGCTCTGCTCCCAGATGTTGCAGGACAGTGGCTATTGCTGGCTTTGTCTCCAGCAGACTCACAGGCACTGTGGCCATAACAGGGTGGTGATGCTGGATGTACTCCAAGCCCAGCTGTCCAACATCTTGGGCCAGCTCATCCTGCTTTTCTCATGAGCCTCATTCCCAGCCATGAGAATTGCTTTTCTTCCAGTGACTCAGCCACTTATGAGATCTTTTCCATCTGTGCTGCACAAACCCTCAAATAGCCCAGCTGAAACGACACCAGCAGCAGCAAACAGGTTTTCTGGTACCTTCTGAAGCTTTATTCTGGCTTGCTGCTAGCACAAGCATAAAAGTGTCCCTCTAATTCTTGTGTCTTTATTCAAGCAGCTCCTTGCATTTCTTTGGGGCAGTTGCTTGGCTTTCTGCAGGCATTGGTGTATTCTCCTGGCTCACTCTTAACACCTGGAGAGAAATAAAGAGGGGCTCTCTTATGCCCTATCCTTTGTCAGTTGACTCTTCTAAAATATCAAGATCTCAGGAGGGATATTTCTTGATATCTCTTTTAGATAATCAAGGTCACAGCCCAGTTTTTTCCTTCAGTGTGAACAAGGGGCAAAAAAAAAAAATATTGAGGGCTGCATGCTGAGAAGACACACGGTGGGTTTAATTTTAATTAGTCTTCCAGGGCGCTTTAAACATAATAAACTTGTTCCCAAGGCAAAGTGGGAAGAACTGGGGAAAGGCAAGAATGGTCTTCAATGGATGACTAGAAGAACAGGAGTTTGAGGAGGTGTGGGTCCCGGGATGGTGGGAGATAGGCTGGAGATGCAGCACCCGAAGCTGTGGTCTGCTGTGCCTGGGATGAGCCCAAGCAGTTTGCTATTTAAATTTGCAATTAAATTTGCAGTGGGGTTGCAGCAGGGTGAACAGCGCCCTGTCTGTGCCCTCTTCTGGCACTGAGTGCTCTCAGTAGCTCAGGGCGGCTACCAGCATCTATCAGGCAGTTGTGGCTCTAGAAAACATCTCTGTTCCCTTACTAATTTTAAGATAACCCTCTCCTCTGTCTCCAGGTGGTGGTGGTGGTGAATGATGTCCTTGCAAACTGTTCTGGCTCATGCTCTTTCCAGTTTGGCCAGGAATTGACACCCATAGTCAGAGATGTGGAGTATTCATCAGGTAACGGGGCCTGGCATCTGAACAAAATGGCAAAAATTCTGTGAGAAAGATCTTCCAGGTGCTGATGATTTCGTGTGTATGTGGATCCTTTTGGAAATTTTTGATTTTATGGAAACTGCACTTTCACGGGTCACTTTGGATCAGCTCCAGTTCCAGACATGCTGAGTGCACAGGTGTTGTCCTGAGAAGGGCAGTGGAGCTGGGAAGGGTCTGGAGCATAAATCTGCTGAATAGCAGCTTGGGGGGAACTCAGCCTGGAGAAGAGGAGGCTCAGGGGGGACCTTCTTGCTCTCCACAACTCCCTGACAGGAGGGTGCAGCCAAGTGGGTCTCTTCTCCCAGGGAACAAGAAATAGGATGATAGGAAATGGCCTTAATGTGCATCACGAGAGGTCTAGAATAGATATCAGGAAAAATTTCCTCATTGAATGGGTTGTCAGTCTCTGGAACAGGCTGCCTGGGGCAGTGAGGAGTCACCATCCCTGGGAGGGTTCAGAAGGCTTGTGGATGTGGCATCTGGGGACATGGTTTACTGGTGAACACAGAGGTGATCTCAGAGGTCTTTTCCAACCTTAACTACTCTCTGATTCTATGGGAGAGGCATAAAGAGGAGAGAAACAATGGCAGGTTTGGTGCCTAAAGCAAATGACAGCTCTTGGCTCAAGTTATTTTTAATAAAGATTTAAGGAAAAATGTAACAGCTGGACAAGGACAGGCAGGAATTTCTGTTATGTGGGACAATGAGAGATCACCAGTGGTGTGGTTTTTAGGATGTCCTGATGAAGCTGGTAAAAACTTTTAACTCTTGGCTGAAATTAAATTCTGGGCGTTGCTATGCCAAAATTCATGAGGCACCTTGATGATTATATTCCTTCAGGTGAAGGGTCCCAGGCCACAGTGGTTATCAGGGGAGCTGGCTTTGGCGAGGAGAAGCCGGCCCTGCACGTGGAGGTGAACAGCAGGAGCTGCCTCGTCACAACTCTGAATCAAACAGAAGTGGTTTGCCAGGTGCCGAGGCTGCCGGCCGGGACCCACGCGGTGACACTGCTGGTGACACCTCACGGCTTCGCTCTCAACAGCACCACAGGACAGGGGATCTTCCTGGCAGTGGAGCCAACGCTGGCAGCTGTTGAACCTCCTTCGACTTCAGAGATTGGTAGGTGTGAACCCTCCAAGGGAGCTGCTTCCTGCTTCTTCTTTGTCATGGCGTGTTTTGGCTCTTCTGAACTTTCACTACCAAAATTTTCACCCCATGAAGAAGACGTTTCATGGCTGGACACACTGTGTGTGCCCCAAAGCACAGTCAAAAATTACTTAAAGACTGACAGACTTCCCTTGGCTCTCTGTGCAGGCAACCAGTTTCCCAAGTAGTTTTGTCTGGGAATTGTAATTTCAAGTGCACACATATTCATTTCAGCAAATCACCAGTGTTTCATACTCATCCTCCCATATCCATTTGACAGGTAGATTTGCAGTATTTGAATTAATCTGGCCTAATCAGAGTGGGCATTAGGGAAAAGTTCTTCACTGGAATGGTTGCCAGTCACTGGAACCTGTTGCACGGGGCACTGGTGGAGTCACCATCCCTAGAGGCATTTGGAAGATGTGCAGATGTGGCACTTGGGGACATGGGTTGGTGGTGGGCCTGGCAGTGCTGGGTTACTGGCTGGACTTAATGATCCTGGAGGGTTTTTTCAAACTAAATGATCCTATGATTCTATAACTTTGAAATGGCTGAACTCTGGTTAATCCCAGTCCCACTGAAGTGAATCCATACTCTGAGGAATAAAATGGAAAACTCACCTGTGTTTAGGTACAAAGCTAAGAAACTTAGAGAAGATAAAGCTAAACTGAATCTCCTTCCATTCTCATTATGCCTTCTCTCCTTGAAACAGAAGAGGAAATAACGAGTGATAAATTCCATACCTGAAGACAAGAGCTGGAAAGAACTTTTTTTTTTTTTTTTTTTTTTTTTTTTGAGGAANTGAGAGGGAAGAGTCTCCTCAACCCAATGAGAAATGTGACAAACACGCTTGATACACCTGGGCTATGCAGTGAGGGACAGTCTCAGATTATCCCTTGTTTTCAAGCAGCAAGAAATGCACCAGGAACAGCATGACCCAGGTCTACTCTGACAGCAAAGGTTACCCAGTCATTTTTCTGGGAGTCTCCTCATTTCATTTTTGAGATCATGGTAACAAACACTGCTGAGAGCAGCACTGGCCTCGCTGCAGCTCAGACATGTGGCTTGGAGATCTGATTGTCCCATGCTTGGCCACCTTGGATCAGCCAGAGAAAAAGGAATGATGGCCTGTAAACCTCCCCAGGGATGAGCATAGGATGGACTTGGAATAACACAAAGTTCCTAAGATAGAAGTTATGGCCACCTTTTTCTTTGTTTTTGGATTTGTTTTTTCGTTTTGTTTGTTTGTTTTTTGGGGGGAGAGGGGTTGTTTGTATTTTTTTTCTGGTGTTGACTTTTTGGGGTTGCTTTCTCTTTTTTTGGTGCATGGGAAGAAAATTATTCTAACTCTTTTACTACCATTTTTTTCCCTAATGAGAGGGTCACATAGTACACTAAGGTTAAGAATCACTTTTAATTCATAGAAAACCCAAATGACTCTAAAAAACCCTAAAAACAATCCAGCAACGGCAAGTTTTAATGTTTGGGCCTTGATTCTTCTTTCCTTTGCTGTCAAATCCACTCCTCCCAATTACAGTGATCTGTCACTCATTAAAAAGAAAGCAAGTATAATGCTATCTTACATTACATGTGCCTGGAACGCTTATAATTGGAAAGAATTACAGCTTCCATCTGTGTTTTTAACTTCTCCTATTTCAAATACCTCTCTTCAATGTCATCGTAAAGTGCACACAGGCAGTATTTCACTGCATATAGATATAATGTAGATATCAAAACTTAAGAGCATCAGTCTTTACACAGCAGTCGTGGATTCTGAACTCTAAATCTGAAGCTCCATACTGACAATTCTCTCGTTAGACAAGTGGCTTCAGTTTTCACTTCTTGCCCTTTCTGACTCTGCAAATTTAATGTTACAGGATGGGAAGGCAAGAAGCCCCTTGTAGTTTGCTGCTTCAGCTCCCTCTCGTCAAAATATCCCTGGCCTCAGTGGTGCCATGCTGGGGGATCCCCATGACCTAATTCTAGAAGCATGGAATGCCTTTCTATAGATACTCCCATGTTCCCGTGAAGAGCAGGAGCTTGCTGTTAATGTATCTGATGGCTTTTGTTGGCCTGGATTTGCTGCCAGCCAGAGGAAATCAAGATTAAACTTCTGTAATTCTCTGGTGGTTTAAAGAATTAGCAGGAAAAGGTAATTTTAGGAAAGCGTACAGGGACTTTGCCATTAATATATAATTACTTTAACACAGAAGATTGCTTACATCACATGTGAAAAGAGGGATAAAAGCTCAGTAGGTTTACAGTACAGCCATGCTAATAAATACAAATAAACACTGTATTAATTAGTGCTTGTCTGAGCAGTCTGTTCAGCCATAATCCTAAAACTCTGCAGTGCTGAGAACTACAGAAAAAGCTCTAAGAATCAAGTAACATTTCCTTTTTTTTTTTTTAAGGTTCTCTGAATCACATCAAAGCACAAACTCCAGCTTAGAATTGCCATTAATGCCCACTCCTGTTCTTTTTCCTGTTTCTCTTTGAAATATCCCTGAGTCGTCTAGTTGCTTGGAAAAGCAAAGGGGCACCTTGACAATTTGCCTTGGAACTGGATGCTGAAGAAAGATCAAGCACAAGTCTGACTTGTGTCGGGCACGATCCTGCCTGGGATTGAAGAGGCTCAGTCTGGCACGAAGGAGAGCTGAGCTTGCTCAGTGCCCCACGGAATGAATCCCCCAGTGATTTCCCTCACAACTCCGAGTCCCAAGCCCTGCCAAGTCCCCTTTCTATCCCAAGCTTCCTAGACACGTGCTACAGGCTTTTCTGACAGCAGGGAGCTTGGCAGCTGTTTGAACTGACAGAGCACCTGCTGCGTTAAGCTCATTTTCCATTCTTAGCGCTTCTTCCTTCCTTCCTTATTTTGTTCTCGTGTTGGGGATCTGTCTAAGGGGGAGCTCACAGGCCAGAGCTTGCTGGTTTAAATAAGTATGTCATTAAAAAATAAACCAAGAAACAAACCCAGTCGTCCTGTATCACAGAGGAGAATTCAACTAATAGGCAAGAAGGATCTCTGGTGCAAGAGAGGAAGCCAGGCACAGCAACGTGGAACAGATCATCATCAGATCAGCTGACAGACTCTACTACCTTTTTAGTCATCTATAAACAAAGAATCCTTTGCATATTAAAATATCCGACATATTGAATATCATGGAATAATTGGTTTTTTTAGGAGGACTGAGAGTGACTCTCAGGGGGACCAACCTGGAAGGGGTAAATGCAGTGTTGTTTGGATCCCAGCCTTGCCCAGTTTTGGAGGAGGGCAGAAATTCAACAAGAATTGAATGTAAAGTTCCTTCTCGGGTAAGAAACCATATTTTTGGGGGGAGCAGTCAGAAGCCAATGTGCCTTCCTATGTTTTCCCGGCCTAAGCCACACAAGAGGAAGGGCAAAGAGTAGCCCAACAGCCAGGTTTTGGCTGTGGGACAATTTACTGTGGACTCTACAGATTAGACCAGCTTAATTAAAAATAGATTAATAGGTGATTTATGGAAACCAGTGAAAAAAGCAAGTTCCTTAATTTAGTAAGGATATTGGAAATTAAAACTGCATAGTCTGGGATTTTATTTACTAGTTTTATTTACTAGTATGGGATTTTATTTACTAGTTTAATTTACAAGTATGGATGTAGCAAATCCAAGTCTGCAGAGTCTGGGATTGTTTTAAGGTTTCTAAATCTCCACAGATGCTCTTTCAAAGTCAACAGAGCTGTAGACATTTAAGTAGTGGCTGGTGTATGTGAAAGATTCATCACTGCCATGTGCCTGACTTAAGTGTGGGAGATGTAGGAATATAGGAAATAACTTTTTTTTGAAATTGGTTCATTCTTAACCCTGACATTTTCTTTCTCTCTCTTCCTAGGGGACAGAAGATGCTGCTGTCCACGTGACACTGATTTCTGGGAACCAGTCAACAACAGTAACCAACGTGTTCCGATATGATCCTTCCTTAAACCCTGCAGTTGTATCCCTGAGCAGGAACAGAAGTGGCATAGCAGGTGAAAAGGCTGCAGACGTGTGTGGGGCATCTTCTGGAGAAGGCTTGTTGTTGCTGACGGTGGTGGGGCAGTTTGAATTTAGGTCTATAAAGTTCGATCTGACACTTACTTTGTTTTCTTTTAAACTTTAGTTCCCATATTTCCTGCTAGTCCTGGTCAGTCCTGGTTGGTTTTTTAATGGTTTTTCTCTGGCTCATGAGGTAATGAGGTTTCTTTCCTAACTCATGAGGTAATGAGTTGCTTGCCCTAGACTGGTATGGATGATGACCACAGGATGTCAGGTTCAGTATAGCCCTGCTTTTGTGCCATATTTGTCTAACTCTGCTCTGAAATTGTCCCACCCCCTCATTCAGTGACAGGATACAAGGTTTAAGTTACATGTCAGGAAAAGGTTTTTTCCCCAGAGGGTGGTTGGGCACTAAACAGGCTCCCCAGGGAAGGGTCAGAGCCTCAGGGCTGCCAGAGCTCAGGAAGCGTTTGGACAACAGTCTCAGGCACATGGTGAGACTCTAGGGACTGTCCTGTGCAGGGTCAGGAGTTGAACTTTGATGATCCTGGTGGGTCCCTTCCAACTCGGGATATTCCATGACTCTGTATTTCTTAGTAACAGATTCACCCATGACAAGAGAAGTGAGCTCTGGAGAGTGTCCTCCTCCAGGATCCCCAAGGGTTGACCATAAAGAGCATCACGTGCATTTTGAGTTGCTGAAAGCAGGGGATGGGCAACATTTCTTTTACTAGTTCCCATTTTCAAGCCAAACTGTTCCTTCCATTGTGACCTTGCCATGTGTTGCGTTAGAATATGAGCATAGACCTCACAGAATTTGTGCAGACAAAATCCTAATTGGATCTCATGGAGTGTTTGGCATTCCTGTCTTTTGAAACTTTCTATTTGGGGTTGTTACTTTTTTTCATGTTTCCCTCATTTGTCCCCCCAGGATCTTGAATGGGTGTAGGGAATAGAAAGCATCAATGGTGAATGATGTCCACTTATAAACAAGTCTTTTAGGAAGAATGTTTAGCACATTTCTGCACGGCAAACAGACACCAGTTTCTTGGTATCTGAGAGAGAGAGGAAGGAAGATGGGAGGAAGAGAGAAATATTCCTGTTTTCTTACCTATCCCACTCCCATTCCTCCAAGAATGTAATAATCTGACTTTTTTCTCTGTTTTTGCAAGCTCTCCAGCAAACACCTTAAAGCTCCCCCCAGCTCCCAGGCTTGGTTGGATGTGGTGGGGACGTGTGGGGTTAGGTGACTGCCAGTGCCAAAATTCTCTGTGCACCCCCAGCATTTCTATTCCTTTCCCCAAATGCCCTTGTCATTTTCTATTACTCCAGAATGCATAAATAAGAGAAAACGTCCTTTATCATCTGAATATTATTCAGATACCACAGCACCAAGGGGAGGCTTTTGTAGCCGCGGGCAGCCCAGGTGCAAGGAATTCCTTAATGTTACAGTGTCTCATGAGCTGTGGTGGGGCTGCGTTCAATCTCCTATTCAGAACCTCCACGGCTTCGTCTTTTAATATAATTTTCCTTCTATATAATAAAAAGAATAAATAAATTACACTGATGCCTTCCAGGCATCTGGGATTAAGCTGACAATTGACCAAGAGTCCAAAGAGTTCACGTTATTAACATATTCAACTTCTGAGGCTTTCAAACTTTATTTGAGTCTTTGTGAATGCAGAATTGAAAGGTACCAGCTCCAAGACCTGCTTAGAGGCGCAGGTAGTTGAGGGGAGCTTTGTACAGGCTGTCCTGCTTCTTGGGAGCTTCTTCGTCCCTCCTTCATCCTTTCAGGGGAGACAGGAGGTTGAGATTCACCTTCTAAACACATCCCTGTGCTCATTGCTTAGATGTTTTGCATGTTCATTGAGAAGAAATAGATGGTTCTGTGGTGGGATTTGCCACAGCTCTTTTGTGTGTCTGACAATAGGATGAATGACATAAAGTGTCTTTTCTCTTCACTGACCACAGATAGAGCTATCAGTGAAAATGCCTTTATTTGGACTGATGGACACTGCCTAATTTTTTTAAGCTATTTCAGAAGAAATTTAGGTTATGAAAATCCCTTGTCTCTTGGCTTGGTCCTTGTTACTGCACTGTGCACAAATAAAGGAAAGATGATTCTGTGTCATCTGAACACAACAGCTTAAATGGGAGAAAATCACAATCACTGAAAATAAAATGCTGGAGCTGGGCTGTTTTTATCTGGAATGGCGTTAATTTACTTCACAGTGACTTGTGTGTGGCTGTGGTTTAGGTTTCTGCTGAAAATTGTGTGGATAACACAGGGATGTTTTGTTATGGCTGAGCAGGGCTTACACAGAGATGAGGACTTTTCTGCTCCTCACCCCACCAGTGAATGGACTGGGGGTGCACAAGGATTTAGGAGGAGACACAGCCAGGACAGCTGACCCCAGCTGACCCAAGGGATATCCCAGACCAATTTATAAAGCTGGGGGAGGAAGGAGGCAGAGGGAATCATTCATAGTGATAGCATTTTGTCTTCCCAATTCAACATTCCATGTGATGGAGCCCTGCTGGGATGGCTGAACACCTGCCTGCCCATGGGAAGCAGAGAATGAAGTCCTTGTTTTGCTTTGCACACATAAATTTTTCTTTACCCATTAAACTGTTTTTATCCCCCACCCACAAGTTTTTTCCCTTTTATTCTTCCAGTTTTCTCCCCCATCCCGCTGCAGGGAGGGAGTGAGCAGCTCTATGGGGCTGAGGTGCCATCTGGGGTTAAACCATGACAAGCACATCTGACTATAGGTACCCAAGGAAATTTTAATTTTGCTGTGGAAGGCTCCTCTTAATATTACACGGCTCCATAATGCTGAAAAGCAGGCTCTAGATTGTTTATCAGGGATTTAGAAAAAAATCCCAGAACCTCTCAGCTCTAGAGCTTTAAAAATACTGGATTTGGGTTTTATCAGGTTCAGATATTTATAGGACAGATATTTAGGGTAAGAAGGACATGAATCCTATCCTGAGTGTGGCTGAGGGTGGCTATTGGCGGACCTAACCAAGTTCACTGTGCTGATGTCTCAAGACAACCCTGATAGCTGGTGACCTTCTGCAGGAGAGATTGAGAAGGATACAGAGCCACTGCAGTCTTCAGCATTTTGGGTTTGGGTTGATGGGCATGGCTGGACCTATTCTGGCACAATGGGACTCTGCTCTTCCTCAGGCAACGGTCACACTAAAATAACCACTGCCAGGAACACTGAAAGAGTTCCATTCCTTTCTCTGCAGGAGGTGAGGAGCTTCACATTGGAATATCCCAGTTTGCCAGCTACCAGGGCTCAGATGTCAAGGTCCAAATTGGGGACTCGTGGCCACAGATCCAGGCGCGGACAGACCGTGGTGTTCATGTGACGCTTCCAGCCCTGCCTGCAGGGTGGTACAATGTTTCTGTCCTCATCAATGGCATTGCTGTCGCTTCAAACAGGTGTGTATTTTCCTTAGAAGTTTCATTCTCCATCCTATTTGGTGTTTCAGGGTTAATCTGAAAAGGAAGGTTTGAGTTTTTCACAAATTCCGTTCCTAAGAGTGAATTCCGCAGTGTGGTATGAAATTATGAATAATTATCAAGGTATTTATTGATCTGTGGAGCCCAAGTCAGCAAACTGCTAATGCTAGTCAATTAACTCCCCTTGGATCAGTAGGAGGCAGGAGAGAAACATTTTAGGAAAAAACAGTTGATTTGATGAAAAATGCATATTCAGGCAATCAAAGGTATTCACAGATTCAGGTCAAATGCAGATAAATCCTGCTGTAGGAAAACAGCAGAAGAAAAGAAACACTTTTCATCAGAAAAACAAAAGCTAGTTTGAACAATACAAAAGTGCTTTGTTTAGAGAATTTTTAAATGATGCTATTTCCATCTCCTAAGGTGACATTTCAAGTTCATGCCTAGATAAATGTAATATAAATGAATTAAAATGTGGGAGAAAGCTGACCTGAAATTGGGATATAGGAATGCATCCACGAGCAATACAGTTTTGTTGCTCAGCCATGGCAGCTGCCAGGAGTGATCCTGAAATGACGATATTGGGGAGAAATGAGTTGGCTCACAAACCAACTACTGCTTGTAGTGTTAATGAACTTCAGAAGAAGAAAAATTGTGGTTGGTGGGATGGCACACAGGGATTCATCCCACCTGGTACTGGAGTCTGTTAGCAGCACCATCACTTCATCTCCAGGGAAAGCTTGGAAGGAGGTGGGCCATCCCAGGAGAGGACTCTGAGCTCTCGTGGGCTGGATTGCAGAATTGGGAAGGTCCCTTCTCTAACATGTCTTTTTAGGGAAGGGCATGTTTTTGAAAGGAGGGTGATGAAGAAAAATAGATGTAGATGGGGCAGAAACAGAGCTGGGTGGGCTTCAGGAACTTGTGTCTGAGTTTCCTCTTGTTCCAGTTACTCCGCTCTGTGGCAGGAGGGTGTGAGGAGAGGAGGCAGCTTTTTGATGCCTTTTTGATGTGCTTGCACTGGGCACGGCTACAGTGGGATCTGCTTGCTAAAACTCCTTATTCTTGCTTTCTTTGATAGGCAATTCAGTTGGACTAAATTTGGCACACAAGTTGCCAATTGATAAGAGAGCGTTTGTGATAGATGCAGCTCAAATGTGTCCCTGCCCATGGCAGGAGAGTTGGAATGAGATGATCTTTGAGGTCTCTTCCAACCCAAACCATTCTGTGATTCTAAACCACATGCAAAATTTGGGGTGCTGGGTGGTCTTTTTACTGTGACATCGAAAAAAGGGGATGTCCCAGGTGGGTGCTGTGCTTTCCAGAAGTGTGTAAGAATGAAAAGCAGGAAGGAAAAATAAAAGAATACCCCTAAATGCCCCAAATCCTTTCTGTGTTGCTTGTGTTTGGCAGGGTTGAGCCGTTGATCCAGTACCTCTCCAAGATCTTCAGCATCGAGCCGTGTTGTGGCTCCGTTCTGGGTAAACAGCATTGGTACCTCTGCAGCCACTTATAAAGGTTAAAGGGATCAAGGGCACAGTTTTCCTGCAGGAATGGAAAGTGCATCCCATTTTGGATCAGTTTAAATGAGGGTGTTTTGAATCTGTGACCCTTTATTATGCAGACATCAACTGGCAGACTGCAGTGGTCTGGAAATGCAGAATTGTAGTGAGCATCCCTCCGTCTGGTTGGCTGGCTCAGGGCTCCCTGTGCTTTGAATTTGATTTCCCCAAGTGTTTGCTCATGTATCCTTGCATGTTCCCGTTGGGAAAACAAATCATGCCCACACCTGGCTCATCTGTGCTGTTTCTTTCAGTCATTTTGCCCCCATCTTTCAAGGTTTTCCATGTGAAAGTTAGGTGGAAAGCAGAGTGCAATTGTGGTTTGAAGCAAACAATAATCTCAACTGATCCCTAAAGAGTTGTTCCTTTTTCTTATGTTAAAAATACAAAATAAAAAAAGCCCTTTTCCAATGTTAATTTTAATCAAAAGGGAAATATTTATTAATCCCGTTCTAAGCTTTTAGACATTGGAAATAATTTAAGTGTGTTTCCGAGCAGAACATCACTGAATTAAAAAGAAAAGTTTTACTTTAAATCTTAAAAAACAGATTTGCGGTGGTTGATTTATTTTGTCATTTGGCTGGTGGTGGGGGAGAGTTGAATCCCTGTAGTGAATTTTACATGAGCCCTTAGAAAAGCTTTTATAGAAGACAGAGAAATTCTTGTGCTACAACCTCAGGTCCTCTACAGATTGCTCTCCCAGGCTCACAACACATTTAAAGACACAAAAATTCAGAGGCTTTGTGGTACGTGATTAGTTCAATAGTTTGTGAAGAACTCAAGCCTTGAAAGATGAGAGAGTGGATAGAGCTTGGAGAGCAAATCCTATCAGTTTTGAAGATTAAGCCATACTACAAAAAATATTGAAAATTTTACCCTTCCTTTTGTATTTCAGGGTAAATTGAAAATTAAATAAGAACCGATTAACTCTTTGGTTGTGGTTTTATGAATGGCTTAAGCTGAATTAAAATCTCTTTGCTTCAAAAAGTATCAATCCCTCCCTCCTTACCTGTAGTTTTTTGTTGTCTCTAACACTTGTGTGTGCATCTGGGTTAAGGATTTGGGCTCACTTAAAAAGAACCTCATCAAAAACCAACTTATTTTTCAGCCAGATCATGGGAGAAGGAAGGGAATGGGCTTGATGGATAAAGAGGTTGAAGCAAGGCAGGACACTAGGAGTACCAGTACTACAGATGAATGGAAGATGGGCAGAGGCTTTGGGTGGGCTCTTCCCTGTGAGGGTGGTGAGGCCCTGGCACAGGGTGCCCAGAGAAGCTGCAGCTGCCCCATGCCTGGAAGAGTTCAAGGCCAGGTTGGACAAGAGCTTGGAGCAACCTGGGATAGTGAGAGGTGTCCCTGCCCATGGCAGGAGGTTGGAAGGAGATGGTCTTAGAGGTCCCTTCCAACCCAAACCATTCTGTGATTCTATGAAATCTGACACGGCCTGAATCTGACAATATTCACAATCGCATTCTTCTTCCCTGTGGGCAGAAGGAACAAAGTACCTCCCCACCCACCTGTAAGGACAGTCCCATTCCATGAAGAGTTCAGCCTCTGTTAACTCTCAGGGGTCCTTTCACAGTAGCTTTCTCCAGTTCTGTGGTGGCTTTCCACTGTCATTTACTGCCACAAAGGTCCCTGCTACTTGTTACCTTAGCCTCTTGTCCATGTAGGATTATCCTGATATATGTCAGCTATTGTCTCTAGCTGTCTTGTCCAAAAAAAGGACTTTATTTCTTCTTTCCTTCAGCCTGTCATGCTTATCAGATTTATAATAAATGGTTTGGGTTGGGAGGGACCTTAAAGATCATGGTTTGAGATGGTTCAGAGACACTAATGAATTCCTTTCCTACATATAATACCCTTCTTCCTTATTTTGTTTTGCTCCTAGGTGGAACACTGCTCACAATCTCTGGGGTGGGCTTTAGCCAAAATCCTGCCCAGGTTTCTGTTTCAATGGACAATCAAACCTGTACAGTTACTCATGTGGCAAAAGAGACAGTTTGGTGCCTGACCCCGCCAGCTGCTAATTTGTCTAATGAAGATTCACGAGACATCTCTGTCAGAGTAAATGTAGCCATCAGCAGTGGGTCACTTCAATATGCTCTCTTTGCAAATAGGACCACCACCTTTAACTACCAAAGAGCTTTGACTCCCCTCGTTACTGCTGTTGAAACAGAAATTGCTGATGGCAGTCTGCTCTTGAACATCCAGGGGATAAACATCACTGGATCTGTGGCTAAGTTTGGATACAGTGAATGTCAACTTGAATTTCAACGTGGCAACCAGCCTGCGATGTCTTACCAGTGCTCTTTGCCACTGAACAGCCTGGAACCTGGGACTTTCCCCATTCAGGTCCTCCAGAGGCAGCTGGGATATGCTCAAGTGACAGCGAGGCAGCAGGCCCTGACAATAACTCCACAGATAACCTCCATATTCCCATCACAAGGATCAGTCTGTGGTGGGATGTTGCTCACTATATCTGGTATTGCTTTGAAATCCAGGAGGAATTTGGTACAGGTTAGCCTGGAAAGTAATTACTCCTGTGAGATCCAGAAGTCTGATAATGACTCCATCAGTTGTGTTGTCCTTCCAGGGGCCCACCCTTTGCACTATCAGTGGCCGGCTGAGGCATCTCGGGCTCTCAGTGTCACAGTGGTTGTCAATGGGGTTCACAGTGTGTGCCTCGGGGACTGTACACTCCACCTTCATGAGCACTGGACACCCCTGGTACATCTGGTGACCTGGAAGACCAATGAGACATTCACTTACATGACAATCAAAGGACAGAGGTTGGCATGGCAGGGTGACAGCCCCGTGGTACATGTGGATAACAGCACGGTCTGCAAGGTGACTTTCTGGAATGAGACCATCATCAAGTGCCAGACAGCCTGCCTGGCCCCAGGGGAGCACAACATTTCCATATCCAGCAGGAAAAGTGGCCATGCTTGTTTCAGAGGGACATCCAGCACTCTCACTATCCTGCCTTGGGTGTACCAGTTTCACCCACGGAATTTCAGCACCAGCGGGGGAGGCCTGCTCAGCTTAGCGGGGTTGGCTCTGAAGGGAAAGAGGACGACTTCAGTCCTCATAGACCATCGCCCTTGCCTCATTCTCAACATCACCTGTGTCTTTATCCAGTGCATGGTGCCTCCGGGGAATGGCATGAGGGCTCTGAGTGTGAAAGTAGATGGACACTCCTATTACCTTGGAACAATAAGTTACAGTGAGGAATTTACCCCAGCTTTCCTTTCACTGGTTGCCACTGGTCTCCTTTTAACTGTGACCGTGTTGCGAGTCATGGAGACGGACAATATCCAAGTATTTGTTGGAGATTTTTCTTGTAGAAACATCACCATCACTCGCTCCATGTTGCAGTGCTCAGCTCCTCTGCTCCCTGTGGGCGAGTACCCTGTGCTGGGCCTGGATATTCCCAGAGGATGGGCTTCCTCCAACCTGACATTCACTTCTGGTCTGACAGTGACAGCTGCACGTCACAACTGGGGTAAATTATGGAGGGTTGCTGCAGTTCCTTCACAGGGTTTTGTGTGAGGCACTTTAGTGATGGGGATTTTTTCGTCATGACAGCAAAAATTATGAATTAAAAAAAAATACATTTGTTGACAGCTGGCTGTCAGGCTCAGTCTTAAATCCCATTTTCTGTCCTTTTCCAAGGTGGCTTGAATGGAGGACTAGTTTACCTGCATGGAACTGGGTTTTCCCCAGGGAAGACTTTGGTCACAATTTGTGGCACCACCTGTGAACTCTTGGGCAACACGACAGCGACTGAGCTGAGCTGCCTTGCCCCACACCTACGAGGTCAGTTAAAACTCAAAAACTGTCATTGTGTTAAAAATATCCCCTAAAATCTTGACCCAAAATGGAGAATCCTAGTGTATCTCATCCCAGGGAACAGAGAGCAGCCTTGGAGAGAGGAGAAGAATTAACATAGCATTGATAAAGTTTGGACTTGATGATCTTGGAGGTCTTTTCCAACCGTAATTATTCCATGATTCTGTGACTTCTGGTTTTTGAACTCGGTCTGAAGACAGAGGGTGTCAGGGTGTGTTTTTGTGTCAGTGGCCATGGACGCTGGACTAGATCCACCGAGTGCCTGTGGCCACACTTGCACAACATCAACATTTCCTCACAGCAGTTATTCCTTGGGAAAGCTGCCCCACATAAAACATGCATATGGGCTGCGGGGTTGGGTACCCAAGCACCTCTTAGCCATCATGATCATCTTAATGAATTGAACTCCCTTAAATGCTTTTTATTCTGAGGAAACTGTTTCAAGTTGCACCAGGGAACTTCCAGTTTAAATATTAGAAAAAATTTTCACATGAAGTCTTTTCAAGCATTGGAAGACAGTGCCCAAGGAAGTGGTCGAGTCATCATCCCTGGAAGAGCTAAAAAATTGTGTGGATGTAACATTTGAGGAATGGTTTAGTGGTGAATGGCACCAGTGAGATGATGGTTGGACATAAAGATCTTGGACATAAATATCTTTTCCAACTTCGCCAATTCTTTATTTCTGTGTCCACACACAATTTGTGTTTTGGCTGCATGATAGGATGGCGTCAGTGGGGTAAAGATGTGAAAGGAAAAGGTTGAATGACTAGAAGGCTAAACAAATGATGTACCGTGGCCAGTTCATACCTTTGGGAAGATGGAGATGAGGATTTGACTTATGGGATCATCCATCATGACCATCCATCATGACTAGAGCATCTTCCTTAACTGGAAAGAGGCAGCATGGAATGATGATCTCCACATGTCTCAAACAGGGAAATAACCCTGCATGAATTTTGGAGCTAACTCTTCAAAATGAGCATTTCCTGGGACAAGGTATGTTTTCTCCTTTTCCTACTGAAAGCTCAGAATCAGGCTTCTCAGATCTGCAAAAGGCAGGATTTAAGACTTTTAAATCTCACCTGAGCCATGTACCATCCCCCAAATTCTAAACATGGAGTATTCACCTTGGTGCTTGACTCCTTGGAGGAGTCCCAACCCTGGAGGTGTCCAAGGAATGACTGGATGTGGCACTCATTGCTCTGGTCTGGGTGACAAGATAAGGATTGGTCAATGGTTGAACTCTGCAGTCTTGGAGATCTTTTCCAATCTAAATAATGCTGGGATTCAGGGATTCCAACTCTCAGAAGTTTAACATTTCAGGCCCTTCATAGCTCTGAAATCAGAGAACATCTGGAGGTCTGCAGAAATATTTGCTGTTCTGAGGCTGTCCAGACATCCAATATCCATGTGACCAGAGATCCATGACCTCTTATCCTTTGTGGACATGAAAGAAAGGTGGCAACTGAGAGTGTCCATCAGGGTAAATTTCTATGAGTTTGTTCAAAGGTATGTAGAATATCCATCCTCCAAAATAAAAGTTGAATAAATTATTTGCCAAGAAACCACTCCAATGTGAAATCTAACATTCTTTTGAGCAAGGACTGGGAAAAGAGCCATCCAGATGTTCTCTTCAGGCACACTTATGCCCAAATCTAAATTTACGCCTGTCATTTTGAACGGTACCTTTCACAGAATCCCAGAAAGATTTTGGTTGGAAGAAATCTTAATGGTCCTCTGGTTCCAACCCCCCTGCCATGAGGAATACTAAGAAAACTGGAACGGAAAAATCCCCCAGATTTTAAACCCAACTACAAGCACTCAAAAAGAGACACCAAGAGGGCATAAAGAGCTCAGTTTTCTTTGTTTTAAACAAGGCCCAGGCACAGTCCACAAAACTGCTTGTTATTTTAAATAGAAAAAGACACGGTGCTGGAGTGCTGGAAAAAAATAAAGCACAAAACGGGGCACCCTGGTAACTGCAGGGAGTGCAGCACACTAAAATTTAATCACATTGATCCAAACTGTGTCCAGAACTCACTGAGTGGTTGGTGGCAGAGGGAGCCCGGGGAAAACACTGCTACAGGCGGGACCACGATGCTTGCTCCTGTCGCTAGATGTCAGCAAGTGAATGCTGATCGCTGGTTGTGTGTCCCGAGAGGAAATGCAAAGGGAGCGTTGCCCCACCCTCCCTCTCCTGCCCTGGGTTTTGCAGCCTTGCCAGTTTCACCAGTCGAGTTGCAAAATATTTGTTAATTAAATATTTACGAGCAAATATCTTTTTTCCCCCCCTTGCCTTAAAAAGACAAAAAAATCCTTTTGCAGGCTGCTCAAATCTGTGTTTGTCAGGCTATTTGTGCTCCCTGAGACGTTGTACTCAGCCTGTGCACGTCTACATCTGGCATGGGTGAATCTGTACACAGAGCAAGATGCGTTCCAGATACTCTTCCACTTAATGCCTAATGTTTAAGGGTTTTTTAATATTTAAGGATTTAACCCTGTCTCTCACCACGTTTAGGGCATGAATGGATGATTTAACTGCAGTTAGTCCAGTCTCACCTCATGGTTTACATTGTGCTGTTTGCCTGGGGAATTTTGCCACTTGATGCTGGCACATCGAGTGCTCAGACCTTTCTTGCACTGCCTCATCCTCATGGGAGAGGTGGCAAAGAGACTCCAGGGATGCAGGACTGTGAAGGAACGGGAAGGGGAGGTCTGTGGTGCCCCAGGGCCCCTCAGCATTGTGTCCAAGTTGGATGCTTGTCTGACCTTTCCCAGCTCCGCTCGCCAAACTGGCTGATGTGAAGAGCTTAAGCTGCATTTCTTCTGTTACTGAGGGCTGTGAAGCAGAACCCCCTCTCCTCTGGCACTGGGGGATGTCAGGTGGCACTGGCTGCCCCGGGGTCTCAGTGCTGGGTCATGTTGTGTCTGGCTTGCTTGAGATTAGAGATGTCCACGTGGGAATCCCCAACCGGTCCATGTAGCTCTCTCATGTGATCCAATCCATAAGGCAAGGCTCTGCTAGGAAATGTGACTTTTCCCCCTTTGAGCAGGAAGTTTTCTAAGAGATGAGGAACTGCCAGGCTCAGCAGGGTCCATCCATAAGCCTTCCCCACAGGGATTTCCTTAGGAATGGGTGTTGAGCGGGGTCGCAGTGAGGTTTTGGTTTGATCACTGGCAGGAGCTGGGCATGTTACTGAGACCTGCTCACTCCAGAGCACCAGGAATGGGACTGCAGGACTAGACTCTGTCATGGAAACCGCTGTCTTTTGCAAGATGCAGAAAAATCAATTCAGAACAGAGCTAAAATTTGATTTTCAGCCTTAAAGCTTAAAAAAAAATTAGGAAAATTAAATAAAATTAACAAAACCCCACTGCCTTCAAGGAAAAACAAAACCAAATGAAAAAAGCCCAAACTAACCCATGAGTCTTTATAGGTAAAGATATAACTGGCTTGATCACCATGCCTGGAAGGGTTCAAAAGCTGAGTAGCTGTGGCACTTGGGGATGTGATTTAATGGTGGGTTTGGCAGGGCTGGGGGAATGGTTGGGCTCAGTCTTAGAGGGCTTTTCCAACCAAAATTATTCTATGATCCTGAAAGCTCTCCCCTTCTCTTGTTCTTGCTTTGTTGCTCGTGCCACTGCACGAGTGCAAATGCAGCTGTAGATTCTGTTCAGCTCAGGTTAAATTAGCAGGACATGTGGTTAATGTTTGTGGGACTGAGTTGTGCTTCTGTGAAAGATGGGAAAACTGGCAGGAAGCTCGAGGCAGATGAGAAAATAAGTGATTATTCCTCTCAGGTGATATTGGTATAGGTACCATATATAATTTTGTAGCAAGCCAGTCCCTGAGATTTCATGTTTGACATAAAGGTGAGGGTAAGAAAGGCACCTTTGAAGGAGGTGAACTGATAAGAAGATCCATCAGGGTAAAAGCTGAGCCTGATTTGCCTGGTTGCATCCGCATGCTTGGAATAACAGGTCTGACTTTGGGGTTGTGATGTAACAGTTCCTGGGATCTTTGTTAGCGAGTCCTGGACCTGCCATTAACCAGACTCCCCTGGTAAAAGTGGATGGTAAGGGAGGAGGATTTAGATTAGGGGCTAGAAATGTGACTGGTTTAAAAGGATGAGAGATGTGGTTTGGTGGAGCTCTTTGAATGGGGCAAGAGGAGAGAGAGGAATGAGTTTTGGTTGTAACAAGGAGATGCCCTGAGCCAGGACAATGGGGACTAGAGCCAGGGAAATTTGGGGATTTGCATGAGCAAATGCAGAGGATATGAAGAGGACTTGTTTGGTGTTGTGGCAACTGAGACTTCAGTAAAAGCCAGGCCCTCTGGTGTTTATTTGGACACCAAACCAAAGGATCCAAGTGGTCCCTTCTGTCTTTCAAATCCAGAAACGAAGTTAAGAGAAGGGAATGAAGCATATTGATTACATGGCAGGAATGTTCTGACAATGAAATCTATCAGGCAGTGGAATAGATGCTTGAAAGTCACCTCTTGGGACTTCTGAAAGCTGGCTGTGTGGAATGAATGTCTCACAGGGAGCAGTTCTTCTTAGGCAGAGGTGGGACTCGATGACATTACCAGGTCTCTTTTTCCTCTCCCTTTTATTAACTTTTTTTTCATTCTTTGTCTTCCCTGCTAAGCACATGTTGATGCTCCACAGCCCGTTTTGTGAGTGGATAAGCAAGGATGTGGGGTTTGGCACTGGGACTCCTTGGGCAGGTCTTCAATCAATCCCCAGCTGCTCTTGGAGCCTCCTGTAGGTTTGAGCCTCATCACATGTCCAGCAGTTGTTATTAAACAGTGACCCAGAACAAAGCCCTTGTGCTGAGCATCCCAGGATCTTGGATTAAGCCAGAGTATCCCTCAAAGCCAGGGTTGGGGGTTGTCAGTCCCTAAGACATCACCACCATGCAGAGATTTGGCTGCCATAGCGTCTGATCTCAAAAGAGAAGCTGTAATGAGCTGAGTGCATTCATCCCAGCGATGGGATTGCAGGTTTGATCTTTATAGGGAGTATAAAGCCTAAAGCAGCTTCATTCTGGGGTTTGAACACTAACCAATTAAGCGGGGAGAAGAGCTGTGTCCCAGAACAGGCAGAATATCCTTTTCGGATGTGCCAAAGGTGTGTTGAAATCTTTAGTTGATATTTTTTGCCACTGTTATGGTAGGAGATAATGGCACCAGTAATACCAAGGGCTATTTGTGTTTCAGGGTCAGAGGAATGGGAAGGGAAAGGCCAAGTCTTCCTCCTAAATGAATAAAGATATTAAAACCTCAGGGAGGAGGGAAATAGGAGGACCTTGGAGAGCCCCAAGGAAGGAATGGGAAGAGAACATCACCTCCAAGAGTGGTATCTCTGTCCAATGGACAGGAGATGTGGGGTGTGGAGGTGAGATTTTTCCCTTCTTCCACCTGAAACAAAGAATTCTAGCTTTGATTCTGGGGCGTGCAGATTAAACAGGATTTGCTTGGATTTTGCTTTCACTGATCTCTTTGCAATCCTTTGTATCCATGTTCTACAACTTAGGTTTTATAAATTAATACCTTTGTTTGCCTGGTTTGAGTTAAAAATTATTTCAGCTGTTGGTAGGATACAGGGACTCATGTTCCTACAAGCATGATAGCATCGGGATGAGGACACTGGAGCACAGCAGAAATGCCCAATTTCCACATTTTTGGGTTATTTAAAAAGTGCCGGACTGTTCTTGTGCTGATGTCTCGGGGCTGTGTAGGAAACACCTTCTGGTGACCTACACGAGCCAGGTAAGTTCTTTGACAGCAGCAAAATGTTGAGGAAAACAGTCCTGAGATTCTATGAGTCATTTCCAACATTCATCCCAAAATACAGTTCAAGTGGTTTCCCACATAGGAACACTCCAATGTTCTTTTCAAGACCACAAAAGAAAACCAAAGCCTTCATGTAATGAATTGGTTCTGCTGCAGGTTGTTGCAAAAGCAAGACCTTTGCAGCATTTAGTCCTCTTGGATGCTATTTATTTGTCAAAACACAGATATTTATTGCTACTTAAGATGCCTTTGGAATGTCAGGAAAGACATAAGGCTTTTGTGGGAGCCATAGAGTAGCTGAGGTAGCTCTAGACAGAATTTTTTGGACAATAAAAACAAAATATAGCCATCATTCTTCTAGGCTTCTCTGCCTCTTACTTGTCTTAGATGTAGGTCTTCAATGCAGGGATTGTGTTTGGCTCTGTCTGGATGCCAAGCAAGAAAATTGCCACTGGATTTGGGGGAGGAAAGGGATTAAGCAAATTGCCGAATTTGTGAGAATGTGAGTAACTTTATTTTCTCATTCTAAAACCGGAGAAGAAAAGTAGAGAACTGTAAACTCTCTCTCTGAAGTTCAGAGCAGATGGAATGATAAGTTTTAATATTTCAAAAACACCTGAAACATTAAACAGTTATAAACTCTTCAGGAATATCCCATATGAAATAATAATTTTTAGCAAAATGTGCTAAATATTTTAATATAGGAAATAGAGCATTTTCATATTGCTACAATTTCAACCCCCATTTTTCAGAATTGCTTAGAAGACAAGACATTAATCGACAATGACACTTCCCCAACAAACAAGGTACCTTTTGAACAAACTGGAATTTACAAAAGCAAATAGGAAAAAAACCCCTTTCTTGATAAATTCCCATTGATTGGATTTCTGATGCTTGAGGAATACCCTTGGATGCTACTGTGCAGTCTGTTACAGTGTCCACAGACCTTTTCAGGAGTTCATTACAACTATTTGGTTAGTTCAGGATTAATGAATACTCTCCAAAAGTCAGGGCTTTGAGAGAAACAGTTTTAATGTCTGTCATGGTTTAATGCTTAAAGAGCTCCTTTTAAAAATTGTTAAACCCAAATATTTCAATTGAATCTGAACTTCAGTGACAGTTCATATTATTGGGGTTTTTTCAGCATTTTTTGTCTGGATTTAGAATAGGAAACTCTAATTTCTGCTGACAGAATTTCACTGAATCACTTAGGTTGGAAAAACCCTCCAAGATTATCGAGTCCAAACTGTGACTGATCCCCACCTTGTCACCCAGCCCAGAGCACTGAGTGCCATATCCAGGCCTCCCCTGAACACCTCCAGAGTTGGTGACTCCACCACCTCCCTGGGCATTGCATTCCAGTGCTGAACAACCTTTTCCATGAAAAAAAATCTTCCAGATGTTCACACCACGTGTTCTTTAAATACACCTCAAAACAGCTGCTCCCATTACAATTTTTACCACATCCATGGAGTCAAACTTGGACCACATCCCAAGGCATACTCAGCTACAAAGTAAGGTGTGAGATCCCAGTCCCCAGCAGTTCCCCAGAACCCCTCCAAGGGGTGTCAGTGCTTCCTCAAACATGTTTGTGAATTTCAAACTTATGATAGATGTTGTCACATCTCCTCGGTAAAATTTTGTGCCTTATTCCTGATCTGTAAACCATGGTCTGTCTCTCCCAGAAGAAATGTCCATGCTGGTATTTAATCCCTTATGTCATCTCCTCCTGGACAGAGCAGTTTATCCCAAAGACCATCCTGATGCTCAGGGCACAAAGGAGGTTACATTTTGCTCACACATCGCAAACGGGGCTGAAGGAGCTGCATGGAGACCTAAAAATCCTCAAAAAGGGTGCACCTAAAGAGAGGCTGGGTGCACATCCGGAGCCAAAGGATCATGGAATGGTTTGGGTTGGAAAGGACCTCAAAGTTCATTTAGTTCCATGGGCAGGGACACCTCCTGCAGTGACACCTCTCAGCAGTTAAAATACGCTCAGTGTCAGTGGTGTTTAGGCTGCGTTGGGTTATTTTTTTCCCCTCTCCTGTCTTGCAGCCTCTTTGGCCGTTCTCTGTGGTCTGACACATTCTTCTGCTGACTGCCGAGAGGACAGAGCCACCTTCATTGAGTGTGACATCCAAGTCATGGTGGGCACCTCCCAGCAGAGAGCATCTGTGTCCTACCTCTATGTCTGCGGGGACACCCCGCCCCAGGGGCATTTTTCTGGACTCTTTGCCAGGTTAGTGCTGTGTCTCACCAACAGCCCAGTGGGTCCATCCACGAATAACATCCCCCACATATCATTCCACCTTTTGCAGAATTGCCCCCTGCTAAATGATGGACTGAAGGAGCAAATTCCTAATTCTCACGTCGATGCCAATAGAGCAGTTTGGCCTTGAGACCACTAGAGAGCTCTGCTGGGTTGTGGAATTCATTCCCTGTGCCTATCAAAGCATCTCCAGTCCACCCCCCCTTCCCTCCTGCCTTTCTAAAGTGTTTGAGAGACATCAGAAAATCCATCTTGTAAACAGCCTGCTTTGTTCCTTCTTAGGTTTTAATATTTATCTTCTGATCCAAAGCAACATCTGGTGGATGCCAATGGGAAAAAAGATTAGGCATTATGAAAAGCAGAAGTATTTTTTCTGTTTTTTTCTTCTTTTTTTTTCTTCTTTTCTTTTTCTTTATTTTTTATTTCCACTTTGCCTTTCTCCAAGCAGTTTCATGAGTGAAAAATCATGGAGTAAATTCAGCAGGGTGTGCAAGGGTCCTTATGCTTTGCAAATCCGAGGCCAAGTTGTCCAGGAGTATAACTTGGAACTGTTGTCTTTGATGGAACAGTGAGGATTTATTCCTGCAGAGCATTTACTTCGAGGAGTAATTGGGATGTCTGAATTAAGGAATAAACAGATGAAAGATTGAAGGATTTGGTTTGGAAGGGATCTCAAAGGTTATCTTGTTCCACCCCCTGCCATGGGCAGGGACACTTTCCACTAGCCCAGGGTGCTCCAAGCCCCGTCCAACCTGGCCTTGGACACTCCCAGGGATGGGGCAGCCACAGCTTCTCTGGGCACCCTGTGCCAGGGCCTCCCCACCCTCACAGGGAAGAATTTCTCCCTAATCTCTAATCTGAATCTCCCCTCCCTCAGTCTGGAGCCATTCCCCCTTGGTCTATCACTCCATGCCCGTGTGAAAAATTCCTTTCCAGGCTTCTTGTAACTCCCCTTTAAACACTGGAACATGTCGAACAAAACCTTCCAGAAGCTATTTAGCAAATAAAGAATTAGAATAGCATTGCAACGCATTGCCATGATCTGCTGTGCTTGGTGAACCCACTCCTGGCTGCTGCATCTTGCCACAGTCCAGGTCTTTCAGTGGAATTGCAGAGGTTTGATCCTCATCCTGACCTGATCCTTACATCATACCTGGTGTTGCTTCACCAGAGGGAGCTCTGGATACCCTGAATTGAGGGGGGGAAAGAAATAACTGGCATTTACTGTACAAAGACAGCAAGACATGAATAGCACATTTTTTTTAACTTGTTTAAAAATATATGAAATAGAAATTACCAACTAAAATTGATTTTTAAAAAAGGTTTACGCAGTTGTAACACCTCGCTGTCAGTCTGTCACTTCTTCCTCACCAGTATTTTAATTTGACCTAGATTTCATAAGGTCTGGGCTTTTTAAGAATATCCTTGTCAGTTTTGAGAAAATCAGTGTTAGGCAGAAAGGAATTATATTCCTGTTGAGGAGACAGAGGGCAGAATTCTGTATAAATGGCCAAGTGTCCAAAGCCACAATGTGCACTGGTAATGTCCCATAACATCCCAGGAGATGGGGAGGACAGATCTTTTGGAGAAGAAAAAAAGTAAGGAGACTTCGAAGGGGGAAAAATGTGAAATTAAATTAATTTAATCAGTTCTATTTCTCCCAGAATGACTTGCTTCAAATCAAGAAACTCCAGGAGCCTGGCCTTGTATGGTTGACCTTTGGTTTGCTTTTCCTCACTTCAGTGTAACCCTCAACCAGAGAACCAACAAACTTGAGAGGGACTGGACAACCCCATATGTGTCTCTTTCCTTCTCCTTTCTCCCTAAGTATCAAAATTGTGCTCAGCTCTTCACTGATAAAAAAAATGCATCTTCAGTGGTACGCTACTACTACTGCTGCTGCTGCTACTATTGCTACTAAAAATCCTCCTACAGTTACTATTCTTCTTGCTCCTTTTCCTGGTTTGGGCTGCCACTGTGGAAAAAGTCACAAAGTCCTTTTACTGACTGCTTGCTGATTGTTTTCACTGTGGTTTTTAGTCCAATTTGATTGTGAATGCCTCAGAGATAGTGTTTATTATTCCTCCTGGCAACCTTATCAGGGAGAAGTTTCTGAATCAAATCAATCAACTTCTTTTGCCTACTATTTTTTTTGCATTTTCCCCACTTCTTCAACACCTTTCTTATTGTCTTAACTTTTCACCCTATTGTGCTCATGCTTGTCTTTTAGTTAGAAATTAAAATTTGGGCTGATAATTTTTTCTAGTGAGTTTACTTTTAAAATACTTCTTGCTAAAGGGAAGTAGGAGCAAAGGTTGTTGGTTTTCAAAAAAGTTTCCTGATTTGAGAAATCTGGGAAGAAATAGAGGGGAAAAATTGAGAGGTTTGTATCATACAAATTAACTTATTTCAGAAGTTCTGAAAACTTTGCACATTTCAGTTTAGAAAAATATTTAATTCTAATATATTAATGGAATTTGCACAAAAGTCTTAGAAAATGTAAATGGTTCCACCAGAAAAGAACTAATTTGAGGATTCCTGAAATAATGCATATTGATTGCTTTAATTAATGACAGTAAATAATAACAACAATAATAAAAATATATATGAATTTGAGTTCTGTGCAAATGCTCAGGAATTAAAACATTTGTCCCAGGGTGGGGACAAAACTACTGAAGTAATTCCTGGCTTAAGTGCACACTGAATCTCTCCTTTCTTACTAATTTTATAGAATCACAGAATAGTTTGGGTTGGAAGGGACCTTAAATCTCATCTCATTCCAACCTCCTGCCATGGGCAGGGACAACTTGCACTATCCCAGGACGCTCCAAGTCCCATCCAACCTGGCCTTGAACACTTCCAGGGTTGGGGCAGCCACGTGGACAATTTTTTTCAGTGGTTTAAATAAATCTTTTCCTTGTCTAGTCTATATCACAGCCCATCCTTTATCAGCGTATTCCTTAGGAGAGTTGGAAGTTTCGCCGTTAACAGCATTTGTATCAGGGTACATTCCTGAATTCCCTGTAACAATTCACCTACTTTTCTTGCATTTGCTTTAAAAACTGCTATTTGTTAACAGTTTTCCAGCATCAGTGTTTCAGGATGTGGTTACACACGGACAGAAAGGAGCTGGCTCTTGTTACAAGCAAAGCCTATTTACTTTTTTTTACAA
Source organism: Dryoscopus gambensis (assembly GCA_013389985.1). Taxonomy (NCBI): domain Eukaryota; kingdom Metazoa; phylum Chordata; class Aves; order Passeriformes; family Malaconotidae; genus Dryoscopus; species Dryoscopus gambensis. The sequence continues at coordinate 103,762 of WEIT01015536.1, read as the reverse complement.
AAACTGTGAAAACCACTCAAAGGTCCTTGTATTGACTTGAATGTTTGGCAAATTGTGTTCATGCCCTGCATCCAGCCGACCACCACCCCCTGCTGCCTCTAAAACAGTTGATTATTTAAAAGAAGCAGTTTTTTCTCGGAGTTTTCAAAAGAAGTACTCTTTAGTCTTGAAAGATAGCCCAGTCCACTGAATTATTGTACAGGACAAGATCAGTTCTCAAAGTGTTGCTATCAAAAGCAAGCACAGTTCCCCAAGGCTGGCTTTTGATTATTGACACAGCAGAGGGAAAAGTTCATTTAAATATAAAAAGAAAAATTCACTGTTAAAAGGGTTCAGCAACTTGCAGAAGACTTTTTTTTTTTGTTTTAATATTTTTGTGGTTTCTAATGTGGCTGATTCCTTTAACACTTTAACCCTGGAAAAGGGCAACAAAACAAACAGCCCCTAAATGCAGGTCAGAGCAGGGCTTTGTCTGCCGAGTGAGCTGCGGCATCCAGCAGGGAAGTTTGAAATCTTCAGGGTCATCAAAGCACCCTGATCAACACCCTCCCGACAAAGCTCTGAGTCCTGGCTTTCCAAGTGGGTCAGTTTTGGGAGAGCTTTGGGCAAGGGAGGAGCTTCTCCCCCTCCACTCCACTCTCAGAGACCCCACCTGGAACAGTGTCCAGCTCTGGGGTTCCCAGCACAGGGAGGACAGGGAGATTGTGGAGCGAGTCTGGAGGAAGCAGGATCATGATCAGAGGAATTGAGTAGCTCTGCTGTGAGGAAAGGCTGGGAAAATTTGGATTGTTCAGCCTGGAGAAGAGAAGGCTCTGGGGAGACCTTAGAAGACCTTTCAGTGCCTAAAGGGGCAGCATGAGAGCTGCAGAGGGACATTGGACAAGGGCCTGGAGTGATGGGATGAGGGGGAATGGCTTCAAACTGACAAAAGGTAGATTTTTTTTTAGTTATTAGGAAGGAATTCTTCCCTGTGAGGGTGGGGAGGCCCTGCCACAGGGTCCCCAGAGAAGCTGTGGCTGCCCCATCCCTGGAAATGTCCAAGGCTGGGTTGGACAGGGCTTGGAGCAACCTGGGCTAGTGGAAGGTGTCCCCGCCCATAGCAGGGAGATGGAACTGGATAATCTTTAAGGTCCTTCCAATCCAAACCATTCTTTGATTCTAACTTAGACACTTTAGCAAATCCTGCTATATGGGATTTTCAGCAACCTGAAGGCCTCTTAAAATCCCAGTCCTGCCTATGTGACCCTCTGTTTTGTTGAGTAAATCATGCTGGGAACTCTGTCCTTTCTTAGCCATTCAGAAAAGCCATGTAATTTCTGAGCTATATTGGTGTTGCTTTAGATCCTCTCCTTTCTTCTCACTTCCCTACAAGTTGCTGGTGTGAATCTGATGATGGGGTGGGGAGCAGAGGAAGAAGTAGCAATGGCCAAGAGTCACAGAATCAGCTAGGTTGGAAAAGACCTCTGGGATCATCAAGTCCAACCATTAACCCTGCACCACACCTTGCTCACCACTAAACCGTACGTTAAATCCTGTAACTCCCCACAATGAAACACTACCAAAATCAGCAACTGTCAGCAGCAAAACCAAGGGAAAAAATGTTACTACTCCCCAACCTTTTCTATTACTTCTTCCCCCTATGCAAGGGGAGGCTTTAGAGCAAATGTCTGCTGGTATAACTGGCACATATATCGAATCTGCTTAGTCTGGGCTGTTAAGTAAGTTTAATTAATTTACTAAGTTAATGTTCCAATGTTAGCAACAAAGCATCATTGCAATCAGCTGGGTAGCAGGAATTGGAACCCCTAAATGAGCTCATTTTTTCACAGTTGGAATTAGGGACCAGTTAGCCAGTTGTGTGGTTTTTCCAATTTCTCCCCTTGCCCTAGGGGAGTTGCAAGTTATTCATTCCCCATTGCTAAGTGTGAGTAAGATGGGGAGGGGGGAGACGCAAACAAACCCTACTCCTTGTAGGAGTCCATCTTTGCTCCCAACACTGCTGATTCCCTCGCTGTTGTCTGCACTTATCTGCCTGCCTTGGTCCTAGAATGGCATTTGTTCCTATTTGTGATGGTTTGGGGAAGGAGAAAAGCATCACTGAGAGATATTTACTGCATGTATTTTCGTCCTGAGTGTGTGCAGATAAAGGGGGGAAAAACAAATAAACAATAAAAGAATGGAAACAAAATTACAGAAATTTGCAAAGTTTGACAAATGGTGGCCAGGAGTTGCCACAAGCTAATGGCTTGCAATGATTAATAAGAGTAAAAATAATTGCATTTCATTAAGATTGATGACACCCCATTTAACCTCCCTTCTCGTTTCAGCCCTAAAGTGGAAAGAGATGAAGTTCTCATCTATAATAGCTCCTGTAACATTACCATGGAAACTGAGGCAGAGATGGAGTGTGAGGGAGCTAATCAGCCAATTACTGCCAAGATTACTGAGATATGGAAAAACTGGGGCCAGAACACTCAGGTATAATCAAATCTTTTTTACAGACTGATTCAAACAGCTTAAAATTAAATTTGTAATATTGTGTACATTTAAAGGGGGGCAAGAAAAAAAAACAATTTAGGCTGAGCAGCAGCAATATATAATATTAAATGCTTTCCAACTTTGAATAGCAGTTCTAATGCAGCACAGCTGAATTAATGGTTAACTATGGCTAATCATGTATTTTATCAGACATAAATGAGCTTTACCTTATTTTCTGAGCAATGTATATATTTTTAACACTCTCCCCCCCTTTTTTTTTAATATAAATTAAATTCTACTGTAAAAATGTTATTTTCTGTTGGGCAGAAATCTTAGCCATGAGGTACAGTTTCAGATCTTTGGCAGAGACTTAGCATTCAGTGCAGCCCTGGTTATATTTGATTTCTTCTGCTTTTCAGTAGCTGAAGGAAAATGGGACAGTCTTCCCAGTGCTATCTGTGGTTATAGCAAGAAAAGAAGACATATGCCCAGAGTTCATTACAAAAAAACTATAACTCTGAACCAGCATAAATTTCAAGACTTTATACCTAAAAATGTCATTGCAAACCTGAAATGTCCCTTTAGAGTCCTCACAGTTTTTCAGAATTTTTGGAGGTGTTTAGCTACCTAAGAAGAAATTTAAAGGGGCTGGATATTCGTTGAACACCAAATATCCCTTTGTCGCTATTCTTTCCTAAAGGAGCAGCTCCTGAGAAGTGGTGGAGACCTCCTGCATACAGGGAAGAGTGAGTGGGCATAGTTACACTCCTGACTTAGGATAAAACTCAAATGCTATTTTTTATCTATTAAATAAAATTTTTACACAGTCTTTTAGCATAGTTTAGGAAAACGAAGTTCATTTGCTCAGTATCAATGTTAAAGTTACCACTGTAATTTTAACTCTATCTGCAAAGAGATTTCCTGTATTTAAGGACTTTAAATTTACTTTGCCACCCCAAAAGTAGGTTCAGTGTCCTGGCAGAGTAATTTTGGTGCATTTCTAGTGTTGAATTCTATATTTAATTTTATATATCTGATCTATTCTATATTTAGGAGTCTCTGAATACTTGCAAATCTACCTTACATGAATGTTACTATCATAGTGGAGTATCCTAAATTACAATTCCTTTCTTCTGTTAAGCCTGTCCTTGGTCTGTGAAGGAATATCAGATGTAGAATGTTGCCTATTAGGGTTCATTTTCTCTTCAGCCTTGTTAGATATGGTACCCGGACCACTCCCAGCTGAGGAGAAAAATAACCCCCAAAAATTGCTGGGTGCTGTCTGCATGGAGGCCAACAAAGGCAAGTGCCCAGGCAAGTACCAGATCAAATGATAACTACACCTTATATTCCTATTTTCCTTCCCAAATGGGATAAGGGCATCTGTAGAGCCCCAGAGCCTGAGTGGCAGCTTGGAGGGATGCTCCCCGCTGCTGTCTGTGTTCTGGGCAGCTCAGCTGTGTCACAGGTCCTGGAGCCTCAGTGATGACAGGATGACAGGCTGTCTTTTGACTCAGGTGGGAGCAAGAAGAGGAAGAAGATGCGAGGTTTGTTCCTGTTGCGGTTTTTCTGCTCAGAGTGGGGAAAACCAAGGAAGTCCTAAGTGTCCTGAATGAACAAATTCATTCAGAGCAGGATGAAAACAGCGGCACTTTAGAGCTGGGATTTGCTGCTGCCTAATGAACCCAGTGGGCATTCGGAATCATTTTATCCCTCTTCCCAAAACTGGCTTGGGTGAGCAGAGGTGGATGGGTGGGGAGTTCAGATAAATGGCTTCAATTTTGGTCCCTTTCTGGCTGACAGCATCCCGTTAAGATTTACGACCTGGTGCAGCGCATGCATGCTTCACTGTGGAGGTTTAAATCATGTCATGTGAACTGGCCTTACCTTTCCAGTGGAAAAAATGGTCCCCAGGTTCAGCACTAAGCAGTGAAATGCATTAATAGCACCACGTGCCTTAGGATAATGGTGCTATTAGCAGGCAGCACAACTCTGTGTACAAGTAATGGGGCTGCATCTCTTTATAATAACATCTGGCACTTCTCTTGCATGCTCATGCAAGGATCTCAAAGCATTCCATAAAAAAGGGGCATGATCCTGTTCTCAGCACAGCTGCACTGCTCAGTGGTTTGTTTTCTGCTTCCGGCTGAGAGATGCCCTGGCAGGCCAAGAACTCAGTGCAGCTGGGTGCTGTGGGAGGGCTGTCTCAGAGGTCATTAGATGATGATGATGATGCTGATGATGAAGGAGCAGGATTAGCTCCAGGATGGTGTTGGAAGCGAAAAGAGGTAATTCAGAAAGGTTGGCAGATGGCGTGGAATGAATGGACACTGGCAAGAAGAGAGAGCAGCCTTGGTTGAGAACAGAAAATAATAAATAAATAAAATGTAAAATGTTGGCTCTGGGAACTTGAGCCTAAGAGGTACGAATGCTCACATCACCAAACCTGCCAGAGTTCAAGCAGCATTTGGACACTATTCTTAGGCACAGACTGAGGTTCTTAGGGTTGTTCTGTGCAGAGCCAGGAGTTGGACTCGATGATCCTTGTGGGTTTCTTGCAACTCAAGATACTCTATGATATGTCCATTGTTCTATGACACAATTTTTAGGGTATTTTTTTCATCTGTTGTATTTTTTAAACAGCTGCATTTTCTGACAGGTGCCGCAAAATCCAACACTCAATTTTTGTCCTTTTAAATCTGGTCTCTGGGCTGTTGCTTGCATGAATCATGGAATCCTAAATGTTGGAAAAGACCTCCAGGAACATCAGGTGCATGGTTACAGTGTGAGCTGGGCTCAGATCTAAATCTAGAGGACTCACAAAATTTCATGGAGTTTCAAGTTGCTATCTGGAGATCTGTGATTTTCACAAAAGACTTAATGAAATTTCAGTTCAACTTGAATTTTTCCTGGGGTCTGGTCTGTGTCCCACCACCCCCTCTCCCAGAGAATAATTTTTATGATTTTCTTTAGAAACTGATTTAAGCTCTTGCCTCACTTTGTGTTTGAAGTATTTTGTCCTGTATGACTTAATTAGGTCACAAGAAGTAAGCAGCAGGCCGCTGCCCCACTGTTGCATTCAGCATCATTTGTGTTTGTAACTTGCTCTGTTTTTATCTAAGACGAGTCGCACAATTATTTTTATTTCAGTATATAATGCAATTTAGCCTACTGAAAAGAGAGGGAGGGGAAAAAAAACCCAGCACTGATTGTATATCCCACAGGACTTAATTAGTTCACAGCTTCAAGAATGCACTGGATAATGGGAAGATATGAATTAAATAATAAAAGGGAAAAGAAAAGTTCTAATGCTCGCTCAGTACCTGTCCACTTCCACCTTGGCTGCATAATGAGACGTCAGCTCTGGTGACACTGATGAGATGTGCAAAACACCCTGAAAACACGAGGAGAGGGTGCTCGTGGGAGGGTTTGACCAGGCTCGGATGGCTCTGAACCCATTATGCTTAGTGAGCCATCCCATTATTATTCCGGATCGCTGGACCAGACCTAATCATGATGCAAAGATGCTGTTGGAGCAGCGCTTCCCTGCTCCCACTCCCCCTCCTCTGCTGGCCCACACGGGTGATGGAATGTTTGGCAGAGGGCAGATGCCACGCATTAAGTCAGCCGTAGGGAAGCTGAACTGGTATTCCAGTGAATTCCCTGCAACCCAACCCTCCAGGTTGTCCTTATTGAGGGACAGGAGGTTAATCAAAAATAACTTGCCAGGTAAAAATGCCATCCTGGATTGTGGCTCTGCCTGGGTGTGCTGCACTGCCTTGAGTTTGTTTTTAACAGGGCGTTAGGGGAAGGTCTTGAGGTGTGTCTTTAAGGGGTGGCTTAGAGTATTGGGGATCTGTGAATTCTTAGCTTGGTAATGGATACAGGGATAACTGCTTTGTTCACTTCTCATGAAAGAAAAAAAATAAAACCCCCACAAAGGCTGTGTCTGAGATATGTACAGTCACCTCAAATATCCTTTCTGTTCAACTTCCACTTAGTGTAATCGGGACTAGCTCTTCAAATCCCTTGGATTCCTCTGCAGATCTTAGAATTATTCCTTTTGTTGTGTTGCCTTTCTCTCCCCACCTCCCATTTACCATCTCTCTTGATGCCAAAATATTTGGAGGTGAGGAAAGAAATTAAATGGTTTCAACCACCGGACATATTTGGTGGTTTACAAAGGTGGCAAACCCTAGTCAGCTTTCAGGGAGCGTGGAAGGGTCTGTTACTTCATTGCTCACAGCAGGATTGATGACAAGTCATAGAATGGTTTGGGCTGGAAGGGACCTCAAAGATCATCTCATTCCAAGCCCCTGCCGTGGGCAGGGACAGCTCTTGAAGTTGTCCATCTATGAGAGTTACAAGTGATGGGAAGTGACTCTGCTCTTTCTGCTCATTTTAATGCCATCCCCATCTTGTGTGGATGTTTCATGGGTGCATTTTTGAGGTGAAGGGCTCATACTTGGCAGTCCATGAAGAAAACCACTACGGCAGGCTGAGAGTAGTTAGTCAGGGTAGGAATCATAGAGTCACAGAATGGTTTGGGTTGGAAAGGACCTTAAAAGATCATCTAGTCCCAATCTCCCTGCTATGGGCAGGGACACCTTCCACTATCCCAGTTTGCTCCAAGCCCCATCCAACCTGGCCTTGAACACTGCCAGGAATGGGGAAGGAACAGAGCAGATTCCAGTTTAATATGGAGTTTGTTTGGAGGGAGTTAATAAAGCATCTGCCCTCTTCTCCACTTGAGGAAGAATTGTTATATGATATTTAAGTTCTGTGTATCCATTCAGAGAGTGCAGAACACCAGAACCCTTTATCTGGCCATGGGCATCACAACTTGCTGAGGTTTGGAAATAGTTTAATTGGATTTATTAGCAAGTATCCTGATAGAATCTGACTTTATGTTGTCTTGGGCTGTGAGTAGGGCTCCTGGGTCCTTTGGCAGTGCAACCAGCCAAAAATAGCCATGTCACACAGGATTGGACATCAGGAGTAGGACTAGATGAAACTCTTCTATAATATTCTGTGTGTATTTTCATAAACGTGCACTTTTAACAGCCCAGCAAGCCCACCCTTGCATCTTCAAATTCCCTGTTTTCTTAATCTGTTATCTTGGTGACAGTGCTATTTTCAGAAGGAGGTGGGGAATGCAATAAAACCCACCAGACCCTCATAGAAAAGAAGTGGAACAGTCCATAAAAAAGCTAATAAAAATAAACCCACAAAACCAGTTCTTGGGGTGCGGAGGCTGCTGTAGCAGGGAGGTACCCTCTGCAAGGTTGTTAAGATGTAGAGAACCAAGATGGGCTCCCCAGTAACCACAGGCAATGTGAAGAGATAAATGGTTGACCCGAGCCCGTGTCAGGCAAGGATTGATGCCACTATCAGCCCTAGTGCCTTTGCAATGATTTTTTAAAAAATCTCTGATAGAGTGTGTTATCTAGTTACTGGCACGAGGGCAATGGCCTGGAGGCAGCGGAGAGGAGGGGGGAGGAAGAAGGAGAGGAGGAGAGAGAGAGAGAAAGGCAAAAAAAAGGTCATTCCAGGAGGACAATCTCTGTTGGACTAAATGAGATAATAAGGGCCTTGCTCTGGAAGGGGAAGGTAAATAAATAAATAATAGGAAAAAGGGGCTGCTAGGTGTGTGAGGAAAGGACAAGCAAAATTGCTTCTCTTCCTTTCTCTGTTTTTCTTTTTTTTCATTTTTTTTTCCTTTTTTTCTTTTAATGGGTTCGGCCTTGGGCTGCAATGGGAAATTTAGGAGATGGGCTTGTGGTGTGGTTTTATTTTCCTTTAACTTTTTGCTTCCTGATTTGAGGTTTAACTCTTCCCTCTCCTGCTGTCAGATCAAAAATGAAAGACTGAATTATAACTTTATCTTTCCCTCCCATTGTGAAAAGCCTCTTCTTTTTATTTTCAATCCCGCCATCTTTCTAATGTCTCTGAGGAGATTACTTCCTGAATTGTGACTTTCCAGTGAATCCTCTTCTCCCCTACCACTCATACAGCTGCACTTAGGGGTTCATTGGAAACGATCCCCAGGATATGCTAGGATGGAATGCCATAATCCCCCAGATGGGATGCCAGTCCCTGTAATCCAAAGCACCTCAAAGCTTTTCCATATGCATTTAAACAAACCTGTGTGAAATCAGAACTGGGCATGGCATAGTTTAATGAGAGCTGTTTTCCTTCTTCCCCCTCCATTAATCCCTGCTCCCAGTCCTTAAGAGAGATAGATTTGGAGTGACAAGTGCCATTTCGGAAGTGCTCCTCCAGGGAACAGAAAGCAAATCTTTCCCTTCCTGTACAAAAGCAAGGCTCCAATAAGGGTCAGGAGGGTGCGGGGACGCTGAGTGGCTGTGTGCTCGTGTCCTCTCCACTTGCTCCCAGGCACTTGCACAGAGTGTAGCTGCCACTTCTCTGTCTAATTATGGCAGAGACTCTAATTGACTCCTTTGGCATTCAGGCAGTTTTGGAGGGGGAAGGATTGTCTGTGTTTGAAACCACGGCTTTGGTTCTCCATCTGTGGGACTTGGTCTCACAGAATGGTTTGGGTTGGAAAGGTCTTTAAAGATGTAGATCTTCCCACTAGACTGAGTTGCTCAAAGCCCTGTTTAACCTGGCTTTGTCTTAGTTTGGGGGAAGGGAGTGGGAATGTTGGATGGGACTGTGCTGTGGTGTCCAGCCTTGGGCTCTGGGTGAAGCTGGAGGAAGCCTTGCACCTTCTCCAGCTGCCCATCTTGAATTTAATGGAAAAACGGCAGAGCAACTTGGAGACACACCTAGCCCAGGCTTGTTCTGCATTGGAGCATGGCTTAACATATCTGATCGTCTTGTCCTTCATGTGGTGTGACGTGGGATAAAGGTGTGACCTTTCAGCCCCTTGTGTCACTGACAGAGGACTCTAAGTCACCATCTGACTTGTGTCCTCTCCTCAGTCCTGAACAGAGCAGCGCCGGGGGCTGGATGCTCCACACGGTGTTTTCCGTGTACCAGGGGCGTTGGCTGACCTACAGCCCTTTCCAAAATATTTCTGGAGTCTGGCTCAGCACCCAGCAAGGATTGGACCCTTGTGGTCACCCTCTATTGAAGTTTTGGAGATTTCAGAGGCATAGTCTTGGCCAGAGTGGGATCATGGAAGGGATTCTTGATGTGGTCGGGCCATGGATGTAGCTCTAAAGTTCTGAGTCTGGTGCCTGGCCTGTCCTCTTGCCATGAGGGCAGGATCAGGTGTCCCATGCCATCCACAAAAAGTGAGAATCACTTCATGACTTGGATAAAGTGTGTGGGAGGGGAGCAGATTTATGTTTTGCTTCTTTGGAAGAAAAGTGGGTCAGTCCTGAAGATAACAAGTCTGAAAAATTTGGTCTTGTAGGAAATCACTAGTAGTGATGGAAAGACAATCATCTTGTGTCGTGATATCTTCTGTGCACAGAGTTTAGAGTAAGGAGTGGAGAAAGGACAAACAGTATTTGTTGTTCCGGGTGTTTTTTAAGTTTGATTTTTTTCCCTGATTTTGTTACTGTTGGTGCTATCACGACGTTTAGCATAGACTAAAAATGTGACCTAGTTGTACAGGTGGAGGAAAAACAAATTGAAAGTAAGGGAGATTTCAGTTCAGAGAGTGTTTATTAATAACTTAAAAAACTATTGTAGCAGGAGCTCTTTGCCACAAGGAGTCTACTCGAGGCTTCCCCCTGTCTCTAAGGAAAGGGTTAATTTAATGTGGTTGCCAGTAAAAGCAAGCTGTTTTCGTGATGAGCCTGTAATAGCCGGGTGATAGACTGACTTAACAACTGCTCGATAAACGCTGGGTACCATCCCCTGATTGGCAGCTCCCTAAGTGGAAGCCCCTCGTGCCCAATCTGTCCTCGTGAATTGCTGCAGAGCAAAGGACTTCATTAAGGGATCGTAAGGGGACCTCGTAAAAATCAGCAAATAATTACAGCGGCGCTGGGGAGGAGCGGAGGGGACTGAGTGCTCTGTGGTGCCCTGTGAAGAAAAGCAGACGTGCCAGGGCAGGGAAGCATCAGGTGAAGTGGGTGCTATAAACACTTCGCCCTGAACGCTGGGTCTTCTCATAGCTCAGTTTAGCCCCGTCTATTGCTTTAACAAAATATTCCCAGTCAGCTCCATGGGTGGTGGAGGGCTGGGAGCTGTTAGCTCACATTCAGTTAAATTTCAAATGTCAGAGCTTGTTAGTGGTGATTTTAGCCAAAGACAGTTTGTGAGGACCTGGGTAAATTCGAACTTCCTCAAATAAAATTGAGGAAAGAAATTGCTGTTTTGCTTATTGATTTATTTTCCTGCTTTCACAGATCTTCTCTGGGTCTGGGATTCTGATCAAGGGTCAGGCTTGGCTTCACCCACTTAGGGGTTACAGTGCTCCCTCTGTCACACACACTCTCTTGCTCTTCATTCTCTAGTTCACCTTTATTTGCAGTTTTTTCTCCTGTCTTAAGCTGTGTTTGGTGAGTAGGAGATGCAGTTTTTGCTTTCAGTATTGAGGGGAGGTTTTCCCTGCAGCAAACCTGGGGGGGCAGGCAGGTTTAGATTTAGGTTAGATATTAGGGAGAAATCCTTCCCCATGAGGGTGGTGAGGCCTTGACACAGGTTCCCAGAGAAGCTGTGGCTGCCCCATCCCTGGAAGTGTCCAAGGCCAGGTTGGATGGGGCTTGGAGCAACCTGGGCTAGTGGAAGGTGTCCCTTCCTATGGCAGAGAGTAAGATCTCAATGGTCTTTAAGGTCCTTTCTCACCCAAACCAGTCTGTGATTCCATGATTCTCTGAAATGAATTGGTTTAGAAGGAGTTGGGCACTCAGTGTTGCTCTGCAGTGACTTTTCAGGAGCCCTGTTGAGGTAAGACAGTGGATGGAGACACTGTGGTAAAAATGTGGCTTCAAAGCTGAGATGGCCCACACAATGTTGCAGAAATTGTGATTTTTCCATGCTGAAAGGATTGCAGATGCTGGTCCCTGGCACGGTCCCAAGCCAGTGTTCAATTTTAGGTCTGGAAGAGGGAGTTTCTGGACTGTCAAGTACATGAAGGACTTGAACACAGGTATCATGGGTAACAGTTCTGGGTGAGTTTCTCCAGCTGGTGACAGGTGGCATTTCCACCTTTCCATACATCCTCATTTATGTGTGTGCTCTAGGATGGTACCCAACTCTCTCCAACACGAAATCCACCCTTGGAATATTACTCAGCACACGTCTGCATCCTTTAGCACTTGAATGCATTCAGATACCGGGGTAAGGATGTGCCAGCAGAGATCCTTGGGTGGAAGGACCCTGGATTTTATATCCTGCCAAATAATTAACAGGCAGACAAATGTGTGTGTGGGAGGGCAGAGAGTGAGGGCCATGGAGTGCACTGTTGCAGGGGATCTGCATTCCAAACAAAGATGAGCTGTTACAGCCCTGTTACAAACAGAGGGATGGCTTTACAGCTCAAACAGCAGCAGTTTGTGCTTTCAGCTCAAAGGCTTCTCAGTTCAGAGGGCAGTGTGTTGGTGGAGAGGTTCTCTCTCACGCTAGGCTCTCATCTTGTTGTCTGATTTGAATGAAGTTTGGGCTAAAACCTCTTGAAATGACAAGAGTGGTTTCTGTCCCATGACGTGTGTGATGCTCTCTTCAGCGGAGACGTTTTCATTCAGGGCAAGCGGTTCAAAGTGCACTAAATTAACTTCAGCTGCCTTCTGGCTTCCGTTGTGGTGCTGTCTGCACCCCTGAAATTGGCTATCTTGTGCCACTGAGAGCTCAAACCACTGAAAAAAAAAGAGTTAAGTAGATGGAAGTTCCATCGAGAATCATTTCTAATTTTAGCTACATAAAATGAATGTATTAAAGTGTACATATCTGCTGCAGACAGGTTCTCATTTGGAAGGCGTCTTGTGTTGGGAATGTTCTCCTCTCTTTGTGCAGCTCCTTGCACAGTAGAGTGGGAGGCTTTATCTGGATTTATCACAGTTAAATAGACACCCCTGACTGCAGGAAAATGGCACGGGTGTTCCCAGTGTTCTAAATGCCACTCAGTGCTCAGGTTCCCATTGGGAACTGGCAAATTCAGCTTGGAGTGACAAGGCAAAGGTGGCCTTTGCTGAGGCGTGACATCTTCCTTGCCCCCATAACCCGGTGATACCCTGTTGCTTCTGTGACCTTTTCTGTATCAGTCCCTTCTTCACCTCTTTACCTTTGTGGCAGATAAGTGTTTTTGATGATGACAATAAAGATACCGCAAAGCACTTTTACTCTTGGTTGCCCCATCTGGGCTGCGCGTTTGATCCGAAGGGCCAGCGTTCCAGTCAGATTGCACTATCAGATGGAGCTGGCTCTATTTCCTGCATTATTCTTCCTGGCTGTACCACATTATGCAATTATGTTTGCATTTAAACCTGAGCACTTACCTGTAATGGTGCTGTGGCTCAGTACATGATACATTAGAGCAGCAGATAATGCACACAGATAGGCTGAGGGCAGCATGTTGTTGATGTGCTAAAGCTAAACAGGACACTGAGTTTGAGAGTGGGCTCTGAAAGCTCGCAGCTTGGGAGGAGCTGTTCCAAAAGCTCGCATTACTGAAATAACAGCTGGGCAGGGTGAGGTTCTGTACCTGAGAGGCAGGTGCAGGATTGTCTCCATCGCAGAAGTCAGACACCAGCACTGTTAGTCACTGCCACGCACTTCTGCAGGAGCAGGAAAGTCTTGCTGGCTGCTGGGAGTCCCAAATCCTGCATCCCTACAGCACAACATGAGAGGAAATGGTTCTTCCAGGACTTAAAGGAGGCTTAGAGGAAGGCTGGAGAGGGACCATTCACAAGGGCATGGAGTAATAGGACAAGGGGGAACAGCCTTAAGTGAAAAGATTTTTTAGATTAGATTTTGTGAATAAACTCTTTGCTAAAGGGTGTTGAGGCCCTGGTACAGGTTGCCCAGAGAAGCTGTGGCTGCCCAATCTGTTGAAGTGTCCTAGGCCAGGTTGAACGGGGCTTGGAGCACCCTGGGGTAGTGGAAGGTGTCCCTGCCCATGGCAGGGGGTGGAACAGAATGAGCTTTAAGCACCCTTCCAACCCAAACCACTCCCATTCTGTGATGCATCTTAGAGAACTGACTGTGCCTCCACTGCTGGCCAAGCCCTTTACACCTCATTACACCTGCAATTATCCCTGTGATGCAGAGATCATTTTGAATGCTGCTGCTCTGCATCAGATCCTACCCCAGGTAGAGGGCCGTGCCCAGTAATAATCAATGGCCCTGACGCTTTGGCTGAGGAGGTGTGGATGCAGTCAAGGCAGAATCAGTGTTTGTCCTTGGATCGTGTGGTTTTGCTGTATTTTCTGCTTGCTGTATTTTATGCACAGGACTGACCAAGCTGTAGCCTACACACAGAGTTTGCGCTGTTCCAAACACTTTTCCGTCTTTGCTGGTAAATCACTGCAAAGCCCCTGCAAGCCAGGTTTGCGGTGGAGATGGTTTGTGTATCAGTTCACCTGTACTCCCCACGTTTCCATGGGAGTTGTGGGAAGGTCGGAGGCTGGATCCCACACCAGTGCTCTGACCTTCACAGCTGGCTCGGGACTCTTACAAGGGATTCTAAAACACAAGGAGTTCCACCTCAGATTGAGGAAAAACTTCTTTACACTGAGGGAGGGCATGGAGTTCTCTCTTTGGAGACATTCCAAACCCACCTGGAGGTGTTCCTGGGTTGCCTGCTCTGGGTGACCCTGCCTTGGCAGGGGGGTAGGACTAGATCATCTTTAGAGGTCCCTTCCATCCCAAACTACTCTGTGATTCTGTTTATCTTCCTGCCTGAGCCCCCCCAAAAATATCACCAGCTGTCACTGGCACCACTGGGGTGGATGAGCCTCACTCCACCCACCCCATTTGCTGTAGCAGCCATTCAGAAATCCTGCTTGCTGACATATAAGCACAAAATTTGCTTACTTTTCCTGCAGGTGGTCGGCAAATTGTTGAGCTAATCTTTGCATTTTCAATATTTGCTCTCAGATTAGTAAGTGTAACTCAAGATCATTCAGTTGGGAGACAATATTTGCGCAGCACAAAGGCTGACATGGTCACCAAGCTTGGTTATCTTGCTTGAGTAAACAACTTGATGCTGTAATTTTCTCATTACCATTAAATTGCTGGGTTTAATTTGTCTCAGAAGCCTCCGTACTTGGAGAAATCGCTGGTTTAGAGAGATGTGTAAATTGTGTGTGCCCTTTAACAGTGTTCTGGAAAGGAAAACACAGTCCTGTTGTATCTAAACTGGAAGGTCGCACTGAATTCCCCAATGTGTTTACACTCACGGGGTTTTCAGGCAAGCTGGGCTTAAAACTCTGCACTAGGAGAGTTTCCACTATTATAAATAATCAGTCTCTGAATATCAGGCTGTAAATGAACATTGGAAAGATTCTAGTGAATTAACGAAGAGTTGCCAAGCAGAAAATACACATCCCATGAAACAGGGCTCTTCATGTGCTCCAAGACAATTCCTCTGCTTTCCAGGGTGTTTTCTTTAGTATTTGAAATTGAGATTTTGGATTTCAGGCTCATCCTCCCACTGTGACCCTGAGAGACCCAAGAACAACACTTTGGCGCTCGTGTGAGTGTGGTAAAGAGACAGGGACCTTCCCAGAGGTCTCATGGTTTGTTTAATTACAGAGTGGATTAATAGTTTTCATACCCCTCCATTATTTGGTATTTTACATGGAATTTGGGTGAGTTTTTTGTTGCCTGTGTGTAAGAAGATGGCTCATCTATACCTGGGATATGTCCCCAGCACAACAGTGATGTCTTTTCAGTGCCCTCCCTATAAAAACACCATTAGATTTAACTAATCCTCCGTGTCCTTAATTAAATACCTCTGGAGCAAGGAGCCTTACCTTCTGTGTTCTGAAACTGCAGTGATTACTCCCCTGCTGAATAAACCTTTTTCTTTTTGATGGTTGTTATTTAAGTGGCTTTGCTGGTTTTATTTGGGTTTTTTAAATTATTTTTTTTTTAAATAGGAATTAAGCTGTTTCTCATGCCATTGTCCAGTGGCAAATTGACTTGAGACTGACTTGTGCCATGGCCTCTGACCTCCAAAACTGCCCACTCATTTTTTTCCTGAACTAATCAGCTCGATGAACTATTTACAGTTGGCTTTTGGGTCTTCTCACTGCTTCTGCGGCTGCCCCTGTCTGAGTAATTAATGATGCTGTGGCTTGTTTATGGTCTTGAGTTACTAATGCTCTTGGCTGCAAATGCATTTTTACCTCTGGGACGTGCCAGTTTCCTGGTTCTAGTCCCACCTCACCAGCCCAGGTCAATTTTTTGTGTGTAAACAGATTTATCCTCTAATAGTTTGGGAGAGACTAGGGTCATTCATCAGTCCCACAGAGAACATGCCCAGCCAGATTCTTGCCTTCTTGTGCCTGTGCGACTCAGCAGAAGTTGGAAAGATTTCTGCAGGACAGCTAAAATTAAAACAAATAAGAAAAAGGGAAAAGTAATCCTTTCTTTTTAACTCGGGGTACAAACAGCCTCAGTTAAAAATAAAGATATTGGATAGTGCATCACATGTCCAGCCATGACCCCAGCCCTGCTCCTTGTTGTATCAATGCTCATAGGAGTAATTAAAGAGGGACCTGGTGGGATAATCCCACCTACATTTTAAAGCTGGAGTAATGGATAAAGAGAAGTTACACAGCAGCAGATGATGCAGACAGTGAGAAAAATATCACCTTGTGGCCTTGGAAATGGTTTGCTGGGTTATGTTCCAGGCTTGTTCTGTCCCATGCAGTCATGTCAAGAATGCTACGTTATCAGGGAAAAGCGAGCTTGCTCTCCTCTCCTCTCCTCTTTCCTCTCTCTGGAAACCTGTTACAGGCTCCCCACGCAGGTATATCCAGAAGCATTCTGCTCATTTCCATCCTTGGTTTATTCATAGCTACAGTTCCTTCCAGTCTTCCTGGGGATAATGTTGTCTTTTAGCATAAATGACTAATTTTTTACAGTGTATAGTTCTCTAGATATCTTGACTTCTGGGTGGTTTTTTTGTTTGTTTGTTTCTGTTTTGTTTTTGTTTTTTTTTTCCTGGGGGAAGGTGGTGTTATTTGTTTATTTGTTTGCTTGTTTTTTAAGTGTCTAGGGCTACCTCCTTAGTGATCTGTGACTTGAGCACAACCATTTCTGTGATTTTTGGAAACATTTATTTCAGAAACCAGAAGAAGATGGTCCCATTATCTCTCTACCTTTGTTGCCCAGTTTGGTTACAAGTGTCTGCTCAGGTTACCCATGGATGGGATTTTTGGGGTGCCCTGAGCAGGGCCAGGAGCTGGACTCCGTGATCCATGTGGAACCCTTCCAACTCTGGATATTCCATGATTCTATGAAATAGAAGTGATAAAGGTGAATGTGGTGCTTTCCCTGAGAGGATTCAAGTAGATTGTCCATTTCAGACTTTCCTAGGGGTTCTCCTTTCTCTCTTACTTTCTTCTCCCTCACATCCAGCTTGGAAATGCCTCAATCAATGGCAAATTTGGAGCACTGTAGTGATGTGCACATGAATAAAAGCCCTTTAAGATGTTGCTGAGCACATTGTAGGATCCACTAGACTGCTTTCGAACTTGGATTTCTAAAGAAACTCAGTACAGGCTGCTTAAATATTTGAAGGCATCCTCTCTGGAATTCCTGGATGGTCAAGAGAAACCCCGCAAATAATGCTAATTCTTAATCTCTGGCTTGTTTCCTTTTTTTTTTTTTAATTGTAGTGAAAATTGGCCTCTTTGGCATGGAGGGGAAAGTCCCTAAAGAAGTGTTCCCTGTGTGCTGGTTTGCAGCTCTTTCCTGGTAGTTGTTTGCTCCTGTAATGAGCATTAGGTGGTCTCTGTCCTGAGACTTCTTGGAGAAGCCTTGGGAACTTCAGTCTTAAAAATCATAGAATTATTTATGTTGGAAAAGATCTCCAAGATCATCAGGTCCAACCATTCCCCCAGCACTGCCAGGTCCACCATAAACCACGTCCTCAAGTGCCACATCTGTGCGTTTTTTGAACACTTCCAGGGATGATGATCCCACCACTTCCCTGATCAGCCTGTTTCTTGACCAGCTTCAGTCTGTCCATTCACTTATTTCATAGCACAGAGAGTTAAATTCTTCTAATTTCTTTTTGGAAGTCAAAATCCATATACTTGTCTACAAAATGAGGCGTTGTGCTGTACTCTTAATAGAGAGAATATTTTTTCTTTCTGCTTTATTCTTGTTTTTGCACAGTATAAGATATTTTCTGTTCTCTTTGGGATGACCCCATTCCATCTCTCCCACAAAGCTGTATAGCCTTGATTCTCTGTGAGCAAAATTCTTATACGCTGCAGGGAATGAAAAGACATTTGCAAAAGTCCTCTGGTTTTGGTTTATATAGAAAAAGCATTTTCCTTTACACTGAGTGGTGAAGTGCAGGCAGGAGGCTGTTCTTAAACAACAGGATGAATGAGAGTCCTGTAATTATCTCGGGCGTGCTGTTATACAGAGGAAGACCTCCCCATGCCAATTGAAATTCCATAACTTTACAGTTGTGGTGAGTATTTTTCAGTTAATTTGGCAAAGGGTTAGAGGTGCGACAAGCAGGAGAGGCAGGGAATGATGCCAAGAGACAGGTTCAGCTTCTCTGGGCACTGGGCAGCATTTTACTTGTTAATTCTACTGACTGTAGCAAATAACTTGTATTTGCATCCCTTTCAAGTATGTGTAGGAGGGAGGAGCCTGCACCAATTTGTCTGGTTTAATTATAGATGTTCTACCCACCTTCCTAATTGCTCCTTCATTAAGAAGTAGCTTGTTTCTTTTTTTCCCTAGGAGCTAAGGATAATCAAGTTTTGTTTGTTTCTGTAAATATTTTTTTTCTCCCCTTGAGGAGATAATTATTTCTATTGTTGCATGAAGATGGTGGCCAATACAGGAGGAATAATTAGAGCAGATGGTTGAAAATACTTCCCTTGTAAAAGATATCTAGTATAATAAAGCACCTTCCCTCCTCTTTTGTCTCCTCCAAATACACGTTTTTCTTTCCTTCAGGTGGATGGGAGTTGGGTGAGGGGGTGTAAATCTTTTCCTGATGTATTAAACTGAGGAGCTGTCAAGAGTTCACAGCCTGGAAAGTGAGCTCCCTGTATCCATCACTGAAATTAAAGTGTTTTCAAATGTGGTGTGGAGTCCTGGGTTTGTGGCGTGGGGAAATCTGTGCTGCACTCCATCACTTGGAATGTTAACCTTGTCTCTCCGTGGTGACTGAGGACAGGAACACTTGCTCTCCGTACTCGCTGGTTAAATGGCAATCTGTCAGCACCAAGGAAAGGCTGCTCTCGTGGGTGTCAATCTCTGCTGTGTCGGCAGCATTCCAAACCTTTGATCATTCATGGATGTGCTCACTGGGACAGGGGGATCTTCCTCCTGCTAAGGATTGCAGGAACCACGCTCTGCTCCGCGTCCTATCAGCTGGGTCTGGGGAAAGGATAGAACTGTCTGCTGGGCGTGGAGCTGGTGGGAAACCCCCCCTGATTTCAGGTTTCTCCCTCTGGCCATGCCACAGGTAACCCTCAGCCAGAACCTTACAGCCTGGAATCGTGGAATGGTTTGGGTTGGGAGTGACCTCAAAGAACGTATTCTTCCAACTCCCCTGCTATGGGCAGGAACACCTCCACTATCCCAGGTTACTCCAAGCCCAATCCAACCTGGCCTGGAACGCTTCCAGGGATGGGGCAGCCACAGGTCCTCTAGGAAACCTGTGCCAGGGCCTCACAGTAAAGCATTTCTGCTTAAAAAATCTGGGGAAGAAGAGAAAATATTGAGCATTGCAGGAAGCAGCGTCTGTGTTTAACTATGTAACTGCTTCTTGGTTTGCTTTTAAAATTTGTTTTCTGGTCAGAGGATGAAAGCTCTTGTCTTTGTGCCTGTAACTGTTGTTGCAGTCCTTTTTTGGGACTGTACTCTAAGCAAACCCCACTTAACTAAACAAATTGCAAACTTAGTCCAAAGTGTGATCAAATTATCTATACTGTGTCTAAACAGGAGTTTCTCAACCCTTTTAAGCCCCAAACTTGCATTTTGGTATCCTTCCAATTTGTCAATTATTCACCAGCCTGGGTGGGAATGCAAGTTTATCATTGTTATTTATTCATTTGCTGCAGTTGCTGCTGCTGTTTCTGAGCCCTGGTAGTCACAGGCACAAGCTGAGAAACTGATACTGAGAGATCGGGTCCCCAAAGGCTGACAGAAAGGCAACCCCAGGCTGGCTGACAACAGCAGCCACTAAAAAACATAAAATGGAAAGAAATCTGCCTGAAAAATAAAAAAAAGAAGGTGCAGTAGGCAGAAAGGGGGTAAGGTACTCAGTTGCAAGGAGACGATGTGTCTTTTATTGTATGCTGTGAAAATGTTATTTTACTTCCACATAATTCATTAATTATTTTGGAGATATGATTGGGAAGGAGTTGATACCCCCCCAAAATTAATATGTGTTATAACAAGCTATGGGTCTGGTACACAAGGTTTGGACTTGATATGAGTTGTGCATAGAATCCTAGAATATTCTAAGCTGGAAGGGACCAGCAAGGGTCATCAAGTACAACTCCTGGCCCTGCACAGGACACCCCAAAAATCCCATCATGTGCCTGAGAGCTTTGTCCAAATGCTTCTGAACTCCCTCAGGCTCTGACCTGGGGAACCTGTTCCAGTGCCCAAATTCCCTCTGGGTAAAGAAACTCTTCCTAGCAAATAAAATTTGCTCTGTGCATGACACTCTCCAAATGGATGTCAGAGCTGGAAGGCACTTGCAGGACTCTGTTCATTGAATTTGCAGGTCAGATCCATTCCCTGCTCCTTCTGCTCTTTGGTGCTCCAGGAAGAACAACTGGGGTTTCTTAGGGATTCCCAGTGCTGGTGATTTCCCACCCACAGGAGGTTTCTGCACATATTTTGCAGTTTGGTTCCCTACTGAGTTTGTGTCATCTGCTGTGCTGGATTCGAAATATGAAATGTTGCCAGTGTGGCTTTCCCATCAATGTGTGATGTGAGGGCATATCCTGCAACAGTTTGGGGGATGATTTTACGTGTTCAGGTTATAATTGTTTATCTAACTCATTAAATTGTATAAAATATACAACCAGAAGAGGCTCATGCCCCAATTTATCTGATTGTCACAAACCTTGCAGGATTGCAGCATCTTTGTGGTCTTGCTCCCCCCGTTAAACCTTGTTGAAATTGGCCACGTTCAAGCGTGAGCTGTGACAGTGGCACAGATGGCTGCAGAGATGTTATGGTCTCATAAGCTCTGTTTCCTCCAAATCATCTTTCCAACTCTGGTACACACTGAAGCCAGAGCGTGGAGCCGCCACCTCACTGCAGCAGCTGCTGCCAGCCAGCTCCAGCTTCACCACTCAGGGTTTGTTTTATGCCAGCTCCTCTTCCTCCCAGCCTGACTTTCAAGCTCCCTGCCATTTTTCCTGAAGCTGGAAAAAGCCCAGGAGGAAAATGCCCAGCACCAGCGGCTGACATGCAGCTTTCCTTGGCTCGCCAGGTTGCTCCTGGTTCATTCAACAAACGCACGCGGGGTGGGCACTCAGCCTCAACCCTGGCACTTGCAGCTACTGCTGCTCTTCAGCCTGACTGAGAAATATTTCAATTTAACACCAGAGGTCAAATACAGGGTGCCAGGCAGGGAAAAAAATAGAAAAAGAAAGAGTTTTGCTTGTCTGACAAAACCAGAGTGAGAGGGATGTTTTTATCCTGCCCAGCTGCGGGCACTGGGAAAGGCACCGGAGTTTCTGCATGATGAAGATGTTTAGGACATGGCTACAGAGTCCTTTGAGAACAGAAATGATTGTCTCAGTGCTTTTTCTTTGGGGTCTCAGGTTAGTGGGTCCATTCCTGTGGTCACAAGAGCACGCTCAGAGTGCAGGGCTGCAGAGCCCCCCACGTCACCCTTAGCACACAGAGATGGTGGCATTTGGTGTCTGTAGGGTCAGTGTGGGATATAACCAGTCCCACACTGATAACAGATCAACTAGACCAGACAGCAGGGAAACCAGAAGGGCCAGGGAAAAGCATGGGTTTCTAGAATTGTGACTCTGTCACCCACTCTGCTTGATGAGAGACGTGCAATTAGTCTATGTATTAGTTCATGTTATTTTACCACGGGCTTCTGAAAAGGAACTGGACGTAAACACCACCACCATTCAGCAAAGGAACTTAAGAATTCTGTTGCAGCTGGAGATGGCACTGTGCTTTTCTCTCAGAAAACAGGGAAGGTAATCCTTTGGGATTCACAAAGTTGAGGAAAACTGTACTGGTGGTTCAGGGCAGGTGGTCATTTCACTAAACTTGCATTAGACCACACCTTCTTCTCTCAGAGGTCTTAAGGAGGTGCTCTTTCATCTTAGGCAACAGTGCAGGGTTGCAAGAGAAGGGTCACCAAACAAAATTGTTTGATGTCTTTCCTCAATCCCTACGGAGCTGCCTTCCCTCTAACCCCCCTGTACCTTCCTCTGTGCTGTGGTAATTTAAAGTATGTTCCTTGAGCAAACCCCCTTTTCTCCCCCTAAAACAGATTCTTTGGATTTGTTCTCTCAGTGGCAATGCAAGCATGGTACGCGTGATTATAAACAGCTCTTGGTCTTGTGTTATTAGCTGATGTTCATCTGTTTAATTTTATTTATAAAGAAAAAAAAAGTACATATCAGAAATCACTTGAAAGACACAGAGGCAGGTGGTGCGCATGACAGTGAACTAAGCCAGGAATTTCCTCACTGGAAACTTTTAGGTATGGACTGGGTGGAAAAATAGAGACTTTTATGACCTTGATTAACTCATTTTCTCCCCTGTGAGGGTGGGGAGGTCCTGGCACAGATTGCCCAGAGAAGCTGTGGCTGCCCCATCCCTGGAAATGTCCAAGGCCGGGTTGGACAGGGCTTGGAGCAGCCTGGGATAGTGGAAGGTGTCCTTGCTCATGGCAGGAGGTGGAATGAGACGAGCTTTAAGGACCCTTCCAACCCAAACCATTCTGTGATGCTGTGATTCCACTGTCATGTATGAGCACTGGGAATTTTGTGCCGGATGGTGTTGGTAGAACTGAACAGATACTGAAGCTTCTAAGAAGTGACAGCAGAAACCAATCAAGAATAGCTCAAACACTGACGTTAGGTAGAGAGAAGCTTAAATGAAGAACTAGAGTTTTCTAGTTAGAAATCTCTAGTTGCCATCTTAAAAGAAAAAAAAAATCAAATTCAGAAGAGGAATTTATTCTTCTTAACTCTTGCAGGGCTTCTATCAACAGCTCACCAAGTGCTAGCACATGGTGCTAAGAAGAAGGTCTGGTACATTCCTTATAGCCTTGCTTGCCCATTAAAGTTTGCGGGAAGGTTCTGAGTGATTTCAGAGGGTCAGAGTGATGTCAGAGTGACTTAAAAGCATTCGGCAAACCTTCCCAACCAAGTGTTCCGGTGGATCCCACCACTTCCCAGCTGCATCATCCAGTGTTGTGCGGGTGGCATTGGCAGCATTTGTGCCAGACAGGAGTTTATGGCATTTGTAATTTTGTGCTACAGTTGGCTTGATAAGCAGTGTCACCTTTCTATGAACCGTTCTATGAACTGCCCCTTCCTCTGAGTTAAAAACAAGTTTAACTAGCTCTTTTTCAGTGGAGCTGTTGTATATTTTATACAACCTGCTTCACAGCATTATCAATGTAGAGTAATTCACAGCCTCGCTGGAAAGATAGTGGGTAAAGGCATCTATCCTTTCAGCTGGGAATCTGTCCTAAATCTCTGAATTATATAAATATATGTTTACAACTAATGAAAATTAAACTTGGCCTACTACACTTAGCAGCTATGGAGAAATTTTACTTCTGTAATGATGAAGTGGTTCACTCCCTCTGACACCAGAGTTTTAGCTCCCAAGAATTTTTCACTGCATGTGTGTTAATGCAGTCCCAGGCTTCAGTCTGAACTGAACCAAGTTTATTCCCTTTGTAGAGAAATCACAGAATGG
Organism: Dryoscopus gambensis; assembly: GCA_013389985.1. Taxonomy (NCBI): domain Eukaryota; kingdom Metazoa; phylum Chordata; class Aves; order Passeriformes; family Malaconotidae; genus Dryoscopus; species Dryoscopus gambensis. Next base: position 80,248 of record WEIT01015536.1, on the reverse strand, counting down.
GTCATAGAAAATCCCAGCATCCAGCCAGGGTGGATATCAACCCTGGATATTCCTGGTGGGTATCAGTTGTATCATTTAGCCTGGGAACCATCATCCATTCCCTGGTGTAAATAATTAGAATCATAGAATGACAGAATGGTTTGGGTTGGGAAGACCTTAAAGCTCATCTTAAGGTCCATGGGCAGGGACACTTTCCACTGGACCAGGTTGCTCATGGGCAGCGCCATGGGAAATATTCTATAAAACATTAGGCACATAGAGCTTAACTTGACAACAGCACAGGGAAAGAAAATAACGATCATAACACCCCCATTATCGATTCACCTCAACTGCAGCTCCTGAGCAAAAGCTTTAATGCATTTGATGTGCTCTGTTTGAAAACAGTAACTCTGTTTTGCTTTTGTGTCTTGAGGTTGTTCTTTCCACTGCTGTTTTGGATTAGCACAGCCCAGTGAGGACCGCAAGTATTTCCATGCCTGGTTCCTCACCGCCCACCACCTCAGATGAGTTGAGGATGTTCTTGCTGGTTCACATATGAGACCCAGTAATATGGTTTGGATGTCTATGTCCACAATTTTGCACACGTGTCCAGGCAAAAATATTCACAGATTCTTCAGGAAATTCACTATCAGGGCCCTAAACAATCTGGTCTAGTGGGAGGTATCACTGCCCATGGCAGTGGGGCTGGAATGAAATGGTTCCAGCCCAAACAATTCTGTGATTCTATAAAACCTTCCCTGCAAAGTACATGCTTGAATTTTAGAGGTGAGGAAGAATCTTTGAACTCAGGCATCATTTTGCCATTGCACACCATGAGTCAGTCTATTAGCAGTTTTCAAGTTATTCAGGGCTTTATTTGGAACTGCTGTGCTCACCCTCAAAGCAGAGGCAATAACAACACTGGATAAGCTGAGAAAGCTAAAAAGGTATTTGAGAGGAGGAATGTCTGTCTAAATGCGGATGAGCAGCAGGAGAGCCTTTGAAAAAAAAAACCTCTGCCCGTCCAGCAGGATGTTTTAATTCTAAGCTCTTCAGGCTATTTTTATGACATTGCCAGGAAACAACAGCGCAGTTCTGCTTTTCGGGAGGCAGAGAGAGACACACACCAGGAAACCTGTGGTCGGTCTGCAGCCAGACCTGCTGCAAATCCCTCATTGCCCAGGCCAGAGTGAGAAAAGGGGCAACCCCCAAATAGTGACAGGCGTTCCTGAAGGCCAAGGACCTCTCTAATGCCAATATCCCTCTATTCCTTTGCCTTGCACAGGGTCGCTCTGGAAGTCAGCTTGCCCGGAACACCGTGGAGGAGATGCCAGTGCCATGCTGGACATGGCACTGGCATCTCCTCCAGTGTTCTTTGAGCAAACTGGCTTCTTGAAAGGTGGTAAGGGGTGAGCTTTGAACTTCTCTGGGTTTTTCTCGTTCCAGCTTGCCCTCCAGTTCTGTGGCCGGTGGGACGAGGACTCCAGCTGGCCTGCTGGCCACCAGCCGCGAGATGGCGATAACGTCACGATAGAAGAAGGCCGGACCCTGCTCTTGGGGACCACCACGAGCATCCTCAACCTGCTGCATCTCAAAGGTCTGCAGGAGCGGGGTTCGGTGCTCTTCCTCTTCCAGGGCTGGGGTTTTTCATGGCCCTGACCTCTCCTTCCATTCCCCATCTCCGGCATCGGAGGAGACACCTGGTTGTTCAGGCTGAGCCTGCTCTCAGTAGATGCAAAGGGGCGGTGATGGGGGACAGGGCAAGAATTTAATTATTCTGTGTGCAGAAGCAATTGTTTATGCTGTTGGAGGCATAATGACAATATAAGCAAAAAGGCCTTTTTTCCCCTTTTTTCTTTCCCCAGCCGAAATTGCTTCTCTCCTGTGCAGTGTTCAGTGATAATGGCAGTGCTGATAACAATAATCAGCTCTGTTCTGTTTGGCATCTTTGAGGCAGGTGTGTCGCAAACACCTTTACAAAATTAATGACATTACAGAATTGCAGGTCACAGCTATCGAATGCACTAAATAATCCAAAATCCTAGAGCACAGCTGGTGGGCGGTAAGTAGATAAATGAGCATGGTTATGATGGGAAACCCTGGATCTGATGGATTCATGTACCCATACACAGACCCAAAATAAGTGTGAGACAGGTATATCTCTGTGCGTGTCAAAGTAAGAATTCAAAGGACTCATAATTCCATGCCAGAAATATTCCCCCCTGGAACTTAGGCCCTGGTTGTGGAAACTGCTGTACACATGCCTGGTATTAAGGGAATGAGTTGTGCTGGTGAAATTGCTTGCTCAAAGTTAAGCCTGTGCTGAAATAGAGCTCAAGAAATGAAAACAGGAGTTTTTATATACGTAAAAACTTGGATCTTTGCGATAAAATTGCTTTTATACTAAAATGATATTAAAGGTACTAGTCTTTTATTGAAATGATGGTGAAACTCATGCATTTGACAGTTATTTATTAATTTGAATTTGAATTGAATTAAATTTTATAAAGATAAAGCTTTGCAAGTTTATCCCTATCATGAGAACATTTCCAAAACTGATTGAACTTACTCAGTCTATGTTGAGAGGTTTTCAAGAACTGCTACATCAGACATCATTCCTGTTTAAAAACAAAATTAAAAATCAGCTGAGAATTTGAGATTAAAAAAAGGGGAAACGTTTTGGTACACCTTTTTTCCCCAGTGAAAATCCTAAATCTGTAATTCAAGGTTCTTCTTAACCTCATTGTGATTATAACATACTTGAGACGAGGCAGGTCAGAACTCCAGATTCCTTTTGGCTGCAAATGTGGATGAAGATTTTGGGACTCAGTCACTGAATTTGTGGAGAATTGGGGCACAATATTGGAGCAGAAACCCTTTGAACTTTGGACCTATTCAAAAGCCCATTTCATCTATGAGTCAGCACTCATGAAGCTACCGGAGATCTGATTGAATTTAATGAAGTCTGGAGTCGTATCTTTATGGCTTTGGCTCATCTGACATTCAGATCATTCCTCCTTTTTATCGTGTTTTCCAAGAAGCCTGGTTTATAATGTCAATTTAGTTAGAAAAGCAGCATTAGAATATTCTAGATGTGATTATATTCTCCGGTGTTTTATACCAAACAGAGTAACCAAACATTTTAGAAACAATAACCTGCACGGGAATTTTTTATCTGAGTTTTGTGAAATTGCCTGTTGCATCCACTCCCATTTCCATGGGTTCTCTGGCTGTTTACCCTTGGTTAGATTTGGAATCAAGACATGCCAAGATCTACTCTGAAATAAGGCTGAGATTTATCTTTCTTCACCTTCCCTTTTTTAAGTTGTCCAGCTCAGGGGAGCTGTTTAGGCTCCTGTATTGGTAGAAGCACACATCACCAAAGACTTGTTCATCTTAGGAATTGTAGACACCCATCTCAAACTGAATCACGGGTAATACCTCAGAGCAGCAGCTACCAACTCCGTGAGCACATCAAATAATCAACCACTTTCCTCAGGTGCAAGATGGGCACGGCAGTAAACCCCTGACCCCTAAGGTGGGTGTAAATATGTCCTTCGACTGAAACATCTCGTTCCTATTCTACCTGGAGAGTTTTCCTTAGTCAGAGCTGGAGAATGGGATTAAATTGTAGCTCTGCTCCCTTTGGCTTTCATGACTCAGCACTGGGCTGTCTGTGCACTCTTAAGCTGAAAATAAAGGCTTTGTGGATGGAAAAAACGTTGTAATGATACTGAATCCACTGTTGCTACACTGCCAATATTCTGCTGCTGTACTCAGCAAACCCAAAACAAGTTTACAGGCCCATTTCTTGAAATTACTCTTCTTCTAAGACACCACGAGGATTTTGAATACTGTCCCTGTGTTGTCTCCTTTGGATGATTTCAGCATTGGAGGAATTATTTAAAGTAGTATTAGAACAAGGACACCAACTTCACGTGCAGCCTTAAAGTGACCCTTCTTTGGCTGTATTAACATACAGCTCCAAATACATGATGGTTCTGGGAATGACCAGACTGTCTGGGCAGAAGATCTGGAGGTCAAAACAACAGGAAAATAGGATTAGCCAGCTGGGTTCTGCTCACTGCCACGAGGGCTCAGCAGTTTCTCCCTCCTCCTCAACAAGCGGAGCATGAACACGTGGAGTGGAAAGTTTAATAGTCAGGCTGTGGAACGGCTCAGACAAGGCTGACTGGGGAAGAGATACAAGACAGACACACTGTAGATAATTCTCTATGTTCAGCAGATTGCAGTTATTTTTGTAATCCCAGCAGCACAAGTATGGAAATATTTATGATAACCCAGGACAGATGAAAATTTCCTTTTTGCTGCTCTTACGCTGGAGGAACTTCTTTGTGTTTGATGGGATAATACCTCAGACATGTGTTGTTGCCTTTGTTTGAAATGATAGTGATCTAGGGAGATCTAGAGACAAAAAAAATCGCTGCCTGGTCTTTCAGGAGTTCCTTGGAGATGAATTTTGGGGTGACACTGCCAGTACACCCCAGTGGAATTGAAGATCCCCACCTGGGCTGTTGCTCTTGCAATGGCAGTTTTGAGGTGGCTGCTCTTGCAGGCATTAGGGAGAAGACTGCTTTGATCCTTATACTGGGAAGGCCTCAATTTCACTTAAAGAATCATTTAGGTTGGAAAAGACCTCCAAGATCATGGAGCCCAACCTTTGACCAAACACCACCTTGTCAACTAGACCAGAGCACTGTGTGCCACGAGCAGTTTTTCTTTGATTCTCTGATTCTGTGAATATTTTAAGTTTCTTGTAATTCACGCTTTGATCAGACTGTGGCCAGAATGGATCCTGTGAGTAAATCTGGGGGTAGGGAAAACACAGATATTGATTTTGCTTGTCTTTTCCTTACCTTTGATGGTATTAGCAACAAGCATCAAATATTCACTGATACACCAACTTCAATAGTTGTCAAATAACCTCCCCTCAATCACTGCTGATAAATATTGGGTTTTAATTCAGTGAAAGAAGGAAAAAGCTTTTTCCTCTGTTTTTTTTGTCTACAGCATCAACCAGTCCTTAAACCCATTTTTAAATCCCTTGTCAGTAGGCACAGTTATAACCTGCTCCTGTCATGGTGTTTCCTGTGCCATTTTGAGCAATCCATTTGGGATATGCATTGTGATACTTTTTCTTTTTTTTTTTTTTCCAGGCAGTTTCCACTTCATATTTTCTTTTTTTAATCAGGCAGAGGCATTACAATTAAAATACCGTAAAAGCAATTCTGGCAGTATTGCAATAAGCATGTTTTTTAATTAAAGAAAGAACATGGGATGTACAAATAGTACGAGCTAATGGGAAATTTCATCCAATGTATTTTTTAATTGAGATTTAAAAGGAAGAAAAGTTGGCTCTATTTCTCTCTGTCACTGTGTGATATTTTCCTACATTGTTACAGTGAGCCTTCAATAATCAGCCTCAGAGCTTTAAAATCCTGTCTGTTTTCATGGAAAACCAGTGAAAGGCATCAGTTCTTTATTTTTCAGTACATTTTGCTGCAGGATTTCAGTGTTAGCCAGTAGAGTGCAACCCTCAGTGGTGGACATTCCTGGAGGAAGGGTTTTAAAGTCCTGAATCAGTAGCAATTTAAGGTGTGGGTCTTTTTACATCCTCCCCCAGCTGCAGACCCTGGTTCATGTTTGGATGTGGGCTGCAGGTTTCTTTTGCCATCATGTTCCAGATGGGCTTACAGGATGTATGTTGGACTCCCAGGACTCTCACTTGCCAATTAAATTGATTTGCTGCAACTTCAGCAGCTCTCGAGACTCCTCTGGGACGTCACATGATGAGCAGATCTGTGGAAGCTAATCCTGGCCAAGGAACCGAACACAGCTCTGGCAGAGACTGAGTAGAAACCTGAGGCAGCACCAACTCCTTCCTCTAATCACTGTCATGGAAGGAGGGAATCACAAAATCACAGAAAGGGCTGGTTGGAAGGGACTCTAAAGCTCATCTCGTTCCACCCCCTGCCATGGCAGGGACACCTTCCACTATTCCAGGTTGCTCCAAGCCCTGTCCAACCTGGCCTTGGATGCTTCCAGGGATGGGGCAGCCACAGCTTCTCTGGGCACCCTGTGCCAGGGCCTCCCCACTTTCACAGGGAAGAATTCCCAAATGTGCACCTAATGAACGTCTGTCATTTGGGGACTTGAAATAACAGCCAAAGGACCTTTGTTTTCATCACACCTCTGTGCGTAGTGTTTACCTGATGCCTTCACAAGGCTCACCTGGAAGCTCCTCAGCTAGTACCCAGATGATATCAGATGAAGCCACCCTGGAGTGTCCACACCTCTTCCCCACCAAGTCAGCCCTCCTCTTCCAAATGCATCAAAGGTGTTGCTAAGTGTCTCAAAGGCCAGCTGAGAGCTGAAGAAATGGAAGGAGTTCTTTGAAGGAGATACATCTATGGCAGCACCTTCCGGGCTGCTGATCTGAATTGCCTTTGCCTGGCTCCTGAGTTCTAAGGGAAAGGCCTGACCAGCTTCCGAGGGAGCACGTGCCATCTGAACAGATGGCTGTGAGCACAGCAAGCCAAAAAAACAAAGGCTTGTCAGGCTGAGTAGATGAATTCTGTCTGTGAGTACTGAAGCAGCTGCTGGTTCCTCTCCCAGGAATGGATTAAGGCCTCCATCCAACGAAATGCTGGAACACAAGCTTAACTTTTGAGTGTGTTTGTGATGTGCTGGTGGAAATACGTAGGCATTTGAATTCAGAGCTAATCTGGGCTCTGTACCTGTGTCCTATGAACATGGAGGGACATTTTGAGGGAGGTGCAGGATGAATTTTAGGCTCTTGGTTTGAGCAGCCTTTTGGATGGGGCCAATATAACAAAATTCCCCCTTGGATCTTTTTCAGCTGTGGTCCAACCGGCAAACAACTTTCATGGCTCATTGGAATGTCCTGTGAGCATGTCAACAGGGTGCACGTGACAGATCCATGAAATAATTAATCGTCTTTTTTAAAGCTCATGAACTCTGTATTCCTCTCTCTGTACACAGCAAGATTTTAGTTGCTTTGGGATTTTTTTTCCCTGCCTGGAGGCCCTACCAGGGATACCCTTGGAGCAAAAGAATGAGCAGTGAGAGGGCTGCCAGCACACGGCACCCTTGTGGTTTTACAGGATCAAGCAAAGCTATTCCAGCTCTGGCAGTGGCATCCTGCTGTTTGCCACTCAGGGATGCTGGCCAGGAATAGAACTTCTGAGCCTGAGCCTGTCTCATGGGGGATTCTGTGGCTTTGTCATGTGAAACACCAAGTGAGAGGAGCTGGTAAGGGCAAGCTGAAGGCTGTGGGGATGTTATGGTCATGGAACAACCAGAGCAGATCTCCCCTGTGATGGGAAGGAGCAGTCCAGGTGAGGGGATGAGCTTTCAATCTGCAAATCCCCTTCCATGCAGAGGAAATTTCCTATTAATTGAAGATTATCACACAGTAGTGCTATATAAGACCATTTTGTTGATACTCTTCTACCACTTGATTATTAAAAAAAGATATCTTGAGACTATCTAGCACTATTCTTGTAGTTTGCTTGCTTTAATACTGTATTCAGCTTTACATGAAGAAGTAGAATTAAATCAAATATGAAGTGGAACTGAATATCTGAAGTAGAACTAAATATAAATATGTTGCTTTTATCTCAGCTCCCTAATGAGCTGTTCATTAGGAAAAATATCTTATATTGACAGTGAATGCAAAGTGTGGCCTCAAAAGGTGGTAATAGAAAAGGTCTCCAAATAAAAGGTGTACTTTGGAGTGGGGACTTTGCTTCTCTCCAGTTTCAGGAAATCTCTAGAACACTCTAAACCACAACCTAAACCACTCTAAATCACAACCTAAATGAGGGATAGCGACATTGCTTTCATGTATTATGAGAATATCTATGTTAGAATTTTTTTTTTAATGATGTTTTTGAGAAGGAATATAAGCTGCTATGTCTGCAAGTGTGAATCTTCATGACAGATGCAAGAAGAAAACTCCCCACACCAATCCTCCCAATCCTCTACTCCATCATTACTCTTTTTTTTTTCTCAGAAGTGCATAATGCAGCCTCTTGTCATAGTTAATGTTTTGGATACCTGAGCTGTGGCATTGCATGAGTCAGTCCAGGACACCTGACAGAGAGAATTGTTTAAACATTCCCTTTCCAAATCCTTTACTCTTGAGCATGTCCTCCACCATTTCCCAAGGACTTCAGGAGGTAAATCTCTTTTCACAAAACCAGTGGTGGTGTAATTATTCTTTCAGCAGATTAAACCTCCCACCTTATTATCAGGTTTGTTTTATTTAATATTACTTTTAAAAAAATTATTTAGTCTGGCCACTTCTCCCCTCCTGTGGGACAGATGGAGTTGTCTTGTTTTTATTCTTTCTTTTCCTCCTTTTTTTTCCCCTTTGGTAAAGACAGATAAAGAAAGATTTCTTTTCTGTTCGTGCAGAGGTGGAGGCTAATTGCTGGGTTAATTGAGAAGAATGGTGCTTCTGATGTTCTCACAAAGTATCAAATAGCCTCAACATATTTCTCCCCTCTCTCCCTCACTCCACCTAAAGAGACCCATTGAATTTACACATTACTGTACAGAAGTGATTATGGGCTTAATTGTATTTATTTTGCTTGGTGGGGAGGCCATCATAACAGTGGTTGATTGATTTTTATAAAATCACCCTCAAGGTCATGTGTAGGACTTTGCTTTCCTGCGCAGCCATAACAAACAATTTGAGGGTCACAGCCAAAGGCTCCGTTGAGCAATATTCCTGCATTCTGCTTTCAGAGAAGGGGTCAAGTGCAATAAAAGAAGGAAGCATAACTTTTATTTTCTTTTTAGAAAAAGGGGAAAGACAACCTTGTAAAGCAGAAGCTGTATATTTATTCTGACCCAACAAAAACCACGGAGGGTTAGTGGGACAATATGCAATTTTTTGGACAGAAGAATTTGTAAGTTTGGCCAGAGTTTGTTTTGCACAAAGACTTGATAAATGGTTAAATGAGTCCTTCCTAATGCTTTCTTTTCTGTTCTGCGGTGCTGCTCTTCTTTTCTCCTCAGTAGCTGAACTTTACTTTTTTCACTGTATTATCTCCAAAAGTCCGAGCGCTGCTTGGATTTGTCCTGGGAGGTTTTCAGAAGCTTTGCAAAGATCCAGGGGACAGCAGCATTGTGGAGTGACCATAAGTGTAGCTCATCTGTCCATTTTCTAGGGTTACATGCTGGGTCTGACTGCTGCTTCTAAGGGAAAGCAAAAGAGTCACACACAGTGAATCACACAATCATAGAATGGTTTGGTTGGAAGGAAGCCTAAAAACCATCTTGTTCCAACCCCCCTGCTATGGATAGGACACCTTAAACTAGACCAGGTTGCCTAAAGCCCCATCCAAGCTGGCCTTGAACACTTCCAGGGATGGGGCAGCCACGGCTTCTCTGGGCAACCTGGTCTAGTTCCTCACCACTCTCATGGGGAAGAACTTCTTCCTAAAACAACAACTTCTGGTGTTCAAGTTGCACAAGGGGAGGTTTAAATTGGATATTAGGAAGAATTCCTTTACTGAAAGGGAGGTCAAGCAGTGTAACAGGCTTCCCAGGACAGTGGTGGACTCAGCATCCCTGGAAGTGTTCAAAAAATGTGTGGACATGATGCTTGGAGACACGGTTTAGTGGTGGACTTGGCACTGCTGGGTTAATGGTTGGACTTAGTGACCTTAAATATCTTTTCCAGCCTCAGTGACTCTGATTTCCCCCTGGAAGGGTCAAACTTGCATGCCAGGTGTGCACAGCTCCTGCTGGAATTCCAGCTGCTCCTAGAACGTGATGGGACTATTGCTTGTACTTGCACCTAGTGCAGAGCAGTCAGCAGCATCCAAGCTTCTCAGACACTGAGAAATACACAAAAGATATGGAAAGTCTTTGATCGACAGCCTGAAAATTTTGAATGGATAAAATGTGACTGAAACTTGGGAAATCTTGTTTGAGACAGAACAGATTTTGCAATCAAAAGATAGGACAACTGTCTACCAGCCCTCCTGGTTCAGTGGTACAGCATGGCAGCAATTAAAATACTCATTAAAAATTGTATGAAGAGAAGTGGAAACAGAAATGACTGTATTTCACCGGGAACAGAGCATAGGAAGTCAATAAAGACCTTAGGGAAGATGTCTTTTTTATGTTAGGGGTGAAATAAATCGCAGTGATTTACAGTTCCATTTATAGATTGTTGTGATAAAATTAGTAACACTGCTGCTATGAGGCAAAAGTATTTAATAAATATTTCTGTTCTCAGTATGGGAAGGAACATGATGGTAAATTATATCACAAGAGGAAGATGGACCAGCAGTCCATTTATTGCCAAGTAATGCAGATAGAATAAAAACATTAAATATTCCTTCAAGAATACACATTCTTAAATCATCAGGTCCAGTCTCATTCAAGAGCTTTAAAACTGCTGCTGGAGTCAGATATCTTGTGTTGTTTTACATGAAAGAAGCTGAAATTTGTCCTGGTTCACCACAATCTATGCAGTGTAATTTGCAAAAACTCTATATAAAGGCTCAACATTAATACATTTGTATATAGAAAAGTATGTCTAGAGAAAGAGACAATTTACACATGGGGGAGTTGGTGTTTGTGAGAGCAAACTTGTGGTTCCCAGTGGTTATAAGCCAAAAAACATGGGATTTATCTCTTTCTTTGATTAAGTGTTTTCTATAAGAAAATTATGTGGAAAGCATTCAAATCTGGAAAGAAAATATTTAATGGGCAGCCCCCATGCAAATACTGGCTTTGTTATACGCCTAGGAAATGAGGCCTAAGTTAAAAGACTTTGTTATAAACTTAGGAAATCAATGAAACAATGAAAGCCCCTTCATGCAAGCATAAAAAAGGAAATCAGGATAAGCAGAATATGAGCAATGGCAAGCAATGGTCCAGGTAGTATTTAATCTGTTTTTTATGTTAGAACTTCTTTCCTTCTTTTTTTTTCTTTTTGTCTAAATACTGCAATTAAACCAGATGTCAGATCTCCCTTCTTCTTGCTAAGGATTGGTAGCGTTACCATGGAATGGTTTGGGTTGGAAGGGACCTTAAAGATCATCTGATCATCTTGTTCTACCCCCTGCCATGGGCAGTGACATCTTCCACTACCCCAGGTTGCTCAGGGTCCCATCCAGCCTGACCTTGCACACTTCCAGGGATGGGCAGCCACAGCTTCTCTGGGCAACCTTTGCCACAGTCTCATCACCCTCACAGGGAAGAATTTGTGAGGCAGGAGAGTCAGCTGTGTGGAAGCTGGAAAGATCACCATTAAAACCTGCTTCCACCAGTAGCAAGCTGGCCATGGGATGAGCTGGCACAGTTATCAGCTACTTCACGCAAAGGCAGGATGGTAGACCCTCAGTAAAAGGTCTGAATTTTCCAGACTTTGGGAAATTCCCTGCTAGCTCCTGGGAAACACTGCTTGACCTAGTAAGGCATATCCCATGAGCAGTGTGACAAAATGAATGAGAGTCCACGCTGACCACATCCATTGTAAAGATGGTGGCAATGTCCTTCACAGGAGAGGAAATATGAAAGGAGATTATGGAATAAACCATCCTGAGGTGACAGACTGGGATTTTCAGCTCACTCAAGGCAGAACAAGAGAGGCATTTGACAGAACTGAAGAGCTTGAGTCAAAATAACAGGCATGGAAATGGCTTTTCATGCACTATGCATTTAACCCACAGAATTCATTGCTTCAAGAAGTCGTCAAGACCAAATATCACAAAGATTCCAAAGACCAGTTCTTTATTACTAGCAAATCTTACCCAGTTATACTAATAGTCGGTAGGAGGAAAATGTTGGCAAGGAGATGAAACCTTATGCTTTAAGGCAAAGCTAGCCTCTAATTAGGGATTAAAATGAGGTTTTTATGGCATAGGGAGATCAACTCACAGCCAGCTAAGAGGGAGACGTGTCTTACACTGGATGGGCAGCCACATGTCTCATAGCAGCAGCTGGAAGAGATTGCAGGATTAAATCAACTGCTGATCCAAATAAGTTGCCAGTTCTTATGTTCCAAAGCTGTTTTCCTCTACCCTCTCCCAGTCACAAGTAGTTTGTAATCTAAAAAGTAACATAATACAAATTAAGTAGGAATATCCCTTTTCAACATTAAGTGACTTAGTTTGTTAAAATTGGGATTTTCCAAACACGGCTTCCTTCAGCTGTGGTTGCAGAGTCTGCCCAGGCTGACTGGCCTTGCTCAAGTCTGGAAATGCAGATTGTTGTAGAATCAAAAAATGGACTGGATTAATCAAGTGTGTAAAAAGTTGGTAAATTCATACGGAGAAGCATGAGGCAAGGTCGAAATTTCACAGAGTACAGTAATATTTTAGCCTTAATTTTCTAATTTTATTGCAAACCCCTCTGCTTACCTACCTCTCACTGTTCCTTTGACTGTGAGAGAATGACTGACTGAATATATGATTGTATTTTGCTCTTCTCTTGTCTTCAGGTGGCAAACTCTTGTTCACTGGACCAGGACCTGTAGAACTGCATGCTCATTACATCCTGGTGTCTGATGGAGGAGAGCTCCAGGTGGGATCTCCTGAGGCCCCTTTCCATCACAAAGCACACATCTATCTCTATGGAAGCCTCCATTCTCCACCAGTATTCCCATATGGAGTCAAATTCCTGGCAGTGAGGAATGGGACCCTTTCCATTCACGGTGAGTACACTTTTTTTCTTGACAAAAGCAAAGGACAAATGGATAACAGAAAACAAAACAAAGAAAGCAAGGAAAAAGGGGTTCGGAAGAAAAATGAATTGACAAAACTTTGGTCATGATTCAGGGAATAAATACACCTTCCCAATATCCCATCTAACCCTGCCCCCTGGCAGTGCGAAGCCATTCTTCCTTGTCCTGGCCCTCCATCCCTTGTCCCAAGTCCCTCTCCAAGTGCTCCTGGAGCCCCTTTAGGCTCTGGAAGGGGCTCTGAGTTCTCCCTGGATCCTTCTCCAGGTGAACACCCCCAGCTGTCCCAGCCTGGCTCCAGAGTAGAGGTGCTCCAGCCCTCAGAGCATCTTCATGGCCTCTTCTGGACTCATTCCAACAGCTCCACACCTTTCTTATATTGTGACATAGAAGAATTTAGATATGGACCTTTTTATGTAGACTATGAAATATGGGTATAAAATGGCCATTTCTTGATGCAGGAATTTGGACATAGAATTCAAGTCCAAACTCAGCATGAATCAAAACATTAGTGCAACGCACATTTTTCAAGTTCTTCACTAGTGGGCTATTTTTAAAGGCTCTAAGTGTCACAGAGGAGAAAAAAAAAATAGAAGCCATCTGAATGTCTCATCTCCCTTGCTTCTGTTCGTGTGTGTCAACCTTCCTGTTGGTGGGCGTTCACATCCTCCAGCAGGGCTTGAACTTCCACCCTGTGCCCTACAGGCAGAAATGTTGCTGTCTGAGCACAGAGACGTGTGGCTCTCGGTCAAGAATGATGTCAGGCACTGAGGGTACCATCTGAACACAGGCAGGGAGTGAGTTGCCCCTCTGTGCCATCGTCCTGCCAGCTCACAGGAGCTGAGCAAGGTCGGGAGAAGTCGGGTTGGGAGGGGAGGCAGTGAGCAGATGCTTTTGTGAATCAGGAGAGATGAGCAGAGGCTGGGGAAGGAGCTCCTGGCAGGGACAGAAGAGGTGGGGCTGCACCATGTCGGGTGCTCTTGACCCCTTCATTGAGACACAGCAAGGCTCAGTTATTTACTGTCTGTAAAAGGCTTCAATAATTTCAGTGAAGTGGCTTTGCAGAGCGTTTCTACCCCATTTCCTGGAGGATCTCTGTGAAGGAGGGCTATTAGAGCATCTTGGCTGAGTCGACTGCCCGTTACTGGCCATTGAGTTTCACACAGTTATCCCAGCCCCGAGCTCAGTAATTCCCCTTGGATTAAAACTTGCCTTCCAGAAAGGCTTGGTCTTTGAGGACGTCAAGGGAGACAGAAACCAGCTTTTTCCTTAGAGGCTTTTTCCAGGGGATTAATTTGGTTAATCATCCATTTTTATTTTTTTTTCCTGTTTAAAGGAAAGTATTGAAATGTCTGATTTGAATTTGCCTGATAACAGCTTTTGCTGCTTCACTTTCTATGTCTTCTGCTACTTTGAAGTGTCCTTCTACTCCTGGTTTGATCCCTATAAGCCAGGATTTTGTCCTTGGATTGTCAGTACTTTACAGCACAAGCCTTCACTTTTCCATGCTTTTTTGTTTTCTAGCAATGTAGGAAAAGCCAGTAGCAACTCCTGGCAGGTGTGCCTCCGCTTCTCCTTTCCACTCCAAGCCTGTATCACCTTTGGCTTGGTGACTCCATCACCCTCAAAACTGAGGACAAACAGGGCAGAGTGCATTTTGCAGTCTCACCTTAGTGATGTGATGGAGGGAGGTAAACCCAGGCATCCACATCAGTACCTTTGAGTCTTTTCTCACTGATATTTCATCCATTTTACTCAGTGCCATAATTCCCAGTGAGTCTTCATTCCCTCGTTAAAACAAGAAGATGAGGTCTGCAATCCAAGAATTACCTGGATGGAGATATGAGGAGCCAAAATTGGCTTGACCCTTAGTGGAAACATCTCGTGGTTTCAATTTTTTCATAAATTATTGGATTATTGAAAGGCCTGTGTTGGAAGGGACCTTAAAGACCATCTAGTCCACCCCCATTCCATGGGCAGGGACACCTTCCACTAGCCCAGGCTGCTCCAAGCCCCATCCAACCTGGCCTTGGACACTTCCAGGGATCCAGAGGCAGCCACAGCTTCTCTGGGCACCCTGTGCCAGGGCCTCCCCAGCCTTACAGGGAACAATTCCTTCCTGATATCCTAACTGAGCCCTCTGTCAGTTTGAAACCATTCCCCCTTGTCCTGTCCCTCCAGGCCCTTGTCCCAAGTCCCTGTGCAGCTCTCCTGGAGCCCCTTAGGCACTGGAAGGGGCTCTAAACTTTTCCTGAATCCTTCTCTTCTCCGGGCTGAACAACGCCAACTCTTATTCTACTATTATTCAAAACCAGTTTCTTATTCAACAAATCCGGAGTAGCTGTGAAGTCACTTTTAAGCTCTGCACAACACGCAGCCCCAGTGCATGGCTGCAATTATTGTTCATTCAAACCATGTGATCTACAATTTAACATCGAAGCAGGAGAAGCTTGCTAGATAACATGACAGAAAGTAGTGGGATCTTTTACTGGGTTCATATTGCTTACATGGAAAAAAAATCTGCTGTTCTGTCTTCAGTTTAGCTCCACTCTGGTCTGTGGTATAGAATAAATTGTTGAGCATGACAGCCCCTTTCATGTGTATGCATAAAAGAGGCTGACATGCTCAGCAATATACGTTTGTGAGATATATTTATATACACGAATATATATGTTATCTCAGATCAAAAATCATTAAATAAGCAGGTTTCTAAATTCTTGGCTGTCTTGGCGAAGACAGGACCGAGCGCATTTTAATTCCTGTTCTCTTTCAGACTGGGAATGTTGGGGGATGCTCTGCAGCTCTGGTTGAGTTCAGATAGTTTAGTAAGCGCTGTCAGCTCCTCACTTTGATATGTTAATATGACTAAGGGTTTCCCACAATTCCCACATGAGTGGCAGTCCTTTGCTCCGGTAGTTGTAGCAGACTGGGAAATTTCACTGTTGCCTTTGGCTTTAGCCAACTCCCCTGCCAGTCAGAGCGTGCCACCCATAAACTGCCTGTCAATCACCCGTCACTTTGAGAGGGGGTTTCAGGCAGCCAGGGCAACTCGACTTTTTGACAATGTAATTATGGCCCTTGCATCTGCAGTAGGGGCCTGAGTGGGGCTGAGAGAGTTTTATTGATTGTTCAGAAGGGAAATTTATCACTGTCTCCAGCTCCATTTGCGCTCTATTCCCTGAGAAACTCTCCTGACAAGCTTCAGGAGAGAAGTTCAGCATACTGGCCTTGGCTGTTCTTGTGCCTTTGTCCTTCCCAGGGAAACTGGAGACATCAGTGGATGCTGAGTGGGGGCAGGAACTGGGTGCAGAATGGAGATGCTGCATCAAAACAAAGAACACCCAGCCTGTCCTTGTGACAGCCTGATCTTGTGACCCTAACACTCTAATCATGGAATCACAGACTGGTTTGGGTTGGAAGGGACCGTAAAGACCATCCAGTTCCATCCCCTGTCATGGGCAGGGATACCTTCACTATTCCAGGTTGCCTGTCCAACCTGGCCTTGGGCACTTCCAGGGATCCAAGGGCAGCTACAGCTTCTCTGGGCACCCTGTGCCAGGGCCTCACCACCTTCACAGGAAGAGTCGCTTCCCAATATCCCATCTAAACCCACCCTCCTTCAGCTTAAGACCATTCCCCCTTGTCCTGTCACTCCAGGCCCTTGTCTAAAGTCCCTCTCCCGCTCTCCTGGAGCCCCTTTAGGCACTGGAAGGAGCTCTAAAGTTTCCCTGGATCCTTCTCTCCTCCAGGCTGAACACTCACAACTCTCCCAGCCTGGCTCCAGAGCAGAGGTATTGCCACACACCAAAAATTTTAGAGGTCTTCTCCATTTTCAGTGCTCCTGGTAGATGATCTCATTATTCCATTGTGTCCCCTCAAAACAGACTGTGCCTCTTTCCAAAACAGACCAGCAATTTTGTCAGGCATTTATCTAAAACTTTGTGCCAGCACTGTTGTGATACAGGATATGAACTCTGAGCAACCTGCTCCAGTGGAAGTTGTCCCTTCCATGGCAGGGGGTTGGAAATGGATGATCTTTAAGGTCCCTTCCAACCCTGAGACTGTGTGATTCAATGAGCCTGTTCCCTGAATTTTGACTAATAATGTGTATCCCTCCAGTTAGATGGAAAATGTTACACTCCAGATTAAAAACATGCTCCATTCACCTTGTCCAAACTATGAAAGGTCTGTAGTAAAGACAAAACTACGTCCTGAGAGTTTTGGTTTAGTAACTTACTTATTGATAATCACGATAATTTAAAGAGGGGTGTCAGCAGTCATTTCAGTGCCCTAAAATCATGGCTAGTCCTGCTGCAAAGAATGTCCCTGCACTTGCAATGGAGAAGATTACATTATAGAGGTCAATCTACATGACTTCTATCCCAGATTTCTCTGCAGCCAAAGGAATCTGATACTTTTTCAGGGTTAGCTCGGGGAAAAAAAAGTGTTTTTTATCAGTTGAACCAATTATTAATTTTAACTGCTTTTAATCAATAATAAACCACAGAATATTTGTGAGCTGAGCACTGTGCTCTACAGAGCCTGTGCATTCCTCCAGAGATCAAACATTTAATCAAATGCCTCCTGCTTTGCCTCCATTAGGCAGTGTTATGTATCTGTGCTGAGTTTGAGATTAAGAGATCATAGACAACATGAGAGAATTTGTTCTGCTTTACTCACATATTAAAAAGAAAGTCTTCCCAGGGGAAAAAAATAGGGAAAAAAAAAATGTAGCAGGGGGTTTCAAGATAGGGTGCAGAGATCTGTCAGAGAAAAGATGTTTTTTCGCTTTACTGAAATGCTCTTCTATTCAATAAATATTATTTTTCACTACCTGAACTTCCTGATTTGCACATCCCTGCTACACGTGAGGTTGCTGCTATTCCTTAGGTGCCAGCTATTCTGCATGGGGGCTGCAGGAGTCTTTTTGCCTCCTGTGACAATGTTTTTCCTTTCCAAGACCTTGACTTTAACATGATGCATTAAAGCAGATGGCTCTGGAACAGAAGGCTGAGCTGCCTGGAATCCCCTCGTGTTCACCGGGGGTAAGAAACTGCACTTAGGCACTTCCCATGGAGTAACTAATGTACAATGACTTGTGCCTTCACTTTCTTATTCACAAATATAGGATGACCATTAGATTTTAAAGACCTAGCAGATGGGGGAAAAAAAAGAGTTGGGTTCGGGGCAAGCTGCTGTGTCTTTCACAGTTTGTGTTTTCACAGTTTGCCTTTCTTTCTAACAGAAATGCATCTATCATCTTTGATTTAAGCTTAAATCAGTTGATTTGTGTGTTGGTGCTGATCTTAATGAGGAAAACATGATGCAAAGGGGACAGAGATGGGCACTAATATATATATTATATGATAAAGATAAATATAATGTAGGTAGTAAAAATAGTAATACAGTGTCACACAATAACTACCATATACTCTGTACTGGAGTAGAATAGAATAGAATATGAACATAGAGCACAGCTAATATATTACCTTGATTCTTGACAGGGTGTAGGTCTGTGGGTTGCTACAAATGTGGAGGCACATCATATATTAAATAATTTCCTCCTTCAAATTTTCAAATGCAACATTGAAATACCCCTCCCAATTCTGGTCCCAACAAAAACCAGGTTTTTGACTGGAGGAAGTGAACACCCAGCAATAAATTCAGGGTCAATTTCCACCCTAGGTAGGAGAAAGGCTGAGAAGTTTGGGCTTCCCAGAAGGTGGTGGAGGTGTTCAAGAAACAACTGGAAGTGGCATTCAGTGCTCCTGTTTAGTTGACAAGGTGGGGATCGGTCACAGGTTGGACTTAGCCTTGGAGGTCTTTTCCAACCTGAGTGATTCCGTGATTCTGTGAAGTTTGGGAAACTGAGAGGCCTGGACCCAGCCCTCCGCACAGAGCTGCAGGCTGAGCCAGGCAGGGACCCTCCCTTTGGGCTCAGCCTTACTTGTCCTGGTGTTGAATTCACTTCCATCACATTTTGGGGATGCAGGAAGCTGATCTTAGCCTGGAAATGGCTGCGCTGCCCCACATTCCCACTCCTGCAGGGAGATATTCCCTGTCTCATCCTGCAGCAGCGCGGGAGATGAACTGGCAATCACACAAAGTGTTACCAGCTGTCTGCAGCTCCCTGCAGGATCCACTGTCCTTGGCTGCCACAGCTGCAGCTCTTTGTTCCTGGGGTCTGTCTAAAGACGTTTTCCTCCTTGGCACCTTTGGTTGTGAGCGCATTCTAGGTGTGGAGCATGGATTTTGGTTTATGCAAAGGCACTGCAGGAATATCTTTCCCCTTGCTTTCAGGACTGATGTGACTTAGCAAAGTGACTGGGGGTTCTCTGATTAAAGGGAATGCGTGGAAATCTGAGCACTTATGGGACAGCACGCAGGGAAGGTACTTTGTCTGCAATGTAAATTGTCAGAAAAGGGCAACAGTGCGAGTTTCTGTAGACCTGTTTAATCACAAAGCCCTTCCCATCCCCAGCAAGATCATAGAATCATGGAATGGTTTGTGTTGGAAGGATCTTTAAACTCATCTCATTCCAACCCCCTGCCATGGCAGGGACACCTTCCACTATCCCAGGTTGAGGCAAGCTCCATCCAACCTCACCTTGAACACTTTCAGGAAAAGGACAAGATAATCCCTGCTTTCTCCAGGGTGCTGCTGAAAGATATTCAGGCGGAAATGCTTTAAGTGGAAACTGCTGTTTCATGAATAGGAAACATTCAGCAGGACTGGGTCACTTTCAAGGATATTTCCCAGTGGAGAAAATAAAAGTTATTCAGTTTGTCCTCGTGTCTGGATTATGTCAGATTTTTTTATTTTTGCTCACTGAGAGAAGATTCAAGATCAGGTTGGACAGGGTTCTGAGCAACCTGATCCAGTTGGTGTACCTGCACCTTCAACAGGAGGAGGGGAGCTGGACTAGATGACCTTTAAAGGTCCCCTCCAACCCAAACCATTCTCTGACTCTGATTCTAAACTATGATTTGAGTCCACCTAAAATACTCAGTGTGGTCCTGCTGCAGCTTCTTGTCAAAGAGCTGATAAACTCTTGGGTGTCCTAAGGGTTAACGAGCAGTTATAAATCAGAAAGGACCTTCTATTTTACCTCGGGGCGGGAATGGAAAGCTCTGTGCAGTGGCTGTGGCAGGAAGTGGCAGGAAAGCAGCCTGCATCTCCCCAGGAGCTGCCCACACTCTGCAGTGAGTCCTGCAGGGCCGCACGGGGGTGGAAAGGCAGCTCCCAGTTTCAGGCAGAGACATCCCCGTCTTTCTAAGATGTGTAGCAGGTAAAAAAAACCAACCAACCAACCAAACAAAAACCCCTAACAAACTCCTCTCATTGCAAAACAAGCTAAAAACATGCAAATGCTTAGGGAATATACCTAGTATACCTAGGACTGGAATTAACAGAGAGCAAAAAATAGCTGGGAACGTTCAAGTCCCGAGGGTTGACAGCTCACAGTTCAAGCAAATGTTTTTTAACACATTTGAAAATATAGGAAAGCAGCTTTCATTCTTCTTTTTTGATTCCCTACCCTTTATGGGCAGTGACTGGACTAGTCACTGCAAGAGCTGAGGTAGCTGTGACTTTAAAAAATATATAGATATAAAATCCAGGTTTATAAAATATTTTTTCTTAGTCCTTAATTAAGGATCTGTCACTTGAAGATCCATTTGGCCATAGATAGCTGTAGCAGCACATCTGTGTGCTATCCTGGCTAAGGAGGCTTTCTGGAAAAAAAAATTCTATTCCTTTTAACTTAAGGAATTTTATCCATTATTATTTTTACAGTTTGTTTTATTAACTGAAGCAGCAGCAGCAAAAAGTCCTTGTCTTGGATCTAAAAATATATTTTAAAAGACTCGTCTCTTTCCTGAGGCACCGGTTCCCAATGGCTGTATTGCCAGTTATCACTTCGACATTTGAAAATTTTAGGAATGGCCAAGCTATGTTTGATTAGGAAGCACAGTCTGGGTTGGGAAAAGGGAATCATAAGGGATTATGACAATGGAGAGGAAACTATATTCCTAAAATAGTCTGACACCTGAAATTCTGCAGGAAAGTGTGTTGTATTTTATTACCAGAGACAATCATAGAGTCAGAGAATGGTTTGGGCTGGAAGAGACCTTAGAGGTCGTCTAGTTTCAACTTCCTGCCATAGTTGAGAGTTTTTCATATTCTAAAAAAAAAAAAAAGTTATAATCCATTGAATTATATTATTAACTTCTCTTGCAAAGTTGTGGGTTTTTTTGTCTCTCTCTCTTT
>WEIT01015536.1:3323-59220 GCA_013389985.1 Dryoscopus gambensis | reverse complement strand
TTTTTTGGTGGGGATAGGAAATCGGCTTTCTTTTCACTTTGTTCCTGGGAATTGAATGCTCCTATTCCCATTTACACTAAAGATTTACAGTATAGCTACAACAGATTGACAGATTATCTGCAGTGTAATTTGTACACCCCCAATAAGTAGATTTTTGTGTCTGAGCCCTGCAGTTCTTGTAAATTCCTTTTGTGGAATAAAAAGGTCTCATTACCTCAACTTTAAAGCACCAATAAACAGTCAGAAGGTGTAAAAGAGCTTTATAGTTTGTCAACACCACAAGCAACTGTGTGTTCATAACTGAGTTAATTAATTGTGGTAAACAGGAGTGACGATGAGGTGCAGCAGAGGAGAAGGGTTCAAAGCCTGCTGCCCCATGACAAAAAAGCACGTTTTTAAAAACTATTTAAACAACTTTTGAGAGAAAGACCAACAGATCCATGGCAGGGTTAGGACTGGAACCAGTCCTCTTAAAACCTATTACAAGATTCCAGTTTTTACCAACACTCCCACGTGTAGATCCGATTCTCCAGCTCTGCCTAACTCTGGATGTGGCTCGCACTGGTTGCTGTCAGGCTTGGTTAGGAGGTTCTCAGGGTGTCTAAAGTTAGGTAACAACATGTACTCCAATAAGTCTTGTTTTCAGGTCAGGGACGTCTGTTTTCCGTGAAAGCAACTTATCATCTTGTCATGTAAGTTCTTAGACCCCCACAGATTTAAGGTGGAATTCATGTAACCAGATAGAAATGTATGAAAGGCAGAAGTTCCTTTCAAGAGGAATGGAAGTGTGCAGGTTGTGACTGTTGAAGACCGAAGACAGGCTGGAATTTAATGGACCAGTCTCAGTTAAAAGGAGAGTCGTTGTCTGGAAAGTTATTCCCTGGAGGGAGGGGGATTGGTAATAAAAGCTAACCGAGATATCAGCACCTCATGGTGTCCTGGCAGAGAGCTGGAGGTGACTCAGGGAGCTGCGACCTCCTCATTTGGTTTTGGTCTGCCTCTTGAACCAGGAAAAATTATCTGCTTTTGTGTTTATCTGTTTAAACTGATTCAGTTTCCCTTTTCAGTGAGATGGCACAAAGCATTCCTGTCCCTGCAGGAATCCTGCCTCTGGAGTTACCTGAGGAATGAGGAACAACTGAAAATGCCAACAAGAGCCCAAGTGTTGATTTTCAGATGTGTTGGACTGCTCCTAGATGGAATAGGAGGCTTCATTTTTGAGAAACTGGGCTGGCTCAGTGGAAATTCCCTTTCCAGCTTTATCCCAGATTCTTGTGTTACCCCAAACAAACCACTTAAGCCTTTTTTATCTCCTACATTCCCTTGTGTACAATGAAATTAATAACTTTATCTTGTGGAGGCCTTTGCCAGGTTTCCATGGAATAAAGAACCCAACCATGAGCTCCACAGAGGGCTGTGGTAGGACTTGTCTGTATCCAGACAGCTCTTACTGATTCCCATTAGGTCTGGCCTTAGCTGTCTCCATGTGTGGAGTGCCTAACCCAGAAACATGGAATGGTTTGATTTAGAAGGGACCAGAAAGATCATCAAATTCCACACTCTCCAGCATGGTGGGCCTTATTTTAATATAAAAAAATAAATCACAAATGATGCATCTCCTTTTGTTATCAGTGACAATCCAGGTTTCTCTTCTAGAGGAAGCTGGAACACATTTTAAGGCAGTGGGCAAGAGGTGATATTTTCTAAAAATGTGCAAAGAATGGCTAAAATGATTACTTCAGTGCTTCATAGTTGGTCTGACAAATAGAGGCTTTAAAGATATTTTGTCTGAAGCAAAATTTCCTGCTGTGATGAGGAGTAGGATGTGAAGTGGCCTTTCTCAGCTGAGATCGATAGCACTGCTTTTTGGCCTCTCCCTCTCTCCCTTTCTGCCCTGGAGGGCTGAAGGTTGGCAGAGAAGCTGGACTTGTGCTTAGGGGGGAATCAGTGATCAAGGGAGCACAGGTCTGTGCATTCCTTCAAGTCCAAGGAAACTTGTAGCTTGGTAAGGGCAGCCACAAGTGAGGGCAGCTGGAGTTCCAAAAGCTCCTTGGGCAGTCAGATGCTTTTCTGAGTCACTTTGGGGCAATCCCCTGGCCTGAACGAGGGGACAACTCTCCTGTGCCTGCAGTGGGACAGAGAAAACTCCTCCAGGTGATTCAGGTTGTGTAGGCTCCCCAGGAGCCTGTTTTCCCCATTGGTTACAGGATTTGTCTCCTAATTAGTTTGCAGCAGCCTCTTCTTACTCTGTAGTAATTCCTTTCAAACCCTTTTATTTCAGTGTCTCCAACACTTGCAGCTTCAGCTTTCAAATCTGGGTGACCAGAGATGAGTATCAAACACCCAGTTTAAGTTTTCAGTGCCCCTTGAGTCACCCAGTGTACACCTGGAAGACGAAATGACACTCACATCTTTTGTAATCAAAAGATTGTAAATAATGTCTGATTTGTCTAAACCTACAGCACTCAGTACAGTTCATGTTTTGCATTCTGTAGACAGATTTTCCTGTGACCCTGGAGGCAGGTCTGCCCTGACACACCTGGCTGAGTTTGATCAGTTTTGATGTGACTCAAATATTTCTGTAAATGTCAAATTCATGTCTCCAGCTGAACTACTTAGAACAGTTTGAGTTAGAGGGGACCTCTCATTTTATTTCAACCCCCTGCCATGGGCAGGGACACTTTCCACCATCCCAGGCTGCTCCAAGCCCCGTCCAACCTGGTCTTGGACACTTCCAGGGATGGGGAAGTCACAGCTTCTCTGGGCAACCTGTGCCAGGGCCTCACCACCCTCTGAGTTGAGAATTTCTTCCTAATATCTAATCTAAATCTCTCCTCTCATAGTTGAAAGCCATTTCTCCTTGTTCTATCAGTAGCTATTGGTATCCTATCACTACTTAGGACTGGGTGAAACCAAATAGATAAGTGATGTATCATCCAACATAAATTTATCCAATGTTTTGTGTTAGAGGCCATAAGAAATTAAATTTCGACTGGTTTTCCTCAGGAGTGGCATTGTAAACATCAGAATTATCTCATTCTTAATGATTTTACCAGGCCCATACAAGATTGCTACTTCACAACATGCTTCCAACAGGAAGCATAACCAGGGTCCTGGTGCCATGATGTTTCCAATCTTAAAATTTGTGATTAATTAATTTGGAATTAATTTTCAAGTCCCTTGCATTTCTAGGCTGCACCATTCTGCTCTGCTCCATGTTTAGAAGTGTTCTGTTAAGTCATTTAGTGAAGTGTTCAATTCTTTGCCTGCAACAGCTTTTTGAGTCTAAAGGCTCTGTCCTGTATCTTTAACATGAAGTCACTTCTGCTTTAGATCTCAAGATGTGGGGTTTTTTTCCAAATCATGTTTAATTATTAAAAAGTAGTTCAATAATTAAGGAGTTATACAGATTCATCTATTTTTCAGCACTGTGGAGTATTTCTGCTCAGCGTACATTTTGGGGGAAGAAATAATTTAAATACACCACAGCTGTTGGTCTTTTAAACCTTTTCCTCTCAAACAGGTAATTTATTTACCTGTTGCACAGCCCAAACCCAGGCAGTTAAGGTTATTTTATGAACTGTGCATGTTTTATCCAAAATAGAGTTTGTTTTCAAGGGGAATATATCATAGTTAGGGCAAAGAAGCCTCAGTTATGATCCTTTATTGACACCAGAAAGGTATCACTGGATCACTGACCATATCTTGTGTGTCACTCATGCTGTGGGAAGTAAAGGAGATTCTGACCTGCAGGTTTTTTTTGTGGGAATATAAATGGGAAGCAAGGAAATGGATAAATGTGGTGCTTAGAGACATGGTTTGGTGGTAGATCTGGAAGTGCTGAGCTAATGGTTGGACTTGATGGTCTTAGAGGTTTTTTTAGCCTTCCTGATTTTATGATTCTATGAAAGTGGAATCTACTAAACTTGTTTGTTTGGTTTGGTTTTCTCTAACAAAAATATACTGAACTTACTGGAAACTGGACGTAGATTTTGAATGTGCAGAGAAATATATCATCTCCCCTAAATCATCAGGAAAAAACCCACCTAAAACATGAGAAAAAAGGTAAAACAAACTGTGGAATGGGAGGCCGGGAGATGAGCACTGTAAGAAGAGAAAACAGGAAAAAGGAAATTAAGGAAATGGGGGAATGTTTGGATGCCTTGAATATTCTCTTAGAAGAAAAAAAACCCACAATTGAGAACATTTTACTTAAAAATTTTTGAGTCAAGAGTCCAGAAGTGGAAAAAAGCCTGAAGAAAGCCTTTTCCATTGGAGCATGTTTTGAATGCAGAGTGGTGTTTCCCACTTCTCAGTGGCAGGAGTTGCCGCCCGGCAGTGCTGCTGTAGCATGCACGTGACAGATGCACTCCACGGGGGTCACTTGTGTGTCTGGACACAGAAGCACATGAACACAAATGAACACAGGCACACAAATCAACACCATAAACAAAATGTCCAGAGCCGGAGAGAAATTGCACAGTGCTCCACATGCAGATGGCTGCTGCCAGTCGTTGGGTTTTATGCCTGCCCTAAAAATTCATGAGAATCACTCAGTGGAAGATGGTAAATGAATAAAGATGAAGAGAGTGCTGCTGGTAAAAGAATGCACATGGGCTGATATCAAGAGGGGTTTTTTGAGCTGTGTTGAGGATGTGGTCTTTGATGTCCGTGCCCATGAGTGGCAGAAGGTGGATTTTGGCTACATCTGCATTAGAAAAGAGCGTGGCCCTACAGAAACAGAACTGTAGTGTGAATGATGTAGGTGCTGAGGATGCAGGGTCCGTGTGTTTTGGGGGCTACTACAGAGTCATTCCAGTCTGATTCCATTTGCACCTACAAGTGTCCTATGTGTCCTACTGCATTTCGGCTTCTGCACTGGTTGCACAGAATCCCAGGATGGGTCAGGTTGGAAGGGACCACGGTGGGTCACCTGGTGCAACCTCCCTGCTCAAGCAGGGTCATCCCAGAACACAGGGCACAGAACTGTGTCCAGACAGTTCGGGAGTATCCCCAGTGAGGGAGACTCCACACCCTCTCTGGACAATCTGTTCAGTGCTTGGTCACTGCACAGGGAAGTTCCTCCTCATGTCCAGGTGGACCTTCCTGGGATCAGTTCCTGCCTTTTCTTCTGGTGCCATTTCTGGGCCCCCTGAGCAGAGCCTGGGCCCTGCCCTGAGCCCTCCCTGCAGACAGGGACACCCAGGCCTGAGGGCCCATCTCAGCTGTGTCTCCTCTCGAGGCTGAACAGCCCCAGCTCCCTCAGCCCTTCCTCATCAGGGAGAAGCTTCAGACCCTCCATCATCTTTGTCACGCTCTGCTGAACCCAGTCCAGGAGTTCCGTGTCTCTCTTGTCCTGAGGAGCCCAGAACTGGACACAGCACTCCAGATGTGCCTCCCAGGGCTGAATTGAAGAGCAGGAAATCTGTTTGATACCTTCCAAAACCATTTGTGATATGAACTGAAATCCCTTAAGAGAAGGATGTCTGGGAGATTTCCTTATCTGGAAGTTGAGAAATTTCAAGTTTGATTCAAGAAAATGTAATAAGCCAGAAGTATCTCAGTGTAGGTTTAGATGCCCATCATTGACACACAGAGCAGGTGCTCACACATATTTCAAGATAAAAGAGTATAAAGATTTGATTCTTCCTTCTCTGATTCTTTTGTGAATTTATTGTCTTGGAGGTGCTACTTCTTATTTCCATCTTCACTAAGGGTATAGTTGGGGCACTAGAGTATAGGTAATGAGGACACTGGAGCATAAGGAACAAGAAGGTGAACAGGATATGGACAGAGAAGTTTGCTTAAAATAATTTGAAAATGATTTATTGGATGCAACGTCTATACTCAGTGATTTCTGCTGTTATTACTTTCCTGCAGTACAACCAGGGAGGACAGTAACTTGCTGTGGGCTAAAGGTAAATGATGATCTATTGCAAGGAAGGGTGTGCAAGGCACACACTCTCCCCTGATGGTGTTCAGTGTGCTGGACCTCACTGGACCAATCTGTTCCAAAGCCTGCCATGGAAAAAGAAATGTCAAAAGTTAAAGCAAACTTCATTAAGTGAAGAAAGAAGGGCTATAGGGCAAGGTTTTTCGTTGCTGGGGCTTGTTACACACAGATTTCATAGAATCATTGAATTATTGAATGATTTTGGTTGGAAGGAACCTTAAAGACCACATCATTCCACTCCCCTGCCCTGGGCAGAGACACCTTCCATTAGACCAGGCTGCTCCAAGCCCCATCCAATCTGGCATTGAACCAGGAGCATTCTGCTCCTGTTTGTTTTTTTATTAAGTTGATTGACTTGCTTTTTAACTTTTTTTTCCTCTTTTTTTTTCAGGCTGGATGCCCAAAGTAGTTTTCACACACTTGAAATCATCAGCTAATGCTAGTGACACACAATTAGTGCTCCAGGAACCTGTTGATTGGCAGCCTGGTGATGAAATCCTTGTGGGAAGTTCAGGCCTTGGAGATGCACAGCAGCGGGAAGAAGTGGCTGTTATCCATTCTGTGAACAACACTGAACTGCACCTTAGATCACCACTCAGGTATCCTTTCAAGAGCCACAGGGATTTTTATAGCAGAGAGCTAAACAAGGAGAAAATTTGATCAAAGTCAGGATTTGCCATTCCCTGTGGGACATAATAACTATATAAATCCCTTTAACAAAGGTGGCCAGTGATATTTCAGTTCCTCACTACCCCTAAAGGTAGTGGACATTCAATCCTGAATGTTTAAATTCTGTGTTTAAATTCTGTATTGTGCCCTTGAACTCAGAAAACCTTTGAAGCAGAAAACACTGATGGCCAGTAAAGTCCAGTGGCGTCAGTATAGGAATGACAAAGAAATTCCCTACATAGTTAATTTCTTGAGAAAATGCATTTTTTTTCACAAGAAATGTCTGACTTGTGTAAAAAAAAGTCCTCTCTTAGTGACTGATTTTCCTAAGTAATACACTCAAAATGAAGTTTTTCACTGTGGAAATCTGCTTCCATATTTCCAGTGAGTGTTAATTTCACCACCTTATTCTCTCTTCATCTCCTGTGCATGGAGATCTTGGACAAACTGAAAACTGTACTTATGCTCTCCAGTGTTGAAACAGATTATCTATCTAGAGGCAACCTAACTGCAATGCCCAGGAAGATTAAGGGTATTATTTTCAGGTATGACTGGGGCTTGAGGAAAAAAGTCCTCAAGGTTGTCACCCAATCATGTTTTGGGAAGAGAATTCAAAGGCTGAAATATTTTGTTGAAAATATCATAGAATCACAGAACATCTTAAATTGGAAGGGACCCACAAAGATCATCAAATCCAGTTCTTGGCCCTGCATAGGGCAATCCCAAAATCTCCACCATGTGCCTAAAGGTGTTGTCCAAATGCTTTTTGAGCTCTGGCAGCCTTGGGGCTGTAACCACTTCCCTGGGGGGCCTGTTCCAGTGCCACATCACCCTCTGGATGAAAAGCCTTTTCTAATAATACAATATAATATTATATTTTATACATAACCTAAGGAAGGTTTGAGTGCTTGCGAGGCAAAAAGATGAGAGCAAACATCAGACAAGGAACAGCCTGTCTAGCACTGGATGTGCCACTGTCCATAGAGAGAAAAGGACTGAAGCCAGCTCTGAATTTGGGAGACTGTGGTCATAAACATTAAATAACAACAAATCATAAACGCATTTCTCTCTATCTACCAGGTGCAGATGCTTTTGAGCCCTTATTTTTTGTCTTTCCTTAGGTACCCCCACAGCGCTGGGGAGGGATGGGGCAATGGCCAAGGTCTGCCTTCGAGTGCTGTGGTGGCACTGATCAGCAGAAGGGTTGTTGTTCAAGGGAATGTCACGCTGGAGAGGGTGTCCCACCTCCAGCAGTGTGTAAATGCAGGTGAGGAGGTCTTTTCTCGCAGAAATGTACTGAGGAGGAAAACTGCTCCATTAAAATCCCATTGTGGCAGCATCACTGTGTATTAGAGCTCTTTCTTCCTAGGATAACTTTGAAACATTCCAATGCCAGGAAAGAGAGTTTGTCTTTCCAAACATTGTTTGACATTGAAGTGTGAAGTCTTGGGAGTTGAACCGCACTTCATTGTAATATCTCAGATGTATTATTTTCACACTGTTGTTTCAAGCCATCTTGGGAAAGACCCTTTAGTTTTGCCTGAGCCTAAGGGTGTAGAAAAGAAAGTATCTTCTGAAAACATGTTTCAGTGTACATAATATATTAAATTTTTAATTGTGTTTACTATTTAGTCACTTTAAGAAGAAGGAAAAACAAAACAGCCCAGTGCTGTTTGTACTCTTTAGCGTAAAATACTGAGACGTTGTTTAGTGTTTGGGGATGCCAAGGAAAAAATAACAGGTGATGCATAAAGTATCACTGGTGAAAAAATGTTAAATATCTCAGTTCTCCTTTAGTTTTCCCTGTATGAAATGCCATGGAGTTTGACAGGTGGCTTCCTGATTTACACCATCTATTCAGGAAGCAGAATCAGACACAGCAATTATAATGTGAGGAGAGTTAGGTTATCTGGCAACCCAGGTGTAAGGTTTCCTTTAAAAAAAATGCCTTGGGCTTTCAGACTGTGACACAAGACTTCATTTGATATCCAGCAGCCAACTGCTTATGTTACTCATGGATTTATGGTCCATTTTGTGTGGAACTCATAAATACAGGCTCTGAAATGTGCTAACCGTTTGAGGTTTTTATTTGAGTTAAAGGATAGGAGGATTTCTCAGAGGAGTCACCAGAAGAGGAGTGAGCAGTGTTTTTTTGTGGTTAATTTACCTTCTTTAAAGGAAAAATGAGCATTACTGGGCATCAGCAGGCAGTGCTGGAATTTGAGATCCCCTCTGCTCCTCCACTGAGTAAGTCCAAGCAACACATTCGAAGCCTGAATCTCCTCCTACCAAAATATCACAGGCCCGTTGGAAGGGTGCTTTTTAGCCCTGTGATTTACTTTTCTTGTCATATCATGGAATCCAAGAATGGTTGTGTTGGAAAGGACCTTAAATCTCATCTCGTTCCACCCCCCGCCATGGGCAGGGCCACCTCCCACTAGCCCAGGCTGCTCCAAGCCCCGTCCAGCCTGGTCTTGGACACTTCCAGGGATCCAGGGGCAGCCACAGCTTCTCTGGGCACCCTGTGCCAGGGCCTCACCACCCTGACAAGGAAGAATTTCTCCCTAATCTCTATTCTTGTCTTGAAACTGTGGGTAGTAACAGTTCCCCATACATCTGCAGGGAGAGTCAGGAGAGCGGAGTTTATAAAAAACCCAAAGGCCTCATTTCAGTTTGGTTCCATACATCCATGCCCAATCTCCTTTTCAAGAACCTCACCTAAGGTAAATCAATGTCGAGTCTCTCTTCCTCATCCATACAGTTATCTAAAATTAACTCCAAGGAACTTTCCAAGACATAAAACTACAGCTTCCTACTTGTTTTGATATATTTCCCTCCAAAATGTCCAGTCTTTTAGGGAAAGAACCATTTCCTTGACAGTATTTCAAGGGAGCATCAGAAATGTTTGCCTGTGTTTTCTTTGGGCCCGTGTTTCAGACCTCTGCTGGAGGAGGAGTCTCACTGGGCCAGTGGGGAGGATCTGTCTCTGCACATCCCACCCCATGGAGAGGGTGCCACTCACAGCTCCCACTGGGTTATGTCCTAGGTCACTCCACGTGTCTGTACAAGAGAAGTGAGAGGCAGCTGGGCTCTCGGGACCTGGGAGCCATTGTGGTTGTGGAGGCCTTCCAGGGAGAGGCGAGTCGGCTCCAGCTGGAGGGGGTCCAATTCCGCCACGTGGGCCAAACGTTCCAGCATCACTGCAGTGCTCTGACTGTTACTGGAAACACCTGGATGGCAGGTGAGTTGGCTGCACGGGAGGTGTCCACCTGCTCCTGCCCAAAGCTGGGGCAAGCGCCCTCAAAATGTGCTTGGCTCTTGGGTCAGTTGGCAAATTGTATTGATAAATGTGAGAAAAAACCCCTCACCTTTAGTCTAAGCCCAGGTGATGGAGTGGTTTCACCTGCTTCAGTTCCTTTGTGTCTCTGCTTCTTCCTAAAATAATATTTTGTTTTTATGCTACACTGCTCTTTTGATATAGAAGAGAGCAGCTCTGGAAATGCGTACACTAACACCCTGCGAGAGAGCCCAAAAGTGGCTCAGAACTGGCTGGTTGCAAGGGCCAACATTTAATTTCATCACACAGAGGTTAAGGAACATATTAAGTTCTTTTGACTTTGTCACTGTTAAGTGCCAAAAGTGGCAGTAAAGGCTCTGGAGACTGGTGGTGGTAGGAGCAAGTTAGGTGGGCTCAAAGAATGTTTTAATGGTGCTGAATGGATTTTCCCCCCTGCTAAGCTACGCTTGCACCTCTCACAGAATCATAGAATGGTTTGGTTTGGAAGGAACCTGAAAAATCATCTAATTCCAACCCCTGCCATGGACAAGGACAACTCTTTCCTGTGCCACCTTCATAACTGAGTGAGGGTCAGGGCTTCCTGGTGGCAGAAAGGCAGCACTGGCCAGGATCTGGATGACGAGAGGGTCACCATGCCTGGCTAGAGAAGGGTTATAAAACACCTGCCCTCAGTCTGCAGAGAGATTTTTGCTCACAGAAGTAATTTCTTTCCAGACTCTTACATCCGTGGCTGTTGTGTTTTGGACTCCTTTGGCCAAGGCCTTCGTCTGACCGGGATCTCCAACCTCAGTGTGGACAGCAATGTTTTCTACAACATTTCAGGCCATGGGCTTCTCCTGGGTAAGTGAAGCAGGCAAACATCTACACTACATGCAACAGTAGGTTCCCATTTGCATGAAAATGCCTTTGGAGGAAAGAATTACAGATCTTTAACTGCACTCTGACAACTTTAATCACATCTTCTTCATTTTCTGGTGTCAGTGAATTTGGAATAAATCTCCCACAATTCCACACACAACTCCTAGCAGCTACTTCCATTTGACCAGTTCTCCTTCTTCAGGTCAGTCTTCACTTGATCTGGATCCCTTGTTCTTCAGTGCACAAAAAGGAGATTTTTTTTAGGGGATTGATTCATCTGTCTTTGGAAAAGTGCCATTATGCAACATTTAAGACCCCAGCTCAGTGAAGCATTTAAGAGCATATTACCTTTAACTTCAGTCATTTGATGTCGAAGATAATGGAATGAAAGCATATGTTAAAAGTTAACCAGAGGATTTAGCACTTAAATAAATTGGAGCTTGGAGCAACGAAAATGTTAAGCAACAAAACATTTCTCCTAACTAACCATCAGGAGACTGACTTGCAGCATCTTCTGCTGGGATCTCATGTTGCCTGAATACCTAAAGATGTAGCTCGATTTTTGTTTTCCATAAGAGATGGGATAAAAATGACCAATTATGAGATAAACAGAGGGGGAAAAGGAAATTCTTTATTTCTGATCCTGCAGTTCCTCACACAGCGAGTCCCTGCGCTGGGTGCTCTATATAAACATAATGAGGAGTGATTTAAACAGGAGAGATTATAAACCCAGTGTGGTTATGCCCATCTTGCAGATGAAGAGAGCTGGCTCAGAGAGATGCAAGGACTTGCCCAAGGTGATGTACAGAACCCTTGCAGCCATGGGGCAGCAGAGCAGGACCTCCAAGCTGCTGGCATCGCTTGGCTCACTCATGTTGGAATCTGTGCCTGAGTTAAAGGACTCTGAGCTGAGCTGAAGTTTCAGCCTGAATACACCTTATCCTCAAGATGCTTTTAATGGCTTCACTGTCAGCAGCTCCAGGGGGTCTGATGGATTAATTTATATATAACTTTGTTGCCCCTGAAGGAATATTTATTATAGCTGGCTCTTTGCAGCTCTGGAATTGGACTGTATCAGTGATTTCACCTAAAATCCTTATTTTCAGAGGGTTTGCGAGATGGCCACAAAAAGTCACTCTGGGCTTAAATTATCGACACACCAGGTCTAAGCTTGGAAGGAAAAACCTCAAAAACCTGTATGGTTGTCAAAAGGAGTTCTTTAGGATCCTGTTCATGCTCTGGTAGTTGTATTGTTTGTAGCACATAAAGCCTATAAAGGAACTATTTTCTTAAATGGATCTTGTTCCAAAAATTGAGAAAGGCTCAAAAGACTGAAGGAAAGCTAAGAGTATTTATTGTTATCCCCAAAACCAAAGGGCACAACTTTTCTTGTGACGTGGCTTATATTTGGGGTAGTAATGATTTGGGAAGGGATCTGTATCATGAATAGAACTTGAGCAGGTGTAGTTGAAGATAAAAACTTCTGTTGGGTACAAAAAACTAAATGGAGGTAATTTGCTCCTGATGTAAGCCAGCAAGAATGGCCTATGCATAGATTCCACACAAGATTCCACTTTGAATTCTGCTTCCAAAAGAGTAGCCGTGCCGGCCAGGGAATCACAGAGTCATTTAGGTTCGAGGAGATCTTCAAGGTCATTGAGTTCAACCATTAGACGAGCCCTGCCAAGCCCACCACTAAACCATGTCCCGAAGTGCCACATCTCCGTGGCTGTGAACACTTCCAGGGATGGTGACTCCACCACTTCCCTGGACAGCCTGTTCCAATGCCTGCCTGCCCTTTAGGTGAAGAAATCTTTCCTAATATCCAACCTAGGCCATTTCCCCTTATCCTATCAATGTGTCCTTATTGGGACTTGGCTTGTACGCCACCATCCACTCCTTGCCGTAGGGCAGCCCATTTCTTCACGATGTAGTTTAAAAGATATTTCTTCTGTTTTCTTCTTCCTACTTCTATACTGTAACTAGATCTGGGGCACCCCATGAGTCTGAGTTGTTTGATCAATTGGTTGATTGATTTTTCCCTTTCTCTTCACCTACTCCATTGCTTAGGGGGGCAACCCCCCATTTTGTGTAGAGTTGCACCAGGTGTTTTTCAGCCTGTTTAGAAATGTTCTTACGTGTAAGTAGGGCAGTCAGTGGAGACAGGAGATAAAGAAGACTTTGAATTCTAGTACTGCCAGGAGCATGCCTATGTGTGCATAGCTGAGCTACATTCCTACTCTGAACCACTCTGAATCTCTTTTCCCAACTGTAAATCTGCTTTAAAATACACATTTTATTTATTTTCACCACAAACTTGCAGTGTAGAACATATGACTTTTGGTGTAGTCACATGTAATACCTGGTACAGGGGAATACATGTGAATATAACACCTGGACTTATGTACACTGAAATCACAATCATGGTAATAGAGGGTTTCCAGCTAAATGTACATTTATGTTTATTTTTTTCCTTCCTCTTTATGTTTTGTTTTGTTTTGTTTTTCCTTTTTTCATATTTTTTTTTTCTTTTAAAGGTGAGGGACTGGAAGAGGAGAACAGAGTCAGTAACAACCTAGTGATTGGCCTTTCTGGAACTGATGGTTTATCCAACATTGAGACACTGTCACCAGCAGGGATCTATGTCAGGGCTCCTGCCAGCCACATCAGGGTAAGAAGTTCTGGTATAAGACATAACATATCCTTTCTAATCAAAGACATCAGAAAGACACACAGCTTTGTTTATCTGGGAGATCACATACACAGTATTTGTTTCTTGGCTGAGCTGTCAGAACCTGTGCTTGTGATGGGATATTGAAACAAGTGCATATTACAAAATGAATTATGTTCCTGGGTAAATTTATGACTGAGAGTTTTGCTGTGTTTGAGTGGAATAGAGTATTACAGTGAGATAATTCATCCTGAGGTACTTTGAAATGTTGTTTTATTTTATAATACTCACAGATTCAGAAAAGTTGGAAAAAGTTTAGTCTCAGCTTCTCTAGAATTTCTGCCATTATTAAAAAACCCCTAAATTTTAATGGACTAACTACAAAACCACTAAAATTCAGCAACATCAATTACATCTCTGTCTGGATTTAAAATCTCATTGAACATACAGTTGAAAATTTTCATTCCAGGGTGAGAAAATGTTTTCCTGTCCTATGAAAATGACATTGATTTTGAAAGAAATGAAGCTTCTCTATTCTAAATGGTAATAAACCATCAGGTTTCTAAAGAGCTAACAGCTTAACAGCCTCACATCAAAAATCTGAGCTCAATAAAAATACTTTTATTCACTAATTCTCTGATGCTTTCTCTTAGTTCACTCTCTTTTGGTCTTACATTTCAGAATAAAGAGTCACTTTTATGTGTTTTGTAGAAAAAAATATGGTTTTCATCAACTTCAAACCACTTTTCCTTTGCAACTATTTTAAGGAATTACATTGAAACTGACCTTTCTTACCATACTTTCAGTAGTGAAAAAATGCATATTTTCATTTAAAAAAATAATCCTAACCTGTTCTATTGTTAACCTCTAGTAACCAAACCAATTACTGTTTGTGAAGACCTAATCACCCCCAGGGCTTCTGCTCCATAAGGAAAGATTTGCACCTAAATTTGAAGGTGGAAAAGAGACCAACACATTTCCTATGTTATTATGAAGACAGTAGCACTGAGGAAGGAGGAGAGAACTTTTCTGCAATTCCCTCGAGGGCATATTTATCATGGTTAAGGCCATCAAATATGGTTTAAAAATACAACGACTAGGCAGTATCATGAGAATTTCATCTCCACTAAACACAGAGTTTCATACCGTCATGCACTGACTTACCCTGGGGCTGTTCGCTCCATCGCCAGTGGCTCAGCTTTTGAAAAGGTTTGCTGCAATTACCTCCACGGGTTCCTGGGAACGGGCTGAGCTGGGTTTTCAGCACATTTACTCATCCCTCTCTGTTCACGTGAGTTTAACAGATACACGGCTGCAGCTGTGGCTGTGTACCCCAATATCAGGGGGTCCATTCTGCTCTCCAGAGGTGTGCTGCTTCAGGCAGGGTAGCAGATGGCCCTCAAAGGGTTGATGATAACCCTCCTTCAGGAGTGGAATGTTTGAGGTGTTGTTGCAGCAAAAGGAAAACACAAAGGAGTTGCCCAGCTTAAAATTGTTATTAACGGCACTTACTGTACAACAGGACCAAGGAGTGCTCAGGAAGACAGCAAAGCACGGGGATATTAAGAGAAAAAGTCACACCTCTCCCAGGCAAAACAACAGTGGACTTTTTCTTAGTTCAGTAATAATCACTAAATTCCAGGGGAGCTGGTCCAGCACCAGCATTATGATGTTCCTGAGTTTCAGCATCTTTTATCTGATCAAATGACTCAAGCTTCTTAGGTATTTATAATCCTAGTTTATTGGAGAAGTTTGAAGAATGTAATGGGAAAGACTCATCTTCCACCTGCCTGGTTCCCAGGCCAGGACATGCAATAGAAATTTTCCCAGTTTAGAATTTAATTTTAGGTGTTAGTCAGTCTTTGTGTTTATTGGTTTTGTGGAGTTTTTTGTTTATTTTCAGATTTCTGTAATTCAATTATTGGTTTTAAGCTTATTGGCTACAATCTTTATGACAAAGGATGTAGCTGAGACAGCCAGAGGGCTCCAGGTCCACACTGTGTAACATCCTCTGTGCAAGATGGGTTAAGCCTTTCCACTGTGAGACCTGCAGTAATATTTTCATAACTACTCAATTTACTTGGGAGCCTAAATTTGTGTTGGTGGCTGAAGAGCTTAAATTTCCTTGAAATTCAGTGGTGTCCTAAACGGTGTGGAAATTGGGACAGAGCAGTCACTCAAAACCTGAGCCTACAAAGACATTTGGAGACCCAGTTCCCACTGGTTACCATTTGACTTAAGCTCTTAAGTGCACTGGTGAATCAGGCTGTTAGAGGAAATTTTATACTTGGACAGTATGAGTGCAAACTGATTATTAAAAGGTTAGTATAATTCTTTTTTAAACACAGTGTGTAAGCCCAGGTTATCACATTTTAGAGTCAGAGACAAACTCATTAGCAGGCTGGTTTCTTGCCTTTTAAATGCTATCAGTGCAAGGAACTGAAGATGCTCCTCTGTGATATTGGCTTTTTTTCTCACTGAAACATCCACCCTATGTCCTTGGTGTTCTTTTTGTGTGCAGGAAAAATAATTTAAAAAGCAGGTTTTCATATTTTCCTCTTGGCTCTCTTGGGCCTAGTGAGTTTTGGGCTTTTTGCTTTTCCTAGTGAGTTTTAGACTTTTTGTTTTTCCAATCCATAACCATTCAATGCCCTGAACTCCCAGAGCCAGCATGCGGTGCTCATGCATAGCAACATATGGACTGGCTTTAAGAAATCCAGCAAGAACCTCCCTTTCCTTTCCTGCCTTGGTGTTGAGGACTGGGAAACAGCTCAGATGAATGGACGGGGTGGAGCTCAGCCGGTGTCTCCGTGTCAGAGGAGTGACTGATGGTCACGCTGCTGGTAAATGCGTTTGTTTCCCAGTGTCACCACATCCACCCCTTCTCCACAGCACCAGAGAGGTGAGGCTGCGTCTGTTTGGCACCAGCTGTTTTCCCACCGTTTCAGCCCTGCTGAGATCTTTTCCAAACCCTTTCCTGCCAAGTGGGCCCACACCGCAGCAGGCACACTGTGGGTACTACCTACACCCTGCTCGGCTCTCAAACTGTGGCAGTGGTGCTGTGAGCACTGTCCAGAGATTTAATGTCATCTTTAAGGTCAACAGTTTGAGTCCCAGCTATCTAAAAGAAATTCATGAAATATTTACACCAGCAGAGTTGTACGGTTAAGAGACACTTAAACCGTCAGCCACTTGATTTTACTGACTTGCAGTGCATACCTCCAGGTATTTGGCGTGCTCAGGGAGGTAATTTCTCTCTGGAATTTTGGTTGCATGGACATTCGTAATATACTGACTTCCACAAAGAATTGATTTCCACACAAAATTCCCTGCTTGCCTAAAACCCCTGCCCTCCAGCCAAGAGCTGGCTGAATAAATATGCAGGGTTTTTTTTCCTTATGAATCATCTGTAGAACGCACGATTGGAGTCTCAAGTAAAATATCCTGGAAATGATGTGACTGGACTGCAGAAGTGTTTTGTTAAAGAAAAAGGGTCTGTGGCTGCACTTTCAGAAAAAGCAGCAGTTTTACCAGGGGATAGAGAAAGCAGAGCTTTGGGTCTCAGTACTTTATTCCTTGACAGATGTCAGAGATCAGGACTGCAGGGAGCACACTTGGATGGGTCAGAAGAAAGTAATTGGTATGTGGAGGGTTTCACCTCAAGGTCACCAGGCTCAGCTTTGATTTGGACCATCAGGGACCAAAAAGTCATTAGTATTTTAACACTGTCCAGTGACCTATGAACGGGAGTGGTGGTGTCAGACCCGGTCTTAGAGAACAAGCTCTCCTTAGAGCTGCAAGAAAGGTCATCGTAGACCCCCCTTAGTGAGCCATGTACCTCCAGAGAGCAATTAATTTTGTCTAAGGACAGACCAAAAGCATTGCCTTCTGCACATTCCTATGCCTGATTTTTTTTTGCCTAGAAAGGGAGCCTAAGTTTACTGGACTGGACTTCACATTTTCACACACCTAAGGCAGGTAAGAGGGATCCTGCACAGGTCCACACGTGAAGATATTGCTATATGGACACCACCCCAACCCAACTAGGCTTGATTGCTCTCCAAATTAAGCTGGCAAGAGCAGGTGTTTTGTCCTAGAGTAGAAAAGTTCAGAAGACACCAAATACAACTCATATAACCCACTTGCTGCAGATTCTGTAAGTACCAAACTCCTAATTTTATGGCCAGTCAGCCCTTACGTCCACTTATTTTTGCCTCTTGCAACACAAAGAATGTAACCAAATGTAGAATTTAGAAGCAATTTCTTTAAGAGATATTAAATGACAATAACTTGCAGCACATCTTCCTCTGGTTATTCACTTACCCTGTTAAAAATAATCCAAACCACATAATTTACCACAGGTATAATAAAGTTTAATTGTTCAGCCCCTGGCATATCCTGAAGATGTTGGTCTCTGCTTTCTCTTGACTTTTAGAAGTCTCATTTTTAATGAGAATATTTCCTTATCCCATGTTTGCTTTGGGAGATAAGAGAAATATCCAGATTGAGAAGGAAATCAATAAACTGATTAGTTTGTGATTTACCTTTCCTTCCTGACATTTCTTTCTTATATAGAAAGGAGTTAATATATGTAAGTTTTCTACACATTTTTTTCTTACCTACTTGAAGAATTGTGACAACATCATTTTTCTAGAGTTTGTCTCTACTGATTGGCCAATCCTCCTTGTGTGGCTTAAAACCAGGTATTTTTAAAACTGGCCCAAGGTCAATGTGAAAACAGGACAAGACTGGGGACACAGAAACAAGGTACCCGTTCCTACCAGCCAGTTTTCCAGAATTTGAATGGACTTCAGCTGGAATTTTCTTTTGTGTGTTTCTTAGGTTGATTTTAATTTCCAGAAATCTGTGGTAATTTTTTTTTACAGTCACATATTCCTCGCTACAGGGTAACACAGTGTGTGGTGCCGGATATGGCTATTTCTTTCATCTCTCCCCTGAGGGACCATCCAAAGTGCCTCTCCTGTCCTTCAGTGAGAACACAGCTCACTCCTGCACAAGGTACTGGGGGAGTTTGGTTAAAGAGATTTTCCTCCAGAGAATGGTTGTGCCAACCATAATTGCAGTGGTGGGCAGAAAAGGCCTTGCCCCTCTTTTCAGGACTTTTCCCCCCAGTTTTGCACCCTTTCAGGTCCTCCTCTCTTGCAAGAAGAGTTGTCTGGAGCAGGGCAGAATCGGTGTGGAAGGTGTCCCTGTGCCTCGCATGGGGGTGGAATGAGATCACCTCTAAGGTCCCTTCCAACACAAACCATTCCATGATTCCGTGGTTCTGTGACATTTCATGCAGCAACTGTTCCTGTAGTATCCAGGAACAGCTACTGACAAGAGCATTAGCCACCACTTCCCTAAAACAGAAAGAATATTAAAAAATGACATTGTACTGAAAATCAGTGGATGGAGTGACCTGAATTTTGAGTTAATCTGGATATTAATCTGGATTTTAAATCTCTGAGAAGGTTAAATTAAGTGCTGCATTCAGTAATTCATGCATTTGTGCTGTACTCCAAGTTGGCTGAATCCAAGATAAAGAAAAGCCTTATCTGTCCAGATTTGTGTCAGGCTTATCTGAAGGTGAAGGTGGCTGAAACTCCCTCATGGAGGGTGTTTTGTAGTGAGAACCTTTCAGTCACACTGCACATTCCATTTTAGCCCTGCTGTGGCTGATGCTGAAAATACTTGAAAAGAAATTTGAAGTCATTATTAGATGCCTAAAATGGTCCAGCAGCTTTTGACTCTTGTTTTAAGAAATAAAATCTCATGCAGAAAACTGTGGCAGATTTAATATTTTAGATATCAAAATGGTGAATAGAAAAATCTTCTCACTGTAAAGGAACAGTCTCTGTGGCTTTCTCTCCCAAACAGGTGTGGGTTGCTGGTGTACCCAGGGTATTTGCCAGACAGTCGTGTTCAGTTCAGCAACTTCACGGCCTGGAGCTGCCGCGGGGGAGCACAGGTATGTTTGTCCCCACTGCCTTCTGCGCTGCTCAGGATCTTTCCCAGGATCTCACCTCCACACTGACTTCATTTTTAAGGCTGCAAATAGACCACAGCCACAGTAAAGCTCTTATGCCTGTATGCATGTCCCTCATCTGGAGGCTCCTGCTTTATTGAAAGAGCCAGAAACCAATTTGTGTGAATTCTTTTTGCTGATTCAGTGTGGAATCAGTTTTCTCCTTTCACCAGTAGCTGGTGTCCTCTGTAATTGTCTGCCATCTGTCTGCCACTATAATCATGGAATCACGGAATGGTTTGGGTTGGAAGGGACCTTAAAGACCATCTTGTTCCAACGCCCGCGCCATGGACAGAGACACTTTCCACTAGATCATGTTGCCAAATAAAAAATCCTCTGAGTGGATCAGAGATGCCTTTATAGAACTGATGGCTTCCACAGGATTTCTTTTTCATTCTTGTTAAAGTTATGCACTTTTTATTTACTTGAATTTGTCTGGCTTCATTCTCCAGCTAATATGGTTCACTATTAATTAATCTGATTGTAAAAAGCCACACCACCCTTTATTATGTGATACTTTTTTTCCCCATACTTATTGTTTGGAGCCTGTGATCCTATTAATTCCTGTCTGATGACCTGAACAGTTTGTATGTGTTTCTCTGTAAGGAATGTTTTATAGCCTCACCCATCCCATGACTTTCCTCTGAAGGTGTCCAATTTTCAGTGTGATTTTTTAGGCTGATGTGTTCTCTTTCTGGAAGGTTATTTGTACGATAAGAAATAAAACAAAATGGCGTTTTGCAGGTTTGTTGTTGTTATTTGTTTTCTCTGCCTACCTTGTAATTTTTTTGTATGTGACTGACCTAGAATACACAAATAACTAAGTTTATTCTGCTTCTTTCCATGGGCTCCCTCCAGAAACAGTCTTCTTTCCTTTAGGTGCCCCATGCTGGAAGTGTTCAAGGCCGGGTTGGATGGGGCTTGGAGCAACCTGGGCTGGTGGAAGGTGTCCCTGCCCATGGCAGGGGGTTGGAATGAGATGGTCTTTAAGGTTCCTTCTAAACCCAACCATTCTATGACTTTATGATGATGATGATGATGATTATTCCTTTATTTTCCTTTTATGTAGATTTTCAGTAGCAGGAACCTTGAACTTCAGCATTTCTGGATTTCTGCTTGCAAAGACTTTGGCATTGACATCGTGGAAAGCCTGGGAAACACCTCTGTGTCTGACAGTGTTTTAAATGGACACCTTGGGCAAAAGGTAAGAACTGCAGGGAATATTTCAATGGTTCTTGACTTGCACAGCAGCACTTCAGTAGGAATTTGGAGAAATAAGAAAGCAACCTGGAGAACAGTCCCTGCTTCATGGTAGCTTGGGAAAATCTTGGATTTGAAAAAAAAGGTTGTAAATTAAAACAATAGTTGTGAATAAATGCAAGTAAATGGAATAGACTGTGGGTGTTGGTCTCTTCTCCCAAGTAACAAGAGACAGGACAAGAGGGAATGGCCCCACGTTGCACCAGGGGATGTTTAGACTGGATTTTAGGGAAAATTTCTTCACTGAAAGGGTTTTCAAACATTAGAACAGGTTGTGCAGGGCAGCAGTGGAGTCACCATCACTAGAGGGTTTCAAAACCCATGTAAATGTAGCACTTGGGGAAATGGGTTAGTGCTGGGCTTGGCAGTGATGGTTGAACCTAAAAGTCTTATAGGTCTTTCCAACCTAAACAATTTCTATGATTTTTTTTTTCCAAAAGACTTTTCATTTCAGCATGGAGGTTTCGAAGTTTTTTTTTAAACAAATTTGAAACAAGGACTCCGGTTTTTCTATTTTCATAAGAAACTATTAAAAGATTTCACACTATGAGGCATAATCCTGCATATTATTTCTAAAAGAGCATTCAAAGGTGAAAGCAAAATCACAAACAAAAAAGGCTGAAGGATCTTAGCAAGACAAGTGAAAATTTTTTTCCTAATCATATTTTTTCTCAGGAT
The DNA here is from genome assembly GCA_013389985.1 of Dryoscopus gambensis. Classification (NCBI taxonomy): domain Eukaryota; kingdom Metazoa; phylum Chordata; class Aves; order Passeriformes; family Malaconotidae; genus Dryoscopus; species Dryoscopus gambensis. Next base: position 37,805 of record WEIT01015536.1, on the reverse strand, counting down.
TGACATGGTCTCAGAAAAACCTTGGAATTTTACCAAACCTGGCTTTTTGAGAGAAATCATAATTTTTCTTTAATCAAGCTTTTCTAACACAAATTCCTATGCACCTTTTGCATTTAGTGTCATTTAACCATACACAAGTGGGTTTAGTTAAGTGATTTGAGAATAATGAGAGGGAACACCAGCTTTCGTTTCTATCCTTGTTAACCCTTTGGTTTCATCTGCTCTCTCTCAGCACCACTGGTCCACCTGGGATGCAGAGTGTTACTTTTTTTCACTTGAGAATGAAAAATACCAACAAAACATAATTTTATTTATGCAGTAAATATGATCTTCTTCCATTATTTCTTTAGGCAGCTGGACAAAGTCCTTTGGGTGCTACCAGGTTGTTAACAGATTAATAACATGGATAACAATGGAATTTTAGTTACAACTGGGCACAGCTGCTTGTTCTTGATTTTGAGGTCTATTTTTTTCCCCTGCTCAGTTTTCTATTGTTGTTTATTAAATTAATTTTCTCTCTGACTGGCAGACAAAAAGAGTTTTAAATGAGTTTTCTTTAGAAGCTCAAGGAAAGAAACCTCTTTAGCAGGTCTGCTCTAAGCATATAGTTCAGATAAAATCCTGGCTTCACCTGTCCAACCTTTCCGTGTCCCAGTGATGTCCCAGTGAATTTCTCTGACAACAAGGGGTGGATGCCTTTGTTTTTGCTTTGCAGGATCCATGGAAGGACTCCAATGTTGCATTTGTTAAGAGATTTAGAGGCGCTCAGCTGTGCCTTGTTTCTTGCAGTACCTCAGGGGGGTGATTATCTTTGATTATCTCACGATAAGGGCCTCCTTGTCATAATTTACATCTTAATGTATGTAATTCTCCCTTTAATAATGATGTCTCTTTAATATCAATTAAAACTTTATGACATTAATTTAATGGGAACCTTGGATATCCCTCTCTGCTAGCCCTGCCACTTTCTGGAAAAAAAGTGTTTTTAAAACAAGATTGTTGTCTGGAAATATCAGGTCATTGAAAAGTTGGGGCTTTGACCCATTGAAACATTAGTGACAGGGGTAAATCCAGGACCTGTAAAAGCCAAATGAAAGATTTTTGTTAACTTCCTAGACATTCAGCAAGCCTCTTCCATGCTCTCATGAAACCACTCACTGTCTTTGTGGGGCCATTTGAGAAGAAGCATTTCTTCCAGGAAAAATCAGGAGTTCTGGGTCAGGTGACACATACAAAGGAGGAATTATTGTCTCACACTGTTCTATTTGCTATTTGTTTAAATAAAACGAATTAATTTAAAAATATAGAAAATTGGATGGGATGGAAGGACCAGAAGTGTAACCAGAAAGACAATCGAGACTTTCTGAATTTGTTAACAGAAACCAGGGATTTCTGCTTAGCAGTGGCTTGGAAGAGGATGGCCCAAGGACCAGGACCATCACTCCTGATCTTTTGGCCTCGGAATAAAAAAAGCTGATGGAACTACTGTCTCTTGCAGAGACTGAAGACAGTACCTTCCCTTTGAAGTAATAATCTACTTATAAAAGTGCATTTTTTTCTACATTTTCAATCGCAGAGATGTTTCCATGCAGGGTGGACTTTTTGGATTCATTCTCTACTACGGCTTTTGGGAGTTATTCTACAAGCATTTATTGGTCTCAAACAGTATCACAGACTCCTGCCAGCCTTTTCTCCTGTAGGCTGCTCACTAACTCTGAGTACGTCCTTATTTCCAGCCTGTTTCCAAGACATTTTGGCAGGGGGTTGTACGTTTCTCCTGTGTCATGGACTGCAATCACCCCAAAATCCAGTTTGTCCATTGTGTTTTTTATCATTTGTGGCTTTTGCTCTTCCTTTCTGGTTCTTGTAGCTCTGATGGACCCTGAAGTCAACTGGAGGTTTTCAGAGAGCCTGGCTTAAGGGCTTCTCTATCCCAAATTACACAAAATGCCTTTGAGTCTCAGTGCTCAGTTTTTTCTCAGAACAGAAATAAGAATGATCACTTTTGCAGAGTAGGAAAAGTTCCCAGTTGCTGGATAAAAAAAGATAAAGTAAAATGGTGCTGTAAAAATTCACTCACTGTGGCTTTTAGGTGGATTCTTTCTCTGCAGGGAATGTACTTTCCTCTCCCTTCAAATGTCCAATCTTAACTACTGTGCAACAACTCAAACAAAGGGCAACAGGCTGCCCTTGAAAGTGATGCTATCACCGGCTACAAGTGGGGAATTAAATGGGTGTTATTTGTCAGAGTTTGCCAAAGGATAGCTTAGATCTGTCCTTTAAACCCCACAACTATGGGCAATCGCACTCTTGCATTCCCAGCTGCTGCATCCTGGGTGCTCCATTTCTGGAAATGTTCATGGCCAGGTTAGACAGGACTTGGAGCAACCTGGTCTTTTGGAAGGTTCCCTGCCCATGGCGGGGGTGGGAGTGAGGTGGCTTTTAAGGTCCCTTCCAACCCTAAGCAGTCTAGGATTCTATGCTTCACATGGTGATGTTTCGGCTTTTCCTTCATTTCAGAACAGGACCTGCATGTCTGCAGGACTACAGACTCCCAAAAGATACCAGCTCTTCATCTCCTACACAACGTTCAGGAACTTTGATGTAAACAGTTGCACAGCAATCAGAACTTGTTCTGGCTGTTACCAAGGGCAGGGTGAGTCTGATTTTGAGAGGAGGATCCTTATTTCTCAGGATTTCCAAGTCCCTGGCTTCCGCTCCCATTACAAGTTCATCATTTCCACAGTCAACCATTGATAACTCCTCTGCACAGGCTGAGATTTCAGGTTGTCCCCAGTCTTGCTGGATATAGGTTCATCACTCAGTTGAAGCCACAGATCACATCTATTTTAAGGCAAATATAGCCTGATTTTTGCACTGATACAGTTTTCTCAGTGGAAACGGGTTTTATACACTGCCTTGTTTTTGCGTCTTTGTTTTGGCAAGCAAAATTTCAAGAGTGATGACTTCTTTAAAAGTTGTGACACAACCTCACAGAGTTTACCAAGCTGCTACCTCAGGCCAGCCTAAACCTGAGGTGAATTTGCCTAAGATAATGTGTAAACTAAGCACTCTTCTGAGCTTTGAAGAGGTACTCAAAGGCTCTTTGAAAAATGTTCCAACTGCAATTGCCTCTTGTATTGTAATAAAAAGTATTTATATATAAATGAAGACTGCCTTACAATAGCATAGCAGAGAAAAAGACTTTGGGAGATGAGATCAAAGGACAGGAGGACTAGTAAAATCTGGCTTAGTCAGGCTAAAACTGGGAATAGGGCAGTCAAATGGTAACCTACGTGTTGTATGGACACTCCTACCAAAGCTGACCTGTTACGGTCCACGGGGCAATGATTTTCTGACATTTCTGTAAATATTAATTTGCTCAAAAATTTAGCCTGCATGAATATTCATCTTTTTTTTCCGTAGCTGTCTGTGTTTCAGTGAAAAAATCCTCCAGACTCACTTTTCAGCCAAGGCTTTATTCTGCCAGGTGCTGCTCATATGCAGAAGGGTCAAGTATGTCTACACAACAGTCCTCACCTCTAAAAAATTTACCTTCAAAAAAAGTCAGAAAGGATCCATAAGAATCACTGTCATGGGGTCTGTAATTTTGGCTGTAATTGGGGCCTGGGAAGAAGTGTTTGGAGTTGCTGAGGAGATGCTGGTAAGACCAGGAGCAGCACCTGGGTCACGCAAGCCTGAACCACAGGTCCTGTCACAACAGAGCACTGGATAAGTTTGGCCTGGTCACAGAACAGCAATAGCTATTCATAAACCCACCTCTATTTATTTTCCCAGATCTCCACATTTTGTTGACCCATCAGACATTTTTCCAAAGGCAAGGGAGAATGAAGTTGGTCTCTTTTCCTCCAAAGAACTGTCTTCAGGCCCATAACATGAGGTGACCATCCTGTTTTTCTGAAATACTTCTTGTCACCCACAGGTGGGTTTACAGTGACAGCTGAACATCTGACCTTCACCAACTCCCCTTTCCAAGTGTCCTTCCCCTTTCCCCACTCTGCCATCCTTGAGGATCTCGACGGCTCCACCACAGGACAGAAGGGAAGTCATGTCCTGCCTTCCACAGATATCCTGGCAGCATCCTGCACAGCCAGTGCCAACTTCAGCCAAGCTTCTGGTGGCAGTGTTTGTGACAGTGACCTTGTTTTCCACCGTATGGCTCTTCATTTGTAAGTAATGGTTCCACCTCCCAAAATTCAGCATGGGCTTTGCTTCTGTGTGTTATTCTGAGACTGCTGCTGGGTCTGAGCTCAGTCCCAGGACTCCTGCCTCTCTGCTTGGTCCTAAACTAGGTCTAAAGCCTGAGCAGTGGCACCTTTTAATCCACTGTGCTACCTCCCATAGCCTGTCACTCCATGGCAGAAGGACAAGGATTTCCTGGAGATGCTCTGTCACATCTGCCATCTCACACTGAAATATTTGATTGCTTGGGAAATTAGAAACAGCTCTAATAATAATCCAGTCCTGGGGTACAGCCAGGTCATTCCCATCAGCTTTGGTGGCTGCACAGCTCCCAGTTCTGTCCTAGTTCACTTGTCTCTCCAAGCTGGAATTTTCCCTCCCTTTGAGCAGCTGGTAGTCAAGGGGTCCAGTGGAGAAATGCTGTTCAGCCAAGAACTGCCACCACTTCTCTTACCCAGGGAGGACACTTGCAAATTTCTAACATAAGAAAAAGAATGAAAAAGACTTTTAGTGATTTAAACACCACTCCTGCTTTTCTTCCTGTGCTCATCTTCCCTTCCCAGTCTCCTGCTTAGCATTTCACTTTCCTTTTGAAGTACAAATCTGAACAATTATCCATTTTTTGCTGTCTCAGGTTAGTAGTACACAGGCAGAAATCCTCAAGTGCTCTGTCAGAGGGCTGTTAATTATTCATGTCTACCTCATAATTCATGTTTTAGAAGAAGGAGGGGAAAAAACCCGACCCTTTCCCAAATAAGAAAAAACCTAATCACTTGTTCCATTGAAGGAGAGAACTGTAAGACTTTGAGCTACCTGCAGGCTTTGCATGTGATTACTGTGCCTTGTAGTGAAAACAAAAGTCTGTAAAAATTTAAGAGCTTGGAGTCATTCTGATTTAACTAAAAGAATACTGGGTAGAAGGCAAAATAAGACTGTTTGGTGTCTTTCCTAAGCAGTTAACCATGAGGTCTTGGGGAAATTAATTCCCTTTCTAGTCTGTTTACCTTGATGAAACGGACTGCAAGATCTCTGGGCTTATGCTGTGTGGGTGGATGGAGCCTCTCTAAATGCTGCCTGTAGAGTGATTTGGGTCCTTTTGGGTACTGCCGCAATGTAATTGTTAAGAATTCGTGACAGTTAATATATTTAATACACCTCGTTTCTCCTGGCATCAAAAGGTGGGTAAGGAGCAAGTAGGAGTTCACCTGCATCATTGCTGTTAACTCTGGAAGACTTAAGTGGATCTAAATTTTGTCTTCCCAGTAAATTGCATGAGAGTTTGCCTGGAGGTGTTCAAGACCAGGTTGGACAGGGATTGGAGTAACCTGGCCCTGGGGAAGGTGTCCCTGCCCATAGCAGGGGGTTGGAACTAAATGAGATTTAAGGTCCCTTCCAATTTACATCATTCCAGGATTCTATGATTAGTCATATCAATAACTTCTCATTTAAGGTTTTATTTCAAGCAAGTACTCTTTATTTAGCTTCTCTATTATTCATCTGCATGAGTTGGGAGTCAATTTACATCAAAGATCCTTGGCAGTGTGAGAAGCAGAAGCCAGCTGTTAGCCTGTCCTCCTGAGGACTGTGTACTCAGCAGAGTAACCCCAGAGACCATGAGCATCCTCTCTGTGCTGCTTCCAGATCCTCTCTCCTGAGTAGCTCCCAGAAGCCAAATCACAGTCAAGTTAAGTTGAAAGACTGTCAGATGCAGCCAAATGAGTGTGGTGAGTCAGGGAGGCTTTGCTCAGATGGATAGAGCTCCAAAAGGAACCTGGGAGAGGACCAGGATGGGGAAAAAAGGAGCTGGAGGGGATGAAGAGTAAAAGTCAATTAATAAAATATCCACAGCATGACCAGAGGATGAGGGGGTGGGAGAAGGAGAATGGGTGAATTTTATCCAGATGTATTTGGAGGGTGTTTGCAATAAAAAGGGAATAGTTTAGGATTAATACAGCAGAACAATGCTAGGAGCAATTGGCAGAGGTTGAGTAAAGAGAATAAAGATAAGTGGGTGACAGGAAAAAAATTCCTAACAGTGCAGTCTCTTGGATGTATCTCATCTCAGTAAAAAGACAAAAGTACTGTTGTTTGTCCTCCTTTAGTTTCTGACAAGAAAAGAAATCTCTCTGGAAGAGATCTTTCTGTTGTGCTCTACCAGGCCATGGACCTGTCAGATCTGCAACTTGAATTTTCTGTGCTCCTCAATAAAAAGCATGAGAAGCTTGAAGATGGTAGGGTTTTTTGCTTATCCTGAATTTCAGGGATGGGATTCTAGCTCCAAAAATCTTGAAGGCTGAGGCAAGTAATGGATTTTGAGAGGAGGATTCTAGTATGGCAACCTCAATCTCAGCAACCTCAGGATCATTCCCTGACCTTATGGGCAACTGGCAAGGGTTGGACATGGCCATATTTTTAACCATCTCAGTCTCCAAAACATCAGGGATGTTGCATCAGCAGCAAATTTTAGGAAAGATCCCCTTTCTGGAAGCTGTCATGGATAGGGCTGGTTGGTTCAAGCTAAAAGCATGTCTGGAATAATTTTAATTATTTATGATACAGTGTGGGAAATTGACTCTTTACCTTTGTGCTGCTTAATTTACAAGAATGCATATGTTGTATTGAAACATTTCCCCAAAATAAACTGCGTGTTTGGGGGGAAAAAAGTGTTTTCTTAGAGAAAATCTATAGAAGCTCTTTTCTGAAAAAGGAAACTACTATCTTGAACATTTTGTGACTCTCTGTCCTGCTTCACTCAACAACTTCCAGGGAAATGAGGATCCATTTCCAAGCTTGCACTGCTGTAACAAAAGCCTTCTTCACAAAGTCCAGTTGAAAGTTAAACTAATGTGTCACGTAAGCACACTTTAAAGAGGGGTTTTATGTCTTTTAAAAATGTAATTGGAGCTTATAAAAGTCTTTATAAATTTATATGTGAGAAAGTTATTGAGTAGTCTGAAGCACAGCTTATGCTATGGCACAGCACAGCATGGCTGCAGGCTAGAAACGGCTGCTCCAAATGCCACCGCTACCCATATTATCATGAAACTATGAATCTCTATTAATATTAAAACAAATTTTCATTAAAAAATTGTCATAACATGATTAAGTGACTTTCAAAGTTTCTTCACATTATGCATAATTTTTACAAGAGGAGAGCATTAGAATAATCTGCAGCCTGGCAGCCCCTCGCGGCAAAGGGGACTCCAAACACTCGGTGGCTGCGCTTGCCAAAAGGGAGTTTCCCTCTTGGTCCCTCTCATTTGCTTTCCTTTTCTCACTGGGGAAGCCTTAGACTTGCTCAGCACCAGTCTTGTAGTTCAAGCCTTTTACTGTCTCCCCCTTCTCTAGGCTGCTGCAGAGCAAAAGATTAACTTTCTTCTTTATTGGTTTAATTCCTAAATCTGGTCTAACATGCTCTCCTGTTTGTTTCTGCAAACCCATCCACTGCTGATGGGTTGTTATGAAAGGAATAGTGTTCTCCGACCTTCACGGCTTCGAGTCTTGAAGTGAGTTCAGATGGTTCCTCTAGTTTTGCTTCTCCTTTGATATTTACTTTCCGTGGTGCCTTCAGCTGAGCATCCCCCTGCTATGAAACACCCTGACAACCACGATTCTTCTCTCAGTGTGCTCAGTCACTCTCTGGCCATGGGTCCTCCCCACATACATGACTGTACCCACACAGGGGCAGCTTACACGGTCACTTTTCCCCATGACCCATCTTCTGAGGGTTCCTGTGACGTAACATAGACGGCAAGTGTTAAATTATTCACTATTGGCTGTTCAGTTACCAACTCATCACCTCAGCTTTAGAGATTCAGCTTTTACTCTGCTGCATTTCTGGCATCTCAGACACCCCACCAAGAGAAATTTGTATCCCGATGGAGAACACCTTTCCATTCACCCTGCAGGCAGAGGTATGGGCAGCAAAGCCAGATGCTGCACAGGGTTATGAGTATACAAGACAAGGTGTTTCCTCAAGCCTTCTCCCTCAGCTTGAGCATCATCTGAGGTATTTCTGAGTGCAGGGAGATAAATTTACCATTGAGGCAATATTTGCTGGTCCTAAGCTTTCTCTCCTTGCAAGGAGAAATCTGGCAAGTCCTTCGGATGCTTCTTATGGCCTGGATAGATTGGAGCCAGGTGCATCAGCTTGGACTCCCTGCCATAACCAACATACTATTAATCCTAAAATAATAGAATGGTTTGGGTTGGGAGAGACCTTAAAGATCATCTTGTTCCACCCCCTGCCGTGGGCAGGGACACCTTCCACTATCCCGGGTTGCTCCAAGCCCCATCCAACCTGGCCTTGGACTCTTCCAGGGACCTTTCAGAGCTCTGCCTGAGGTGGCAAAAGCAGGGTGACCAAGTGGTCCTCCTTTGGTCTTTGCTATGCTTGCTTTGAAGACATTTGAACTGTTTTTACCAACCACTTTCCAGCTCAGAATTTCTATCTGATTTTAGTTTTCCTGAAAATATCAGCTTGTAAACTACAGGATCTGGGGAAATGTTTTAAGAACATAGGGGATTTTGGAAGTTGGGGTAGCAAACTCAAATGCTACTTTGAATGAAACCATCTTGGGTTGTCATTCACAACCCTTTCTATTCCTGGGAAACCATCTCAATTCTTCTTTTACTTCAAATTCAGACCATGGTGGCCACTCAGGATCAGGGTCAAAGATCTGGTTATTTCCTAAAAGACCCATGCATGAAAAAAAATCACTGCTAGTAAGGGTTCATAATAAAAGACAGATTTGAATAATGAGCTTGGTATCTCAACAAAGATACACACATTTACTGAAAACAGCTGAAAATTCTTAGTTCTTGGCAATTAAAGTGAACTGGTCTGGGGCCCAGCATTAAACCTGTAAAGTGTTTGATATTGTCATAATTTGGAATTAGCCTCCCTTTGGCCAACAATAAATCTGGACTCTTGATATAAACATTTGTTGTCCCATTTGAAGTTCGATGCTAAATTGTTTCCTGTTTTTGAAGAGGGATAATCATAATGGATTATTACACAAACAGAAAGCATTTAGAGCTAAACACAGCACCCGCCTTCATACACACAGATATGGACCCTTAGGATAAATAAGTTAATGGTAAACATAAACAGGAGAGTTAATATTTGTTCTACTCCATGTTGTTGATTGGCTTAACAAATCCTTTGTGGCCCATATCTGTTGAGCAGTTCTGCACAATGCATTTGAGCTAAATTATATAACAGTTTATACAGTCACAATTGGTGAATTGTGGCTCAGACTGTAAAGCCCTATCCTGTAATCCTGCCATATTTCTAAAGCAAATTGCTCCTTAATTGAAACCTGCTTCGATATAAAAATACAGCCTTTTCAATGAGTCATCCTTTTTTTCCCCTTACAGTTTGTAAAGGCTTCCAGCAGTTTAAAGGGAGGGTTAATTTTGCATTAAGACCATTGCCTCCTAGTTTCTTTCAAATAAAGCCAGGAGAAGTTCAGGGGAAGGCTCTTTCCTCTGATAATGAGGCTCTCCACGTTAATGATGCGTGCAGGCTCCCTCGGATCCTCTGAATTAGAAAGACTCGTGTGTGCCAGCGCTCTTCTACTTCATTAACATTAAAGAGAGGTAGATTGGTGGCTATTTAGGGCACAGTGAAATCACTGGCTATTTAGGGCAAATGGAAATGGTGCTAATTGTGGCTGGTAATTCCATTAGTAGGGTACTTCCATTTTGGTGCCTTTTTGGCACGGAGGTGAAAAAACAAGCACACTGACACCCTTTCCAGAAGAGTGTGTCTCAGGCTTATCATTGCCTTGCACCCGTTAACTTGTACACTGAGCTGAGAAGTTTCCCAGGTTCCCCAAATTTTTGGTTTGATGTGCTTGCTGGCTGTCTGTCAGGAGTAGGGCATTTATTTATGGGTGGCAACAACTCAAGCAACGCACGTAAAAGACAAGGACACAGCATTCCAGGTCAAGAAAACCCTAGAGATTCCAGGCCATAAGGTATGTCCTGCTCCTTTTCCTTCCTGGGTCATGAAAAAGCTTCCAGCTGGACATGAGCCAGGTGTGCCCAGGTGGGCAAGAGGCCAGTGGCACCTGGGCTGTCCCAGCTCTGGTGTGTCCAGCAGGGCCAGGGCAGTGCCCGTCCCCTGTGCTGGCACTGCTGGGGTGATGCCTTCTCCGGCTACCCAGAAACAGTGACTAGACAGGAGTAAGCGAATAAAGGTAGGTATTTATTTGAAAGGCCTTCAAAGATACATCCTGGGGAGCCAGAGGCCACTTCCAAAGAGGAGCCCAAGATGGAGGGCAGGTCATGAGTTCTTCACACTGTTATAGGTTTGGTCTATTTGCATGAATTCACCAATTAAAACTTAAGCTTTCTTCAATTTCTCCACCTCTCTTGGAGCCCTAGTTTACACCTTTAGGCCTAGGACAGTCTGAGTGTCCTTGAATAGCAAGCTCAGAGAAGCTTTGTTGTGTCTATCTGATCTAAGAGAGCAGCTCATGAGCTACAAGAGACTTCAGAGTTACACACTAGGCAATACAGGATTTGAAAAAATTTGAAAAAGTTAAAATCTAAGGCATCAGGAGCACCTCCAGTGCTGGGGGCAGCTCTGGGACCCTCGTGACAAGAGAGGCCCTGAGGAGCTGGAGTGTGTCCATGGGAGGGAACGGAGCTGGGGAAGGGGCTGGAGCAGCAGGAGTGGCTGAGGAAGCTGGGAAAGGGGCTCAGCCTGGAGGCTCAGAGGGGACCTTCTGGCTCTGCACAACTCCCTGACAGGAGTGGACAGCTGAGGGGAGGGTCGGGCTCTGCTCCCAGGAAACAAGGGACAGGGCAACAGTAAATGGCCTCACGGTGCACCAGGAGAGGTTTAGATTGAATATTAGGAAGAATTTCCTCATGGAAAAGGAGGTCAGACATTGGAATGGGCTGCCTAGGGCAGTGGTGGAGTCACCATGCCTGGAGAGATTTAAAACTCATGTAAATGTGGCACTTGGGGACATGGGTTAGTGGTGGCCTTGGCAGTGCTGGGGGATGGTTGGTTTCCAGCCTGAATGATTCTATGATTCTGTACCTTATCTGTTATTAAGTAAACATGCAGGAAAAGAAATATTTCAGTTAACTGTACCCATCTGGAAGTTCACTGTATAGTTTAAGATATTCATTGGTCTTCTCAATATTGGTTTCCAGCATAAATGGACTCACAGTTAATTCACCTGTTAGTTAGTGAATTCACATTCCCATTCACTAGCTATTGGATCTACATGGCTGGTGTGGAATTGCCACTTAACTTTCTGACAAGTCGGACTTGTATCCCAACAGGATTGTCACTTCCAGGCTTTCTTCTCTGTCTTTATTTCTCCTGGAAGTACTGGGGAGAGTCCCCCAATAAAAGTGATTCAAGCTGTTCTCATCTGAATCCTCCAGCGATGAAAATTAAAATGAATAAAGAGCAAAACCATGTGAATTTGTGCTGCAGAGAGGATGGCTCGGAGTCTCTGTCACTTACTGTGACACTGGGCATCTTTGCTATTCAATAAGGCACCTTCTGATGGGCAAGAGAGTTTAATGTTTCTCTGCATTATGTGTGGTGTTCTTCTGCTGCTAGAAATGTTCTTCTGAATACCTGTGCAGGTGCTGATAACTGTCGAAATAATGTGCTTGTTGTCATTTACTTGCTTAATTAGCAGCCTAATGTCCTGGTCCAGTTAATGCCCATCAGAGGAGGTTTATTAGTGGTACGAAAGCTGTTTAAGCCTTATAAACTCCTTCCAGTTTCATTGGTCTGCCAATATCTTCTGGTTGAGTGATTCTTTGTTGATTCACACTTTGCTTTGCCATTGCTATTTCTCAGCTGAATGTTTCTGGGTAACCGGAAAGTGCTTTGCCGAAGTGACAGACACTGGAATAACAAAAAAAAATTAAAATCCCTGAACTGATTTTAAAAGATAAAAGAGAAATATATCTGGGATGACTGCTTTGGTGATTTTGCATCATCTCCAAATCACTAGGGGAAAAAAAAAGGAAACAAAACAACCAAAAATTGCAAATACAGGCAAATTGTAGGATGACATGAGTTTTAGCATTGTCTGTCTTGGGTTTGTAAGCCATATCCAGTCTGAGAGGTTGGATAATATGCTGAGATGTGTAGCTGTAAGGTTATGCTTCAAATATTGAGAAAAACTATTCAAGGGATGCTTAAAAGAGGGGATTTTTTAAGCTTAGTGTCAGCTCAAATGCCAAAACTGAGAGGAGTCTACAGAGACCTTAAATCTAAAGGGTTTGTGCGGACTCATGATGTCAGAGCTAATGCTGATCTGTTCAGTAAGGGCTTTTTCTCTTGACTAGACTGGCCAGAAACTAGGAGTGCAAAGTTCTAGTGAAAAAGGGCGTTGAGCTCTCATTTGGATGCTCAGAAGAATTGCTGTACTAAAAGCTCACCCATTTTGTGAAGGATTTAATCAGTCTGCAGCAGCCCCAGCTTTGATTGCAGGTAAAGATCAGCTCTTTGAATTACACAGGATTTTTTTGAAACGTTTGACCTCTCAAATGGGAATGAGTAATCACAGAACCACAGAATGGTCTGTGTTGGAAGGCACCCTAAATATCACCTCATTCCAGTGCCCTGCCATGGGCAGGGACACCTTCCACTAGACCAGGTTACTCCAAACCCCATCCAGCCTGGGATGAGGCTAGTAAGGAGACCTCACCAAATTTCATGAAGATCCTAAAAGTTGAACCTGAGGCACATGAGTCTGGTGGAGGGAAAATACTCTGGCAATGTAGAAGTTGGTACCCTGGCTGTTACCACTTCTCAGCTTTCTTCCTCTTCCTCTTCCTCTTCCTCTTCCTTTATTCCTACATGCTGTGTCTCTCTTTTTCTCTTTCTCTTTTTACAGCACTTGGGGCAAAATATTGTTTCTTATGACATTTGTAAAGAATTACAAAAATGTAGACACATTCTGAGGGAGATCCAGCACAGCTACTGTAATTCAAATAAAAATAGAACTCTATAAGTTGTAAAATGACAGAGTTCAGTGTAAAAATGTAATTACTTTTTTTTTTCCTGCAGAAAAGAAGCTCCAGACATTCCCTATAATTTAACTGTGACTGACAGTAGGAATAAAACAAACACAGTCAATTACGTTCCTGATACTTTATCAAACCTGTATGGCTGGATGGTTCTTCTCTTGGATAAAGAGACTTACACATTGACATTTGAAAACCCTTTGGTCAGCAAACAGCTCCAGGTAACACAGGAAGGTTTTATAATTTCAAAATTATATCTGGAAAAGATAATCACGCTTTCATCTCTTTAGGTGAGCAGAGAGGAAAAAAAAAAAAGAGTTAAGTGCACTGAGAAAGTCTCTCTGTATTTATAGGCTTAGATAAGATGACCTAGTCCCTGAAGCTCTCAGTAGTAACCTGGAGCAGGAAGGTCATGGAATCATGGAATGGCTTGAGTTGGAAAAGACCTTACAGCTCACCCAGTTCCACTCCCTGCCATGGGCAGGGACACCTTCCACTACACCAAATTTCTCCAAGCCCCATCCCACCCGGCCTTGGACACTTGATGATTTTGGATATCTTAGGTGAAAGTTCAGTGTGGTGCTTAGGAACCAACAGGTTTTTTACTGCCTTAAGTCATGTTGAAACACAGCTTTCAGAAGACATTGTTCCTTCACACCTTTCAAGGGTGATGAGGGGAGTTGATTTTTTCTGCATTTACCATCACTTTCTGCTTGGTTTTACATCTCTTTTCATGTTTTCAACACATGTTGCCTGTGAGGAGCAACATCCTCTTTACCCTTTATGCTGCACTCCGTGGAGCTCTAATCACAGACTCAGACGTTTCTTTTGGTTCCCTCTTCTCTAGTATTCAGTGACATTTAGCAACTTCAAGGCTGGGAATTACCTGCTGCTGGAACACAAGGATCCTCCTTCCCATCTTGAGGCCGTGGTGTCCTGTGGGACAAGGAGGGGACAGCCACTCCAATTGCCACCTTCGTACAGACACCACCGGGGCTGTGACTGGCATCTGGACCCCAAACTGCGGAAGTTCACCTATTTGGGTAAGGGCAGTATTAGGGTTGCAATGTACATTTTTGATCAAGAATGGTGACAGAGCTGATGTCTTTTTAATTTAAAAATTAAGAGATCTACTCAAGGCCAGCTTCAAATGGCCTTTCAATAAGTGAGAGGTCCTTCAAAAGGTTTATCAAATAGGTAAGTGCACTTTAGGTCCACCCCTAACTGACCTATCTGATGCCTGACCTATCAACAAAAGGAGTGTGTCATAAATAGTGGGTGATGTGATGTCAGTTGTATTTGAATTGGTTTTTCTGGAGTGGTAAAGGCATTAAATTCCTCTAATGACCTCTGTTGTCATCCGGTCCTGTATCACAGGTATCGTTAATACATCACGGTCGTCTTGCTAGGCTGAGCCCTCTGAAGGCAATAAGATTACTGGGAGAGAATTTTTTTCTAGGGCTGGAAACTTCCAAAGGCATCATAGCCTTTGCATTTGAGTATGTGACTTTGTACATGAGGTCATGGAGTGTGTTGGTCACTTTTTTAAAGAAATGGACATTTTCCACAATTCCTATTCTCAAGCGATTAATTTCATTAATGTCTAAACTCTGTATGTCAAAGGCAAGGTAGTGATCGTTGACTTTATTAATAACAGCAGAACTAGGAATCACAAATATTTTTTGGTGTCTTTGAGAAGATTAGCTTGTCCTTCATGACTCATACAGGGAAAGTAAAGATGAGATTTTCATTATAACAGAATTTTGTTTCACTGTTCTACTCCATTAAATTTAATGAATTTTCCTTGATTTGCACTATTGAGATGGCATGCAAATGGCTTTCTCATGTAGCATGTCTTTAGAACAATCACTGGGACAGTGGAGAGTAAAACACACCTGGAATGAGGGCAGGCAATCCACTGAGCTCTGTCTGGCAGCAGTGAAAATCAACCAGTGTACATTTGTGGAGAAATGGGAAAGCCCACACCTTCACCTCAGTCTGAGGATCACACTTGCTGTGTCCACCTCTGGTGCAGCAGCAGCTGCCACAGCACAGCTTGCGTTCAACATTTTGGCTCTCAAAACCGGCTGAATGCACCCAGGCTTCAAACTAGAAAAGATCCCTGTACCATGCTAAATCCCAAACTCAACTGGTCACCACTGGAGAGTCTGCCTGGTCTGGGCCAAAGCTGTGCCAGGAATTTAGCCAGCTTTATAACCATGTAGATTACTGGGGTCCTGGTCTTACTTCTGTGTCCTGGCCCTGTTTAGATACAGTTCAGGTATAGATTGGCTACTATAAATTTAACTGTTGTGTCTAAGCCTTGCCAGAGATCAAGTCAAGTATTTACTGAAAGAAGAAAAATGTTTTATTATTTCAGTTTACTAACAGAGTAAATTTGTTCTTTCAAGTATAAAAGTTGACTTCTTTTCAGTTTGCATATCCTGAATTGCCCTGTCTTAGCAGCATGGGCAAGCTCAGAGGATGACATCTGTATCTTGGCCTCTGCTGTTGGAAACAGAGGAGATGACAGTCTTGGGAAGATTGGGGCAAAAGTGGTCTGGCCGGCATATGTCACTCTTGCATCACAGATAATTTCTTGTCCTTCTCCTGCCTTTCTTTCATCTTGATTTTTATTACATGAAGAGCTTTTTGTGGTTCCTCTTAATAGAGAGAGAAATAATCATCCAAAGTACACGAGGGGAATTTTACGAAAACACCTAACATGTATAATTCATGCTGTGAACATTTTCTGCGGGGACTTCTATAAGAGTGAGATCAATAATTCAGTGTTGGGTACCTAATATCTATGCTGTTGGTGTAGGTAAAAAAAGTTTGAAACAAAGCAAGCAGATTCCTGGCCCTGGTGTGAGATTTAATTTCTCTCCTTCTCTCCGCTGTGCAGGCTGAGAGGGTGAGGTTAATTAGCCAGCAGAGCAGACTCATGGCATGTGGTGGACTTTCCATCACTCAGGGTGCTTAGATGATGCTTGGCCGTCTTTTCAGGGAAATATGCTCCAGCTCTGCGAGAAGCTATTAGAAACCTCATGAGGCGAGATTCATGCTCCGTAGGAGGTCAGAGAAAGCTGCCACAATAGTCCCTTCTGGCCTTAAAACCCCACCAGTCCACCCACCGACCCGGAGAGGACAAGGCTTGAAGGTCTGGCCTTCAGAACATCTTCCCGCTTAATTCTGCAAGTTGGCTTTTAAAGAACTTTTTTTTTAAAAATATTTTATTTACATTTAACTATATGAAATAATTAGCCAATTAATTAATCCCGTTTACAAGCTTTGTCGGATTCTTCAGCTGTCAGTCATGCCCGAGCCCGGGGCCGGCGTTGAGTCTTAGCTCCCTCCTTCATCAGACTTGGTCTCCATGGCTACAGGCTGCATCTGCTGACACCCCACTCTCTATTTACTGCTTAATTAAGAATTTCACGCTCAGCCCTTATCTGCTGCTAAGAACAAGAACACACTGTTAAGAAACTCCAAATTTAGGCTGCTGCACAAGGAAAGCCTTTCTTGTTGTCCTGACTGCGTGGAGCCTCTTTAACTACCCTCTTGGCAACTGCGCTGCCACCCTTCAATCAAAAATCATTAAATGGGGCAGAGATAATGAGCATGTAACATATCAAAAGGAGGATGTTTGCTCGGGCTAAGGAGGAAAAGCTGTAAGGGGCTATAAGCAGCCGACACTTCAAAGGGAGAAGGGGCTGATAAAGAGTCATTTGTTCCTGTTTGACTTATGTAAAAGGTCTGGTATGTCGCAGCCCGTCTAGCAGACGCGGGTCCCCCCTCTCCAGGCTCGTGTGTCAGCGCTCGGGCAGCTGGGCGCAAACAGCATCAGCCCAAGCATATAATCACTTGACTCGGCGGCGACAATGGCCACTTGTAGGGGGTGGCGGAGGGAGGGCTGGGGGACAATGGCAAGACAATTATTGCAGCTGCTCGGGAGGGCCATAATTCTTCCTGCCCAAAGTCGGCGGCTCTCGCGGGGCGGAGGGGAGAGCTCCAGCGTATTAGTCATCCTCCGACTTTTGGAAGCACTTCGGTGGGGTTTCGGCAGCTGCTGGTGTACCACCTCTTTGCAATAATTGTACATTCTGGCAGGGGTCAACTCACTTTTGACCCTCTGCTTTTGTGCCCCTCAGAAAGCCTTTTAGGGCAAACTGTGGGGAAGCGGCAGGGGTGCATTACATCCAAAATTAACGTCGGTAAATACGGATCAGATGCCAGCTCATTCACGAGCAGGCTCCCGAATTCACAGAGCCTTTTACTCAGGCCTGCATGGGGGAGAAAAGGGGAGAAGGGGAGGGAAAACCCCGTGACTGAGAAGATATTGTTATTCAAACGAAGCAGGCAGCTGAATGAAGCCACCGTGGCCAGAAGTTTGCATCGGGCTCAGGCTTTCTCCGTGCCCTCTTCCATCCGAAATTGCCTGGCGTCATGCAAGTGTTTGTTTATCTTTGTGGGAGAAAAAAAGGTCTGTCTAACACAAAAGGCAAGAAAATAGACCGTATGGAGGGGATTAAAGGAGTTAAATTGCACTGATGGTTGGAGTTCTGTAAATTAGGCTTGGGAGCACGAGAATGCAGGGGGTGCTGAATGGGGAGAAATAATTGTAATGAAGAATGTTTCTGTTATGTGGGCAATGATTCTATTAACAAAGATAGTCACTGCTACCTACATACATGAAACTCTGTTAACCAGCCTCTAAGCCCCTTTGAAAATCACCTTTTCAGACTGTTTTAAAGGAATCTGCATCGAAGGACAGACAATCCCATGTCCCTGCAGGGTGAAGGGGAGACAGGGAGCTTGAAGCATCCTGTGCCAGTCATTTCTACATCACCAGCTTTGCTTTGACATGATTCATAGTATCACTCTGATTTTCTCTAGGGCACCCTATGTCTTGAGAGAAGTTATGCTCAAAGGTCACTGTGGGCCTGCAATTGTGGTGTGACTCTGACACACTCATGGGCTGTGGCTCAACCACATTTCAGGAGGGTGAAACATGATATGACCATGCTGAATCAAAAAAACCCCACTTATTGTAACAAGGGTGGTGGAAAGAAACATCCCACTGGGACATCTGGGATATTTTTAGGAGAAATATCCTTTGTAAATTGCAATAATAACATTATGAGCTTTTTAAGTCTGTTACAAATTTCAGCATATGGTGCCACAGCATGGTACTGCTCCTTGGTTAAGGTCTCTGGGCAACACTGGAACTGGCTAAAAACCAGAGAGATGTTGTTTCCTTTTTGTTCACTTTTGAAATGTTTAAACCATTTTCTTTTGGAATGAAACGAAGTATTGGCTTCCTTCACCTCCAAATTTCTCTTGGCTTTTTTTTTTTTTTCCCTAAAATTGAAGTGCTGGACTGAAACATTATTGAAAACATCACTGAAAGGATTAATAAACTTCTTATTTATCCCAAATACATTTTTCAGTAGACACAACTTTTATGGAGATGGGTCATCCTGCTGACTTTGCTCAGGCTACTCATGTGTGAGTTGTTAAGAGGGCCTGAGGCTCAACCTCACATTACTGCTGTGTCAGAAGCAGGTTTACAATTTCCATAGTTCTCAAAAAAATAATTTGATTATACTTATTGTCTTTTCTAGATTCCTAAAGAATGATCTCACTTCCATTAGGCTCTGTGGGTTTCTGTAATTGCTTTGTATAGGAGGAAAACTCTGTTAAGAATGTTTGTTTCTAATATTAAAATACAGAAAATAAATAAACACAGATATTTCATGCAGCCCTATTGCTTGGGGGTAAAGGAGAACCCTAGGTGAAAGGCATGAAGAATGGAGTTAATTCTTTACAGAGGACTGATTGTACAGGGATGAGTCTTTTCTTCCAGCCAGATAAAACTCACCCGTATCAGTTGTTCCAGAGGGCCAGCTGACCAGATATGGGCTGCTCACTGGCCTTCATGAGATGAAAAGTCAGTTCTTAGCAAAGAGGTGGCCCTTTTGTAATCATAGAGTCATAAAATGATTTAGCTTGGAAAAGACCTTTAAGTGACCGAGTCCAACCTGTGACTGATCCCCACCTTGTCACTCAGACCAGAGCACTGGGTGCCACATCCAGTAATTTTTTTAACTGTTCCAGGGGTGGTGACTCTACCAACTTCCTGAGCAGTCTGTAGCGATGCTTAACCACCATTTCCAAATAGAAATTCTTCCTGACGTCCAACCTAAACCTCCCCTGGTTTAGCTTGAGGCCATTTCCTCTTGTCCTGTTGCTAATTACATGGGAGAAGAGACCGACTCCCACCTGCCTGGAACCTCATTCCAAGGGGTTGTAGAGAGCACTGAGGTCCTCCCCGGGACTCCTTTACTCCAGGCTGAGCCCCCCCAGCTCCCTCAGCTGCTCAAATTTTGTAATAGACATGAAGAGACAAAACAACCAGGAGGGTGGGTGAGCTCCTGTCCTTCTGGCGTGGAAGCAAAGAAACCAGAGAGTGTAGCAGTTGCAGAAATAAGATGATGAAATGCCCTTTATAATCCTGCCAGGGTTGATTTTTTGACTATGTGATATCTGCAAGAGGATTTTTATGCAAATGACAATCTGCTGTAAGCAAGAATCTATGTCCATCAACCCAAATACATATATATAGATATGTTTATATTTATATATAATTGTATCTATCTATTTGTATGTATATAAAATGGCTTTTTACACCTCTTCTCCTTCCTTCAGTGCCCCCATGATATCATATTTCTGGTTATCTCCTGTAGCAGATTCTCAGAGGATGACAAAACACCTTTTCCCAGGTTCTCCAGTTTCTAGAGGTGTGTCTCACTGTGTTGTTGATTGTGCTGTCTAAAAAGTTTTGATTTCCTGGTGATGGATGTTAGCCCAATTGATGTTAAATAGCATGGAGCTGCTTGTTATTTGTAAGTCAGGCTATTGGAGCCATTTATCCTAGTTTCAGCCCTTCCTAATATCCACAGGCAAAATTCCGAGTCACTGCAAAGCTGATAAAAGACTGAGTTGCTCCTCCTTCATGTTCACTCAAGGAGCCCTGAACCAGGAGAACGTTTCCAGGAGTACCATCCAGAAGGCCTATATTTATGATTCACAGCCCAAACATCCAGGAGGAGCTGTAATAAGGCAGAAAATTGATGAGCCTTATAAAGGTTTTATACAACTAAACCCTGGAGCCTTATAGCTACATTTTGCCAAGAGTCACCTTAATTCAATGTTTGCTAATGATGTCCTTCATCTGTAGTGCCCGCATCTCTTCCTATCCTGCAAAACCCAGTGATAACATACTCAGCAGCAAAACAAAACCACCAGAAGGACTGTGTCACTGTAGTCTTGATTAATCCCAAGGCCTTTTTCTTTCTTGATCAGTTTTTAGGGATATTTGTGGGAAAAGGCAACAAAACAGTGCTGATTCACAACCATTGCACTTTACACCCCGTCGATATAAATAATTGTGGAAGTTACAAGGATGTGGAGAATTCTGTGGAGAATTCTGCCCCTGATTCCTATGCTCATGTGAAGGGTATAAATAACTTAAAATGGTTTGAATTGTCATACTCTGTGGTGGGATGGCACTTCAAATACGAGAAACTTTTATTATTGCCCTGACTCTGGACAAAGCAAAGATAAAAGTCAGTACTGAATTAAGTCTTAATGGTTCCTTTCTTCTCTGTGTAAGGGGATTGAACCCCTTTATGAGGTCTATGCACCATATTGATCAAGTTTTATGTCCCCTCAGGATTTAATTAGAACAGCTTTCCTCTGAACAATACAAACATCTTTAATTAGTTGATTTCACTCTTGTGCCTGCGAATGTAAGCAAAAAAAAAACCCCAGCAAACCTCACAAAATATTTTTAGGCAAAAAAGGATAGTGTCAAGGCTTGATTGTCCTGTGTTTCCTAAGCCTGTTGTATCAGCTTTGGCACGTGGTTTGCCCTGCGCAGGTGAGAAGGGAAACCACCATAACCATAAAAGTACACACAGATGTATTGTCTGAAAGCCACAAGAGCGGTGTCAGAGATTTTAAATTAGCAGATTCATGTCATTTTTTTCCCCTCAAATGTTCACCTTGTGGCCACTCAAGGCATGATGCTGTTCAGTGTGAGCTGTGTGATGGTTTGGGGCAGACTGACTTGACTGCTGCATGGATCAGATCCCAGCTACCGTTGGGAGAGAAGGTGTCACCGAAGAACAGGGCTGAGGCACCTGATTACTAATTAATCAGACATGAGAAAAACCTCATGGAATCAGTTCCTATTTAATTATGGAAGCCTCATTTGGCATAGGAGCATATGCTGCTAACTCAATCGAGTGCTTTCAACTGACATCAAATAGTAATTATCAGAAAGAATCAAGTTTTTTGATTATTCATACTAATTTATTGAACACTTAAAATTAATGAACCTCAGTTATTTTAAATTTGCTCAGTTGCACTGGGAGAAAAGGAGGGAGTTAGGGAAGGACGGGTTTAGCAATTTAAAAGTACAGAGACTTGTTTAAAGATAAAATAAGTAAATTACAATATGGCATGAAATCCCATCGGTGGGTAGATACACACAGAGGAAAGTTCCAGGCATGTTCTGGAACTGAGGAAAGTTCTGACAATGGCTTCATTGATACAATTATTCTACCCCCCAAAAGCATCTTCCAGCAACACTTTAGGGTCACCATAAGGGGCTGGGCAGAGGACAGGAGGTTTATTTGTTTGTCAGAGTGTTTCTATTTTAACCTACAGTTGTTCCAGTCTGGTGACTGAAAGGAAGTGCCTTTATATGCCACTGGAGATGAAGAAGAGGTGGGATTTCAGCTGGGTCTGAAGCAGCTTTCTCCTGCTCCTCTTTGATTTGCATTATCCTGGCCCTTCTCCTGCTGACAATACACGGGCACAAAGGTTACCACTGTGATAATTGCTGCTGACCCCTTTTCACAGCACAGAACACAGGGTCCCTGTCTCCAGTCTATAAAGTCTGACTAATTAAAGCATCTCTTTCAGATACCAGATTTTGGGAGCGAAAAAAAAAATCAAAACCGAACTACAAAACAAAAGCTGTAATTCGCTGTTTGAGCCAGTTAATACATTATGCATTCAGTGGTGTGATATCGCTTGTGTGAGTGGAACTGCTGTGGATTTATAGTGGGATAAATGAGATTCGAGTTCCAGCCTGGAATTTCTGATTGTTGAATGTTTTCTTTTTAGCTGTTTCTAATGAGTTGTCTTGAGACCTTCCGTATCTGTAAATTAAAATGTGTTTGTTTAATCCTTTCTCAAAGCACAGAAAAAAGGACAAAAAATGCTTAGAAAATGTGTATAGTTGCTCTTAAAAAAAAAGCTTTTGTAAGAAATGTGTAATGTTGTCAGGAATTCATGCGCAGCAATTGATTTACTAATTTTTTTGTGTGTTAATTTGAAAGGCCTTGCTGTAACTCCCTAATATTCTCTGCTTTCAGTCACAGGAGCTGACTTAATTCAGGTCACGCTGAAAGAGAAGGAAAGAGTGGCTTTACCTACCCCAGGTATGTGACAGTCTGTGTCAGAAAGCCTTGGTCTGGGAAACACACCATTTCTTTTTTATGGCTTTTTCAGGAGTAAATTGCTATTTTCACTTCAGTATTTTGTACATCTATCAAGCCAAGAGAGGCTCTTGGTATTCATTTAAGCATTTCATTGAGCCCTATCTACCATTGCTCAAGATAAATGTGTGATTGCACAGTATAAAGCACTATAAACTTTTGCTGGGAAATACCACAGCAGATCAGAGAGGTCATGGAGGATGTAAGACTACAGAGTGCTTTAGCGCTCCATAGTCTGGTATTACTGCCCAGTTCCATGCTGAGTCAGACAGAAAAATACACCAGAGACAAGGGAAACCTCCAAAGTTTGATATTTTTTGGTATTAACCGCCTTGCTATGTTGTGTATTAACAATAATCACTTATGTGGAAAAAGGGTTTAGAGACATTCTGACAGGGTATTTCTCCCAGAACAAATGAGTGATTGGAGAGACAGACCCAAACTTAAGGAACTCAACATGGGTTTAACTCCTGTGTTTCCCTGTGCTGACAGCACAGGTTTTTTTCTACACCGCAACATTACTGAGCATTCCCAAAACCTAAGCATGAGCTTGCTCCCATGCTTTCAATCCCCAGTCAAGCTTCCCTCAAGAAAAAAAAAATATGCCAGAATTCCCTTTACAGTGGAAGGACAGAAGTAGGTGCTTGCAGAGGCCTCCAGAGGGAGGCCCTGCCTGCGTTAGTCCAGGATTTACTAAACTTAGTGTGCAGGATTTTCCCTTGAAGGCTTTTCTTCCTCTCCTGTGGCAGAACAAACTTAAGGGCAATTAATTGATGGAGCCTGGCTCGTTAGCTCTCTAAAACACAAGTGCAAGTCAAGCACCTGCATTTTGTGAACTCAGTCTCTCCCAATATTTTCCCAATGCTAAGGCTCAGGAGTTTTCTTTTGGATTGACCTGAAAAAGAAAATTTTTGGAGAAGGAGCAGGAGTTTCCACGTGTCTTGGTCAAGCTGCTTTTCCATGACAGATCTTGGTCACCCCTAGGAATAGGAAGACTCCTGCTTTTCTGGGTGTTAACAAGCTTGTAAGAGTTGATCACTCATTTTTTTAAATCTTTCATAGTTTAGGAAAGTATGGAAATTCCCATGCCCTGGGAATTCTATCAAGCAGTTTTCTTTAAGCATGGAAAATAAAAAAGAGCAGTTAGTGTTGCTTCATCAGTGACAAAAGGAGGATGTTAATGTCACAGATGCTTGACTGTCAAAGAAATGGTAATTCCTCCAGATACAGATAATGATAATTCTGTTTTTATACCTCCTGTTTTGTAGCTCCTTCTGATGCTATCTTGAAGTGGTCACACCCAGAGACGTGGAATGATGTGGGAAGAGGCTGGGGTGGATCCAATGGCAGCATCCCAGGCCCTGGGGAAGACGTCATCATCTTGCCAAGTACGTGAGAAGGGGAAGGTGGTTGATTCCTGTAGCAGTTCTGGGCTCTGCCTACGCTGGGATTTATATTTGTGTCCCAACATGGGCTCTTTGGCACTGGTGGCCATTCCAGTGTGTGCAGGACCCCGCATTTGTTCCTTGCCACACAGACTGCAGTACAAAAATTTAGCTTTTTAGAAGAGAATAATAATTCTTTTCCATTTTCACATACACACAAACACAACCACTCTACCTTGTACTGACTTTCAAGCTGAATTATGTGCAGGGACCTTACTTCAGAAGAGAATCTGTAAGACCCAGAACCACAGGTCACAAAGAACTCATCTCTTGACCCATCTCTCTCTGTGTTTTGGGCAAGGATCATATTTTCCATTTCTGCAATTGCATAACTTTCCATTTCATTTTCCTGTTGCAATTCCCACTTATCAGTGGTAATCTCTCAAACCATTTGCCACGGATGCCTCCTAGACATTTTAGCTTATGCCTATATTTCAGCTTGTATTTCAACTTGAATTACATTTAAATCCCAGCTCATCTTACAACATTACTGCATGAAAACTGGATTTTAGTAAATATATTAGAGAATTTGCAATAAAATCTGGAGAAAAAACTTGTGATAACCATTTTATAGAAGAGCTGACCCTCCTTTGACCAGGAAGCTGGACTACATGAAGTCCTGAGGTCTTTTCCAGATATAATTATTGAATGATCCTAGGAATATTGTTTGCTCTGTACCTGAAATATTCTAGAGCCTGATTTTGTTTCCTTCTCATTTGTTTGAAAACTGTTAAATCTCTTTACCTACCACAGCTCCACTTCTGGAAATGTGGATAACACTGCTTCGTGTCTATTCCGCTCCCACCTGGTTTTGGTTTACAGCTTTTGTGGAAGGAAATGTTTGTGTTGGTATTTGGGCATGGAGCTTCAGTTATGGTTAGGGCTTCTCTGGCCTGTGTCATTAAAGAATATATATACATAAATATGTGTGTGTGTATGTATGTATGTATATAATTGCAGGTTACATTAAGAACTATGATCCGCCCTCAATATATATTTAGTTTAATCTTCAATTTTTCTGATAAATATGAAAAAAAAAACCCCAATGCTGTACGTTTAAAAATATTATTTTTCTTCACTTTTGGGGGGAGCTTACATTGAGCTGAAGAGTAGGTAAGGTTGGAGTTCAGGGAGAATTTCTTCATGGAAAGGGTGGTCAGGCATTGGAAGGGGCTGCCCAGGGAGGTGGTGGAGTCCCCATCCCTGGAGGTGTTCATGTCTGGATGTGGCACTCAGTGCTCTGGGCTGGGTGACAAGCTGGACATCGCTCACAGGTTGGACTCGATGGCCTTGGAGCTCTTTTTCAACCTAAACGATTCTGTGATTCTGTGATAACCAGTTCACCACTAACAGCCCATGACTGTCACACGACCAGAACATTCCAGTCTCCAACATCATGTGTCAGATGCAGACATGAGGAGGCACAGAGGTAAATCGCAATTCACACAGAAGCAGAGAATAACAAATGATCAAATAAATAGGTTTGGCTGAGGGTTTGGAGTGCTGTTGTTTAGATCAGACCAAGAGAGTGGAAGCTGAAGGATGTTTGTGATGCATGATAAATAAAACTCCTCTGTGTTTCCTGCAAAGGTGAGGGGCTGGAGCATGTCCAGAGAAGGGCAACGATGCTGGGGAAGGGTCTGGATCACGCTCTGAGACACATAGTGGGATTCTCGGGGCTGTGCTGTTCAGGGCCAGGAGCTGGACTCCTGGTGATCCTTGTCCCTTCCAAACTAGGTTATGCCATGATTCTGTGGTTCTATAAAAAATCTCTTCATTCCCATCACTAGAGTAAACGTGTGTGTTGGTTGATTGCAGAAATTGTTCTCCTCTCCCGTGCCTTTCTGGAATCCTCCTTCAATTTTATCTCGAGAACACAAACATGAACACAAACACTAGCTGTCTATCACACCATCTATTTTGTTGCATGTCTGGCTTTTCTGGTCATCCTCTCTATTTAATTTCTTCTCATCCTTTCTATTTAATTTCTGCTCTCCCTCTTCCTTCCTGCTGGTTTGGAGGTGCTGAGACACTCACTGTCATTGGAGTCAACACATACAGGGTCTTAAACTGGAGTCATGGTCCTCACCAGGGTGATAAAGGAACTGGATTTGTTGCTCAAATAAATGCATTTAAAATGAAGTTAGGCGAGATTAATTTTCTGTCCATTTCCCATGCTTTGCTTTGCTGCCACAAGTATTTGAGTTTCCACTTTAAAGGAAATCAGCCCGTTACTTGGATTCAAAATCTAAAATGAAATCAACAGTTTTAAAATACATCTTTAATTGTAGCATTTTATAATGTTTCCCTTCCCATCCAGTGGTTTGTGCAGATCAGTTCAAGGATGAATTTCACTTGCAACAGAGGTGGGTCCTTCATGTTAAAGTGACTTTTAGTGTTGGTGTGTTGCTACAGTTCTCATCAGTGTCTGTCTCCCCAGTGGATACGAGTCTCTTCCAGCCTGATCTGGAAATGCTCAGCTCAGGCTGCCACAGCTTGTGCTTTTATCTCTGGAGGTTCATCCTCCAGAGCCACAGCCATCCCACAAGGACCTTCTCACATGCATCAGCCTTCAGCAGCCACACCACCTTGGAAAACAAGCCAGAGGAGTTTAGTCATGTCATTCCAGCAGCCAGCAGTGGCATTAGCTTCCCAAAGCCCAGAGATTTTCAGGGCTTTGGTTTATGGTTTTTAGTGTGACACGCTCCCGATGCTCTGGGTGGAAGGAGAATGTGTTATAATTCCAAGCAAAGGAATGCTGTTTTGAAGGGTATTGATATGATATCATGTAGCCTCTGGCAATTTCTATCTTCCTTTTTTTCTTTTCTTTTTTTTTTTTTTTCCCTCCAGTGGTGGAATTCACTCTGTTCTTCATTTTCTGATTTTGATTTTCTTTGAAGTTTTTCTGTTTGAAGAGATGAATGCTGGAGTACTGTATCCCATATAATAGCTCCTCTGTTGTGCCTGATTTCCATTCAATGGCATGCTATGGTGTTTTATACAGCAGTGTGGCTGATCAAAGGCATTTTGTGTCATTGCTGGAGTCATTAGTGACTTGCCAGTATTGTACATCTGAACATTAAGACTCTGGCATACCTGTGAGCTTTTTGTCTGAAGAAAGCGTATGTACAATGAAATATTGCCCTGTTTTCAGGCTTAAACTATGGCTTGCTGAAAGTGGTTTCTTGCCGTTATAGGAATATTTTCATGGTGGGAAAACAGCTCCGGTTTGTCTTTCTCTGAAGGTAAATCCTTTGAGCTCAGTGACCCAAAGTTTATTGTTTTAACTGCTAAGTCACATCTCCCTGTAAGAGGTAAGCGAGTGTATTGTGTAGGGAAGTTGCCTTTGAATCTGTTTGCTTTCCTCCTCAAGCGTGGACTTTTTTTCCCCCTCGAAGGAGTGTTCTGTTGCTTCTACAGAGCAACATTTCACCCTCTGAGGACTTCATGAGGACTTCACGCCCCAAGCATCACACCCCAGAGTGTCGTCCTTTTAAATTGAGGAAGCTCTAGGTTTGCAGAGATATCTCTGAGTGGGGGAATTTCTCACTCCTGTGTTTCAAGGCTCACACACATGATGCCACAGTTACAGAGCAGTCAGCATTTCCTTTATAAAACCTCTTTTAGAAAGATGTGCAACTCAGCAAAAACCTCTGTTCTAGACTGAAATGTGACATATAAATGGCATGCCTGGGAGCGCTGCTTCTTTTCCTTGTAAAAATGTTTCAGCCTGTGTTTGATGAATATACTTATGGCCTTTGTCAACTGCAGCTTTTTGCCACATTCTTGAGATGTGATTTCACAAACTAGATTCCCCTTCTGTCTAAGAGATACCATTTTAACAACATCTCCCCCCTTATTCTCCTCTCTGTTTCATATCCTCACATCCAGAGCCTTCCCTTCACAGCTCTGCAGGGCATGGGACTGTACCTGTCCTGTAAAGAGATTATAGACAGGAGTCTCTTCATGCCTGTAAAAACATATTAAGTACTAACAGCATAAGATTTAGGGGGGAAAAAAATTGCACTTGTTCCCTAGAGACTTACTACATCTGAATTCTGTGAAAATTTTGCATGCTTGAAAGATGTTTCAGCCCAAGGATGCAGGGAATTTGTTTTGGGATGAGGGATTCAGATTAACCATGGCTTGCTGCTGTAGTTGGGTGTAATCCTTGAGAACAGATGTCCTGGGTTTTCAGGGTGCTCATGGCCAGAGAGAAAGGGTAAAAAGATAGCGAGGGAAAGGAAGAGGTGGGATAATTGAGTCACAAGGATAAAGCAAGAACATGTCTGTAGGAGACAAGCAGAACTCTAGACATGAAAGCAGAACCTGAAATAAAAATTTCCTCTCCCTGGAGGTTGTGAAACTTCAGGTTTGCAAAACCAAGGAGTCAAAAACTAGGAAATGCTATAGTTAAAGACAGCCTACTAATATTTTCTTTCAGTTCACTTCTGAGTGTACCTCAGGTAGGTTTTCACAGAATCATATTGATTATATTTCCTGCAAACAGAGCTTGGAAATGTTCTTAAACCTTTGTGCTGAATAGTTTGAGTCAGCCCCTAATTACATGATTTTGGGAAAGGACTTTCTCTGTGCTAGCCCTTGTGTGGTTATTTTTGTTCCCATCCAAGGCAGTTGCCAATGTCCACAGGCAGAAGTGAAACTGTCAAGTAGATGAATCATTTCCCAAGACACTTCATGGCTCTTCATATGTTCCGCACAAAACCGGTTTCAAGTGTCCCATTCTCACCACTCTGTCAAAAACCACTGGGAAAATATGTGTGTTCCTTAATCTCTCCTGTTTTGTATATCTGTGCCTTGCAATAAATGTATATGAGAACAATAAAAGTCACAGAAAATCTCTGTATAGGGTAAGGCTGTCATTATGCTGAAGATTTTTTTTCTGCAATCTGTTTCTATGAAAGTCATGGTTAGATCATATTATTGAGCCCCTTGTTAGGGAAATACCTTGCTTTTTCTTCTTCCAGGAACACCCACTGACTGAGAGATGCACCATACCTGGAAACTGTTACTCTTGTCAATAATGAAAGGGGGTGGAAACCACAGTTTCAGGGCCTGAGCTGTTTTCCAGTGCAATTAAATGAGAAGCTCTTAGTGACATCCAAGAGCAGTGGATGGGCCCTGAGGGTGGAATTCACCTCTGTGCAGTGGGCTACCTCTAAATGATCCCCCATTTACATCCTTGCTCATGTCCTACTTGGAACACTTAAGAGGCATTTTAAAGGTTCCCAGGATGCAGACTTGCAGCTTTAGGAAACAGCAGTGATGTTGTCATTGCGCTCAACCCACAACAATTTCCTCTGTTCTGCAATATAAAAATATCCTCCTTTCTTTCTCCTTAAGGATCTGAGGTAATGGTGCTTCGCCTGGTCACTGTTAACTGATTTTAGAGGGGAACATGAGTATAGAATGGAGGAACTCGTGGTGGACCTGGCATTGATCTCACAGGTCTTTTCCAACCTTAACAATTCTGTGGTTCTGTGAGCTCTGGCTTCCTGCAGGTTGCGTTGCTGTAAGCAAATCTTTCCTCTTGGATGGTGAGGAAGAGGTGGGTTTTCATGCAGAAAACCTGGGACAGCAAAGCCAAGCTGCAAAGAGGGAAAAGCAGTGGCAGAGAGTCAGTGGAAGAAGTTCACGGTGTGTAGCTGCAGTTTGTCACTGTGATCAATGTTGCTGACAAGGTGGGGATGTGCAGGCTCTTTGCACCATGAAGCACCTCATGGTTGGATTTTTTTCACTTCCTAGAATCCCAGAATGATTTGTGTTGGAAAGGACCTTAAACATCATCTCATTCCAAGCCTCCAGCCATGGGCAGTGACACCTTCCACTAGACCGAGCTGCTCTAAACTCTGTCCAACCTGGCCTTGAACACTTCCAGGGATGTGGCATTTTTTCGTTCTTGTTCTCATCAATTCTTTGAAGCAAAAATGGGAAAGATGGGGAGAGACTATTCACGAGGGCCTGGAGTGACAGGACAAGGGAAAATGGCTTCAAACTGAAGGAGAGTAGGTTTACATTAGATATTGGGAAGGAATTCTTCCCTGAGAGGGTGGTGAGGCCCTGGCACAGGTTGCCCAGAGAAGCTGTGACTGCATCCCTGGAAGTTCAAGGCCAGGTTGGACAGGGCTTGGAGCAACCTGGGATAGCGGAAAGTGTCCCTGCCTGTGGCATAGAGTTGGAACAAGATGGTCTTTAAGGTCCCTTTCAACCCAGGCCATTCTGTGATTCTACGAAGACCAATCTGAATAATGCAAAACTCAAGCCAAGCTGAAATTCTTCACCACCACGCCACACTTTTTGGCAAGTAGTGTTGGCAGGCTGCCATTGACCTGAACAACCCTCTGCTTTGTTTCTCAGACAGAACCATCCTGGTGGATGTGGCTCTGCCCCCTCTGAGAGGACTCTACATCCTGGGGACCCTCGAGTTCCCCAGCAACTCCAGCAACATCCTGAGCGCAGCCTGTGTCGTGGTGCTGGGGGGTGCTCTGAGAGTGGGTGAGTGAACAGCTGATCTTCGGGATGCCTGGGGTTTATTTCTGCTCTTGACAGGAAAAAAAGCATGGAGAAAGAGTGTCACTATAAACATGCTGTCCAACCTAACATCCCGTGGCTATCTGGATATCTGCAATTTGGACACCCAGAATCCATGTGAAGCACAATGATTATCCAATGGAGCTAATTACCTATTCCTTTAATAGCAACGCGTTACAAATACTGCAATCTGCACCTCACTCCTGGTGTCACTGTGGCAGTAATTTTATCTGATATGTGTAAAAGCCCTCCCTTACTTCCTGTGGGGTTGCTTTATGAGACAGTAACTCCTCAGGGCAGGATCTGCCCCAGTGTTCAGGCAGTGCCTGGTGACTATGGGCATTAATAGGACACTTTTTGTGATACAGAATTATTTAAAGCCAACATAAACAGAGTCATGGAGAATCCCCAGAATGCCTGGAAATCCTGCTGTGGTGTGAAACAGCTGGATTCAGCACACTTGTTCCTCTCATCTCTCTGTACAGATGAGCATCAGGACCACAGGAAGGTACCACCTTGCCCCTACTTCCAGTGGTTTCACAGTCCCCAAAGTCACTGGGGCTGTTCCACATTATTTACAACAGACAGGATCAGTGTTTTTCCACTCTGAAGTAATTACTCACATAATTCCCTTTAAATATCAAGGTTTCTAAAGCCAGGCATTATATTTACTTACAGGAATCCTTAAGACGCTGGGATCACATTGTTGATCATTGCTTGACCTTTCTCAAGATTGGTTTCATGAACTTTAAAAAGAGAATTTGTTTGTGTAATCACCTCCTGAGGAAGTCTGCTTCAATATTTGTTTGTTGTTAATCTCAAGGGACTGTTTAGTTAATGCAGTACTGGCCAAAAAAGTTATTTTGCTGTCTTGTGTTTTTCTTTGGAAAGAGAGGTTGGAAAGCTTAATCTGGGAGGTTAAAAAACATACATACTTAAAGGAGTGTCAGTCATTTCTTTCTTAGACTCCTTTGCACTTTAAATATGGTTTCATATTGGTTTTAAGAAAAAGCATGTGTTCATTGCTAAAAACACTTATTAAAAAAACATTGAGGCACTTTGCTGCACAAACTCCCCTCCAGGACATCTGTGAGTAGTAATGATATTAAAAACCAAACAGGTATTTGCAGCTGTTGAGTTGCAGTCCAGCGTCTCCTGGAGAGCTGTCCTTGTTTCAGCTGTGAGATAATGGGTGGGTAGCGACTCTGCAGGTTTCCCACATCTCATACTGGCTTCTCTGCCTGGATGTAGAGCTGGAAGTGCCTGTTTTTTCCTCCCTTCCCCTTTGTCTTCCCATGTGTTTGAGGCCTTACGGTAACGTCTTGGAGCCCATCTGTCCAATCCTGCCTGTTCCATGCCTCAAGGAAGGGTTTTGAAGCCCATCTGTCCAACTTCACCACACCCTAAAGAAATCCTGACACAAAATAGATAATGAGACAGTTTAGTAAACAGATTTAATAGATGTGGACATCAGCACTGAGCATTGCCTGAGCAGGATCTCAGGTTGGCATCACGTGAGCCAAATCCCCAGGTCCTGCCTGTTGTGCAATTTCTCCATGCCCTGTTTTCAGAGTAGCAATCTTCGGCCACATGCTGTTCCTTCTAATTCTGTGGCCTGGGACTAAGACTTTCTGGTAAAGCTTGAGTATTTAGTTCCCTTAAACTCCTACAGAAGAATGGTCAGTTTAGAAATTCATCTTATTTGGGTTTGGTGTCCTCCAGAGCACTTGGCTTCTTCTCTGCAGAGAAAAAACAAAGTCAGAAGGTTAAATCATGACCATAAATACATAGGAACTGAATGATGATGGCAAATATGTAACAAAGGGGAAAAAAAATCAGTGTAAAATTGGAGTTTATCAACCATAACAAGAACCTAATTAATTTTATTGAAACAATAATTTACAGGCAAACTGGGATGAGAAAATAGTGATGGTTGGGAAATCAGAATTCTTGAAACACCCTTGACCCTGCACCATAAATCACCACTTTTGTCTTTCATGTGTGATCACAATCCATGTGAATTATGATCAGTGGAAGATGTGAGATAATTTAAGGTCCACAAAGAACTGGTCAGAGCCCCTGGAAAACCCAAAGTTAAATGTGTGGATCTAACCCCACAGGAATTTTCCTGGGTGCTCCTAGCACTTCAGTGTTGTCGGATCCAGGGAAACTTTCTGATTACTTCTACTTTTATAGTCCTACCTCTAAGACAAGGAGTTTCTGTTTTTCACTTTGTCCTTCAAAGTCTTTTATTTGATGTTTGCATTAGAATTTTAGTTACACCATTTATTTCTATTTCTCTGCACTATCATACTGTAAAAATTAGCTGGTTTTGCGGCTTATAAATGGAGAGTTTGAGGTTCAGTGAGAAAGCAAAGTGCTAAATATCATTACCACATCTGTGTCAAAACAAGATAAGAAATGATGAGTTCAGCATCTCAGAATTGTTTTTCCATTCTCAGCTAGGATGATTCCGTTCATTTTAACCCATAAGCATTAAAACTTAGATGATATGTGCAGGAAGTGCCCTGTTCCACTGCTGAACAAAGCCCTCAGCTCCCAATAAAGCTGAAGAAAATGCTGAGGTTCACTTGGCACACATTGATCCGTTGGACTCATTCTGAACTCAACTGCACTCAGCTGCTCTTTGCTGGCAGGCTGCTTTTGCTTTTTATAGTAGAGCTCGCCAAGTAATTATCCAGATAGGATTTCTCTTTTTAGTTTCAACTTGTCACATTCTTGCTTTCACATATCTCGTGATGGCTGCTTGTCAGTCATGTCACTCATTGGAGGCAAGAAGCCTTAGGTCATCATTAGCTCATGGCTTGATTGTCTGGAGAGGGAACCCCAGACAATTCTAATGCCTCTTATCTGGCTTATGGTAAGAGCTCTAATGTATTTACTCGCCTTCTTGTCTAGGAAGAACCCCCATACTGACTTGTCAGAGGGTAAATCAGTGTATTTCATTAAGTGGCCATGTGTTAGCAGTGAGTAAGTAACAATTAGGGCACCAGTGAGTTTCACCAGTTTACAGTCTTTTCTAGCTTCTCCAGTACCTCTGTTGTGTGGCTCCCATCTTTAGCTGTGGGCTGAGTCCCACCCTGCAGTCACATATCATCCCTGCACAGCTGTCTAACTTGTATGAAGAAGGGACTCTGTTGGTGTAACGAGATGTATTTTCATTCCCGATCACAGAAAAAAAGTGGTTTGAAATGTTCATTGGACCATTTGCATTCCTCTCAATGAACCTCTGAGCCTCCATCTGTTTGGCTTTTACCCTTTCCAAGCCACATTTTTTAACTGATTGCACCATGTAGGGAAGGAATTTGGTTCACCTGTTCAAGACACCTGAATTCAGGTGTAATGTGGACATCAGCACACGAGCTGCTGTTCCAGTAGAGATCTATCCAATGTAACCAGTGGAGCCCCTGCAAATTGGTTGATACGGGTATCTAGAGCCAATCTACATTGGAAACATCTACATTAAGAAACCTAAATGTAGGTATATAAACCTGGAAACACGGTTCACTTGCCTAGCTGTTAGGATTTTCTATCACTCTGGACAACCTCAGGTATCCCCCCTTGTGGCAACTTCTGCTTAAAAATCCCTCTCTTCAGTCATTTATCCCTGTGTTTTATCTGCCAGCCTCCAGAGAGGATTTGGAGAGCACTGGGACTCTCAGATCCCATCCTATGTGTCTTAC
>WEIT01015535.1:32848-50985 GCA_013389985.1 Dryoscopus gambensis | reverse complement strand
TCAGTATATCACTAAAGTCTGAAAACAGATGCAGCAGTTATTTTGACTCAGTGGTGTTTTTTCTGACTGAGCTTAGATTTCATTTAGCCTAATCCTCAAATTTATTAAGGTCTCTCAGAATGAAGGGTCAGACTCCCTTTACATTAGAGCCATCTCCAAATTTTCTCCAAAAGTATTGTGTGTGATCACCCAAACCACCTTTAAATATGTTGAGTATTGTGACTCTTGGCTCTAATTCTTCAAGTACTTTATTCTTTCCAGGTCACCAGATGAACACCCAAACCTTTGATTACAACTGCTAGAGCCTGGCAGTGCAGCCAGCTTTCAATCTACAAACCAGTCTGGTCATCCAGTGCGCACATCCAGCTTTCAAATAATGGCATGGAGGGAGATGGTGCAAAAGCCCTTGGGGACCACCACTCACCTTTCATCCACCCAGCCAGTCAAGTACAACTCGTCTCTCTTAAATCATTGATGTTTACTCCTGATTATCTTATGCTTCATCTACTTGGAAATGGATTCCAAGAGGATGTGCTGCTTGGTCTTTCCAGGGAGTGAGGTGAAATGTATCAACTTGCAGTTCCTTACCATCCATTTTTAAGATAGATACAGTAGTATTTCCAGCTGCGAGACCTCTTCTGAATATCAGAGTGCTCTATACACAGTAAATGACATTCTCACAATTACATTGTCCATCTCTTTCAACAGTCTCAGGTGAATCCCATCTGGTACCTTGGATCTAAATATGTCCAGCTTGGTTACAGGTGTAGCGGAGTGCTAGAACTGTAGCAAGGCTGATGCTGCAAGTCATGATGAGGCATAGAGACAAGGGTAGCCTAAAATCATTGGGGTTTTTACCTGCATAAAATGTGTATAGAGGTAAAAGGGTGTTCTTGCACTACTTAAAGACAGTGTAAGAAAAAATTATTGCAGAATGTTTTGCCTAGATTTTACAGGCTCAGCATTTAAATTATTCATGTGTATTGAATGTACAATGTAAATGATCAAAGGTGGACTGAGCATTTTTTTAATGCAATATGATTCATAGCCTTTCAGCAACTTACACAGGATAATTCTGAAGCCTTTAAGTGAATAACTGTAGTTTTCTTGTACTAATCCCTTGAAGCCTGCATTTGTATGTTCATCCTTTTCTGCTGACCACTTGCTCTTCTATCAAAGCTTATCCTTTGGGCTAGAGTCATAGCTAATAAAAATGAAGTCTCCAATTTCTGTAAATTGAAGATCTGTTCCACAATGTGATCATACAGATATTTTCTGACTAGAACTGCAATCTGTCTGTGATCAGTAACATTAAAATCATATAGCACTTACCGCAGATCACAGATCACAAAATCCCTTATTGCATTTTCAAATTAAGTCTTTTAATTACCCAAAGACTCTTCACAATGACTTTGAGTTTTGATAAGGTTTTTCTCTCTAAAGGCATATAGTCTTCCATACTACTCATCTCACTACGTTAAGATATGGGGCTTATNAAAAAACCAAACCCAAACCTAAAACCCCTAAATCCCCTCAAAACAGGAAGATGAAAATCAGTAAAATTGGAGTGAACAAAAAGATGGTTTGGCTTCTTTTTCAGAAATTGTTTCTATTTGTCTGAAATCAGGGGTATTTAAGCTGTTTTATTGGTCTGAAGAAGTACCTAGAGCCCATTGCATTCATAGTTATGGTTTTTGCCTGTGTTTGCTTTCTTTGCTATGCAATGAAGAGCAATGAAAAGGAGCTGGACTTAGAGTTACTGTGAACACCCACACACCCAAACAATGGAAGAAGGTTTAGGGAAAATGGGTTCCTGAAGCTCAGGGAAAAGTACAGGGAGTAACCACAGCTGTTGGGTCCAATACAGAGTACAAAATTGGAGCAACAAACAAAATGAACTTTGAAGAGAGCAGGAGTCTTGAATTCGCTCCACCCACATATTCTTTCCCCCTGATTGTGGATGCCCAGCATCATGATAGCTGGCATATAGAGGCCAGTAATAGTAATCGTGTTTGTGTTCTGACCCAGAAGTCCAAGTTTACATGATTTCTGTGATCTGATAATTTCAAGTGTAAACCAACATTGTCAACATGATGCGCCAGCATGCTTCTTTGCCCTAGAAGTCCTAATTTTACAGATCAACTACCTTTCATATTTGTGCTAGTGTCCTGGTAGATAAGATACGCTTGCAGGAGCACATTCAGTATATTGAAATTCTTGAAGAATAAATTGGTCTCTGAACATTTCTTACCGTTTGGCAAAGGTCTGAGTTTTTAAAGGTCATGAAGGTTAGCATTTGTAGTGACCTTTGTAAACACAGATGAAACATTTTTCACTGCTGCCAAACATATAAAACCACTGCAGCTCTAGCTCATATTCCAATAATCCTAAAAGATGCCTTTTAATTAGCATGAAACGATATGTATGACAGTATTAAAATATAGTTTAATTGTTTCTTTCAGATTAAGAAAACCTATCTGGTCTTATGGTTCAATGTACATAGGAGCTATAAGTTGTCTGCTTTCCCTTGCAGTTGATGAGACATTAACTTTCTCTTCTTTTCGGAAATCTAGGAACCTTTGTGAGGTGCTCAGAAATCTTTACAGTAAAAAATGAAAACATTCTTAAATTTGAAGTACCTCTATAGTCAAGTATCCTTTAGCAGTGGCACATTTAAATAGTTCATTAGGTCTTGGAAGCTTAATTTCTGCATAAAATAAAGAAGGTTCCCAGGATCCTGGAGGTTTGTCTGAATATCCAATTACATCAACAAGCTGTAAAATCTGTTTTCTTTTAAAATCCTTCATTGGTTGATTTCTCAATGTATATAATTTATTTTTCAAATGTAAGAACCATGTTGATACTCCTGTAAATGCTCTTTTAGTTGCTAATGTAAAATCCTACTGAGGGGAAAATGAAACCTCTCAGATCCATTGTAGAATATGT
Organism: Dryoscopus gambensis; assembly: GCA_013389985.1. Classification (NCBI taxonomy): domain Eukaryota; kingdom Metazoa; phylum Chordata; class Aves; order Passeriformes; family Malaconotidae; genus Dryoscopus; species Dryoscopus gambensis. The sequence continues at coordinate 48,039 of WEIT01015535.1, read as the reverse complement.
ATGTGTTGAAAACAGGTGGGAAGCTACCTCATCAATTTATAGCGAGGCAGAAAGTGGCATAAAAATTAGTCAGAAGAGCTCAAATTCTAAAATGCAAACTATCATATGTGAATCAGTCATGAATAATTACCAGCTTTTGAAAAATACAGCTCCTTTGAATATCTGTGTAAATTTTAACTTTGAGTTAAAATTCACTTCCATATTGCTATATTTATATTAAATTCAAAGAGATGACCAAACAAGCAGACAATTATGATCAGCTGAAGTTTTCCAGTACTGAATAATAGAAGTAGTTCCTAACATGAGAGAGCATTCACCTCTCTTGCTCATCACTTGCCATTTGCTTATGCCTGATATTATCACATCACTCTGCAGTGGAACCAAATGTAAGGTGACACAATGCAGTGGAAGAATCATGTTGAACAGGAATAGAATAAAGCTATTTGTTTTCTAAAAGAAAGTCCCATAAATTCTGACAATAACTGACTATGAACTATGAACTGACTATGTCTAGTAGATAATTTTTCATAATTGGTCTATTCTCTTTGATGGCAAATTCATATAGTGCCAGATTTTCTTAAGGCTTATGCTTGGGTATTTGGGTATCTGAATTCTTATAAAGTTAATTTGCAGATAAATAGAACTCTGTTCTTGAGAATCATCAGTGTTCACAGAATGTAGACATAAATAAGAAAAAAATCTTGCATAAAATTTACACATAAAGCCCAAAGTGTGTCTGGAGAAGTAATTTTCTTCCTAACTGTTGCATCCTGTAAGGATGTCAGTGGGCCAGCAAAACCCAGAACCAAGAGGGTTCACTGGTGGGATGGCCCACAGGCTGAAACATTCCCCCAAGACAGGGAGAGTTCCCAGATGACCTTGCCATAATTATTACAAGGTATGGATTTCCTGTGTTTGAGATTGGTTCGCTGTTCTCCACCCCCTTATTCCATGTTTGTATCATTTCTAGAAATTTCTTTTTGATTATATATTTGATATATATATTGGCTCTTGCCCCTTAGTCCCTCCTTTTCTGTATCCCCTCTGGCCTCCTTACCTTTACTCTGTCCCTTGGCCCTAAACCTACTGGCTCTGGTGCTCTGCCTGCCCGTTCTTCCCCATATATAAACCCGTACCCTGCCCTCCATCTTGCTCTTCGTCCCTGGACCCTCTTCAATAAACCTCGTTGCTGCCTCCTTTGCCGCCTCCTGTCACCTGTTCTTTGTGTGTGTGTGCGTGCGCGTATGCCCCGCTCCATCAGGAGTGTGTGCAGCTGCGCCTTTGTCTGGCCCTCCGTGCCAAAGCGGCTTCTCCTGGCTGGGGACCCTTCTGGAAGGCTGTGGCATCACCAACGCCGCACGCTGCAGCACCTAACCATCTAGTAATCAGAAACAAAAACCAATATGAAATTTTTTAAATGAAAAATGAAGCCGAGAGACTTCTACCAAGCCATGGTTTCCATTCAACCCCTTAGACTGTCTACATTCACCAAAAGAACAATAGTAGCATCTGACAGGTCTTACAAATGAGACGCAGTCTGGTCTTTTCCATATGAATAACACCGTTCTGTGCTGCATTGTATCACTTCCATGTGTTGTCTGTAGATCAAAACCATTAAATCATAGGAACAGTCAACTCTGAGAATATAATTACAGACCCCTTTAACTTCAATTTTATTGGTTAAACACTTCTGGGAGAACACCCACAGGGGGTCAGACCAGACATTTTTGAAGTCTAGCTTGAATGAATCCTACATCTGAATATGGTGAATACTTTGGAAAAGCTTTGAATTAATGATTCATCTTATCCAACTGAGGTGTTGGAGGCTGTGGTTTTATACTGTAAAGAAGTGGTTGGCAGTACTGAACAAAGATATTTCCAACCTGTCTTTTTCTAGCACTATGCTGTAACTAACTTCCTTTCCTCTCACCTGCTCTGACACTAGTCTTTCATGGGATGAATTGTGTACAAGGCTGTGGAATTGCTGCAACTTTCAAGGAATAAAATGAAAAAAAAAAAGTGTAAGGCTTTCTTAAGATCAATCACTAACTTGATTTCATTTCTAACCCCAAACTAAATATATCCGTGTAGTGCTCAGCTGATATCTGCCTCACTATGGGGGCAGAAATAAGTAGCAAAGTATTGGGAGAGAAGGTAGGCATAAGAAGGTAGCCATAACATAAAATCTATGAAGGTGTTTTATTCGCCAATTATTTTATGTTATGAAAGTATGACCTAAATAATTTCAGGCTTGCAGAATTCAGTACAAAACTTTCCTTTTTCTTTCTTGTACAGGAACATCTAGAGGCACTTAAGCCAAATCAGAGGCCTAGAGTTAGACTGAAGGGATCAGGGCCCTGAAGTCTAAGACACAGCAGATGTGTGTGTTGACCCTTCTATGCAATGCCTCCCAAGTCTCGACTATCAATGCTTTAGGGACTCTGTGAATCTTTTCTCTAGACAAGCCATAGATGGACATTTCTTTTATTAGTTTTGCATAAGAACTTTTTGACATATTTGTTCTGGAACTTCATATCTTAAATAAACTGTGTGAAAAAAAATTCTTTCATTTACTGTTGACCACCACATGACAACTTCACTGGATACTTTTCAGTTTGTGAGTCGTGAAAAATAGTGAAGTCAGTGTCTATAGACTGCCACTCACTCTCTTCAGCCCTTCATACTCTTTTCTCTCTTTTTTAATTCTACTATACCTCTTTTGAGACTGAACAGCCAGAATTTGACACTGAAATGCAGCCAGTACATGAACACACCATCCATTTACATGGTAACCCAATCACATTTTCTGGTTTGCTTCCTATTCTGTTCCTAACAATTCCCAGCTTTTTGTTTGCCACTGTGGCTGCTAAATAACACTCAAAAGCCATCCTTTAAGAATTATTCACCTCAGATTTTATTATTGTCAGTTACTGACTGACAGTAACTATTACAGTGGGTTGTTTCTCTTCTGTATAATACTTTATGTTAGCTGATAGGAATTTTCTTTTCTTCTAGATTTGTTTGATCAGATAGTGCCACGAATTTCTTTTTTAGTTCTTCAATTTGCTTAAGCTAACCATCTTCTGTAATTATTTATCATTTGCAAATTTTACTACTTCACTAATCACCACCTTTTCCTTGATATTTTATGAATATATTGAAGATTTTATGTATCATGTTCATGTCCCTGAGGATAAGGATTTCCACAGTGTTATCCTCAACTGAAAAATTGACACTTATTTGTATTTTTACTCTATTTTAGTGAGTCATTAATGCATAAAAGGATATATCTCTTATCCCACAACCACTTTATGTCTCAGAATGTGTCAAACAACCTTATCAAAAGCTTTCTGGCAATCACACTATGATGTACTGACTAGATCACATTTATTCAGAGTTTTTGACTCTGAGACTACCAAAGGATTTGTGAAGCATAATATTGCTTGAAGATTAAAAAAAAGTTGAATATTTATTCCATTTTATTATATAATATATTTTGAGATACAAGTATATTGTATGCTGTTTCTCATTCCTACTCAATGTTTCTGCCTACTGTAAACAGTTTGGCCTGCTAGTTGTTACTTTTTCTTTTATTTTTGAATATGCTTATTTTGTATTTTTAAATATATATATAAAAGTTTTGGGGTTTTGTCTTCTAATAACCTTGAACTCCGTTGACTGTGCTCACTATTAGAATGGTCTATTTTTTCAGATCCTCTGTGCTATTTAAAATTAAATTAGTATTTGCTTCTCATTTTCCTTGACTTGAAACTCCAAGAACTTATGATACAACATACAACCCTTGCTGTACAACCCTTGCTTCATGTATTTTCAGATTAAAACAGTGATAATTCTTTTTTAGAAATCTGCAATTATGAAGCAAGTTTTAACCTCAATACTTCCTCAGGTGACTGCTTGTCATTTTGTATTATACAGTACATTTTTTTATTTGCTTGTCTTCTGTGTTCTGCTGCACACAGAGACAAACCTACTCCTGATGTGTCTCTGATAAAGAAAACAGAGATCCACAAGGGAAAAATTCACCTAATTATTTATCTTCATTTGAGAGTTTCCTTTTAATTTAACTAGTTGTCATTGATTGTTCCATTTAATAGTATCCTCAGTTTAATCTTTCACCCCTTCAAGGTGAAGGCCCTTTGTCTGAAAGCTTTCCCAGCTGAGTTTTAAATGACTACTACTGACAGTAAATGAGATTTTTCTGTGACTCACTAGGTAAGCCCAGCACTTTCCAATACTAGGGTCATGAGTTCAATTCCCTGACAAAAAAGATTCATCATAAGTAATATCCTTTAGGTAATTTCTGCTTTGTGGGTTATCGTTCTTCTCACACTGTACACTGAATATTTTGGCATTGCATATTTTTGCCATAATCCCTTCAAAAAGGGAAAAATTCAATTTATTATTTTTTCCATATTTTTCATATATGAACAGGTAAGGAAATTTCTTTTCTCTGGAAAGGCTAAACTGAAAACTACTTGTTCAATAAAAATATAAGCTCCTATGGGCCCATATATTGAAAGTTGTCCAGAATCTCCTCAGTTTTATAAACTGCTTAATGTGATGCCTAAGCACTACATTTATTAATACTTGCATTGCAGTATTCCCAAAGTAGCTTATACTAAATGGCTGTATTACATTATTACATTAATTTCAGATTATTTAGCTTGAAAATCAGTTAAAGTCATCTATTTCTTCATAAGCAGCATCTAATATTCAGACTGTAATTTATCTATTCATATTAATTAAGAAATCCATAAAGACATTTCTGAGTCATCATAAATGGAAGTCAAATCTTCATCTTACAGATACAGTTTTCCTGTATAGAGTCAATTAATCTTCTTTCAATAATCAGAACAAGGGAATTGGATGTAAGAAAACTAAAAAAGAATATTATTTTTCTTTAGAGACCATTGTCCTGTGTTCTTATAACCCCTAAACACAGAACATTCACATATGAAAAGTAATAAGAGTTTTGAGTCCTTTAAGTTATCATTTGGCATTACAGCAGATATTACAAGATCTTACTAGTAAGACCACAGTTAACCCATCAATGAGCAATGCAGTTAAAATTCAGGACAAAGCACACTTTTAAGCTTATAATGAAGTATAATGGAGCAATCGCCTGATTTTTCAGGTGGTATTTTCCTTTGCCTGTCTCACCGATAGCAGAACAAACTCAACACATGGGATCCAGTGAGCCAAAAAAAACAGTTTACCATATGTGTCTACCATAACTCATGTTTGCCATGAGTTTCCCTTACAGTCAGCCATTGAAGAGACACTGGAATTCATTCATTAACCTTTCAAAATGGAAAAGGTCACTGTGTATTCTTCCCATATTGGAAAAACTATTTGGGTAGAGATTTAGCCTGAATTGTGCCCTTCAGGCAGTACCCAATGTCAATGTATGAACAGTAGGAACTAGTTCCTTAGACAAGAAATATTTCCTTTTTGAAGCTCAAGGAATATTCACCTGTGATCTTATGAGCTGGGGCAAGAGGATAGGGAACAGGCTTTTCATATAGCACAGGACTGCAGTTAAAAGCTAATTCGTATCAAAACAAACAAATAAAACCCCCAAACACGCAATCTAGCAAGAAAGAAAATCTGATGAAAAAAAATTACGAGCTTAAATAAAAAGCTATCCTGTTGTCTACAGTATATAATCTCTCAGCAAAGAACTAAGGAAGGTATCTTTAGGGAATTATTTTGTAATTTGGGAACATTTTTGGTAAAATTATAAATCAAGAAAATAAAAGAAAAAAATCTAATGGCCTTAAAACAGTTTGTTGTCCCGTATGGATTTTTCCAAATAATTTACATTGGGGGAAAATGTAAATAATAGAGATGCAAATTTTCACTTCTCTTTTTTATTTACAAAGTTTCTTCCTTTTTTAATGGAACATTTTCAAGTCCTCCAGATTGCAGAAAACCACTACAAAATAAGACTCATAGATTCCTAGATTTTGACAGACAAAACATTTAGTTCAAGCTACAATTTTGTAGCTTGAATTTCAAGAATGACAATTATATAGAATCATTCAGCAGCAATTTTTTTAGGAAATTGAGAACTCTAATAGTCCCCTCAATCCTCTTGGGTTTCCCTCAATTGTTTAGAGACATATTTTATTAGCCAGTTTTGTGGAGACAAAACTGTTTGAACGCTACTTTCACTGAAAAGTCAGTCAGCAGGTTTCAGATTGCTTTTAGCACGTATTTTTTTGTTGTTAAAACTCATCTCTTTGATACCATCACCTTTGGTATCATCACCACACAAGTGTCTGGTTTTGGGCCTCCAACTCCTTTGTAAGCCTGGCTTCTTTTCTCACAGCCATGTTTTTCATAAATAGGTAGATATGTTTGCCTTGTGCTGGTTTTGGCTGCAGTAGAGTCAATGTTCTTCACAGTGACTGATGTGAGGCTGTGTTTTGGATTTGTGCTGAACACAGGATTGATGACAGAGATGTTTTTGTTATTGCTGAGCAGGGTTTACGCAGAGCCAGGGCCTTTTCTGCTTTTCGTACTGCCACACTGGCAAGGGAGTTGGGGGAGCATGGCAGGTTAGGAGGAGACACAGCCCGGACAGGTGACCCCAACTGACAAAAGGGATATTCCAGACCATGTGACATCATGTTCAGTATATAGAGTGGGAGGAAGAAGGAGGAAGGGAGGGACATTTGGAATGGTGGTTTGTTTTCCCAAGTCACTGTTACATGTGATGGGCCGTGCTCTCCTGGGGATGGCTGAAAAACCTGCCTGCCAATGGAAAGCAGTGAATTAATTCCTTGTTTTGTTTTATTTGCATGCATGGCTTCTGCTTTCCCTATTAGACTGTCTTTATCTAAACCCACAAATTTTTTTTTATGCTTCAGATTCTCTCCCTGACCCTACTGGTGGGGAGTGAGAGAGCAGCTGTGTGAGGCCCCAGTGGCTGGTTCGGGTTAAACCACAATACTTGTGTAGAATTATTTACATAATCAAAAAATCCAGATTCCAGTAATGTTTATGAAATCAATATCTCAAATATTGCTTGAACTGCTGCTGCTTCTGCTTACCTCTATTTTATAATTTTTCCACTTTTTTCATTAATATGATGAGAGAGGTGACAAGCATGACAGATATGCTCCAAAACCTAAATCTTACGTATCTTTGAATCTTAAGTTTCCACTAACTGAAACAAATGCATTTGTTTAGTATCCCCTCATTGAAATATGATTCTCACACTGGATTTATCAGGTAATTTTAGGCTCTAAGTTGAAAAAAACAGAAGAATAAAAAGACAGAAAAAAACCCACACCAACCCTATGTGAGTATTAGTAAATGGTGAAATGCAATTCAAATAACAAATATTGCTATGGAGATTGATTTTGAGGGCTTTGGTCCTAGTCTGCAAGAAGACGAGAGGAAAATTGAAAATGTAGAGACAGAGGTGAATATTGGAAACTCAAAGATAGTGAGAAATCAAAGAGATAACAGGAAATATAAAAATTTTTAAATAACCTCAGATTAAGGAAATGGCATTGTTAAATTGAGTTGATGGTAGAGACAGGAGAAATAAACAAACAAAAATATCTGTTTCCAACAAGTGTTATAAAGAAGGTACAGAAGTATTGGGTTAAGATCTTCTTTCAAAGTAATGAGGAAAATCTTTGTGTGGGAAGAGAAGACCTTTCTCAGGAAGAGCCTGGCCTACAATGATGCAATGCACTTTCAATTTCGGTACAAATCAAATCTATTTAAATATTTGAATCAGTTCTAAAAAATATGAAACTGCTACAGAGTCCATTTTATGATGACCCTCTGCTTCTGTCATTCTGCTCTGAAGATTTATTTGCTTCTTATCTATTTAGTTAGTGATCAATACATTTCTCAGAAGCTATAAATAATAAATACGGTGCATTGTTTTATGTATGTTTCTGTGGATCATTTTTGCTTATTCCTTTAGTGAGTTGCAATGGATAAAATGTAAGATTTATGCCATTGTTAAATGAAAATTAGATTTGTATCCACATCTTTGTCTGCATATGCATCTGCATATTTAAAGGTCACTTTTTAGTACTCTGATGTTTTCCTAAAATCTTGTGAATGTTCATAAGCCTCATTCAGTAATTGACATATGGCATAGACATCTGAGTATTTCTCATTCTTCACATCATTTTGTTAATTACTTTTCTTCTGCAGATAGCAGCACTAACTTACTATTGCTTAATTTGTAACAGAAATATTAGCCTTGAGTATGAGTATTCAATAGAATTCTTCATCTAAGGTTTTAATAAATCTTATTTTTTCTATCCTTCTGTCCAAGTAGTTGCAGTTTGGATTCTAACGAGCTTTGCAAATTATCTACTATATAGACTTTCCTTGACTTCCACAGTTGTAAATTTGTCTGTTACATACCTACTTAGGACACTGCTCATTCATTTCCTTGGTCCAGGAGATTCCTCTTCTTGCATAAAGTCCCTAGATTTTTTGTCTCACAAACATAACTTCTTATCTTTGTATCCAACGGTTTTCATTAGCCCTTGAAAGTAGTGCTAGTGTATCATGGAATATAATTTTGTGTTTAGTACTCTCAGATTTTGACAGTGATGACATGTCCTTCACAGATACTTTCTGAACATACACATGCACTCAAGCTGTCTCCCACACTTCTTTTTATGTTTAAGGGACACTGGTTCTCACATCTACTTCATTACTTTTTAAAAAAATCCTGAATATTATCTTCATTTGAGCTAAGAAAACTCACTCTCAAGCTAATCAGTATTTTTATAGTATTTTAATTCTTTACATCTTTTTTCATTTTTTCCCCAATTTTTGTACTCAAATTATGTATTCATTTGTAAGATGACACAGGCCATCTTACTGGTTAAATTGTTCCCAGACAATTGAGATATTAGTTAAGGTCTATGATTTCCCTAATAAAGCAAATTTTAAAAAAGCAAAAGAAAACAAAACTAAGTTCAATGACTTCTAAGAGGATTAAAAATGATAAGCCTATCCTGAAATTCTTATTGCTTAGATTAACTCTACAGTGGTAACTAAAGACAAGAGATGTAATAAATGTCACCAATGAAAAATATTGTCAGATAATAAACAGATTTACCTGCTGCCCAAAATGTGTTTATTCTGAGTCTTCAGAAAAATCATTGGCTAATTTGTGATGCAGGAATTTTTTCTTAACCACCACATTATCTCAGCAGATAATTTAAAAAGTAAACTAATTAACCTTTCTAAAACACCTTTCTAATTAATCATGTCTTTCATAGTTCCATTAGCTATGGGGCCAACCAAGTCCAAGCACTCATATTTAATTTCTCACATATTGATTTATAAAGGATAGTTTATTGCCTCTTGCTCATTAGCAGTTACAAGCAGGACTCCTGCAGGAGGTTATACCTCTTCTGTAATTAAATCACATTAGAATATCAAAATATAATGCATGCAGATGCTTAACAGTAAGTTGAGATTTGTTGGAAGAGCTAGTAAAATTTTAAAACATCAGTAAAGAGAAACACTTTAGCTGATCTAGCTGTTTTCTTCCTTTATACTTTCCCCCTTCATATCTCTCAATATTGTTATTCCAGATTGGTGATGAATTTTGCTTCAAAGGAAAGCTTACTATCTTATGCAATGTGTTATATTGAATTTTAGCTCTACAGTCACTGTTATTTAGTATCTTGAAACAGTTCACATTAAAAGAAGAACTTTGGTCTCTGAACATATTCTTTCTGAAAGAAAACATTCAAAAGTAGTCAAATTCAATAGAGAACAAAAGCTTTTATCTGTTCCAGCTCCAAATTTTTTTTAGACAGAATAGAAAAGGAAGAATTTTCATCACAGCCTCATGAAAACTGTTCTCAAGAGATAATGAATCAAAAAGCATTAAATTTTTATGTCATTTTATTGTGAAGCAGTAAACTATATTGCAGCATCTGTAGGACATTCATATAAAACTGGTTAGATCATTTAGCCAAATGAATTCAAGAAGATCAGAATGACCTAAGCTCAAGGAGACAAGACACTGATGACTTCTCATTCAGTCTAAATTTCATCTAGTGTTTGTAGCTTAGCTATTTTACAGAAAAACAAACACCAAACAAAACAACAAAAAATATACACCTCATTTAGTAAATGAACACTGCCTATGCTATCAAATACTTATATGTATGTATACATTGCAGACTGAAAAAATGGATCTTTTCTGAGTGTCAGTACGCTAAATTGAAATTTCACAAAAAGAACTCCATCAGAGGCTGTGGACCTTGACCAAATTATCAAGCAGTTATTTAAAAACATTTAAGTCAACAGAAGCATAAAACAGCAAAGCCAAAAGCTGCAAAAGAGACGAAAGAGGAGGCAGGCTTTGTAATCATGGTGTTCCTTCATGTCAGTTCAGTACTCTCTTCCATTTCTGTCTAGGATTTTCTGATGGCTGAATGCAGGTAAAGAAATTAGGAAGGTCCATCCTTGCTTTTATTTACAGTACCAATTTTATTTTAAAAGAATCCTTTTACAGAGTGCATGAAGAAAGAAAGTAAAAAGAAGACACATTTTGGAGAAATTAAGCACTAGTTTCAATAGAGAAGGATCAAGAAAGGAAACATTTAAACAAATTTTACAGGTGGAAGTCCATGGGACCTGATGGAATTCATCCATAAGTGCAAAGGGAGAAGGCCAATATCATTGCAAGGCCATTTCTTATCTTGGGAAGGCCATGGCGACCGAGGAAGCTCCCTGAGGACTGGAAGAAAGGAAGAAGGAGGAACAGAGGAACTACAGGCAAGCTGACTTTGATCACTGAGAAAGTAAAGGATCATATAACCCTGCAGACCACTTACAGGACTGGAAGTGATTGGAAATTGTCAGCATGGATTTCTGAATGGGAAATTCTGCCTAACAAACCTGATAGCCTTCTATGATGAAACGAGTGGCTTGGTGGACAAGGGAAGAGCAGTCTGTGCAGATTGTTTTGACCTTAGCAAGGTTTTGGAAATCATTCTCCATAGTATCCTCACTAAAAAAATGAGGAGATAATGGATGGAAGAGAGAACAGCGAGGCCCCAGAGAGCCTGCTCTAGGAGACCCTGCTCTGACCAGGAGGGTTTGCATAGATGATTTCCTGAGGTTCCTGACAACCTCAGTGATTCTGTTACTGTGGAATAGCAAAAAAACCGAGTCACAGATTTGTTAGGCAGGAAAATGACATTCACCATAGTAGAGCAGTAAGGTGTTAGTATTTAGACTAGCGTTAGCAAAGCACTGTCATTAGCATTCTTTCAAGTAATCTGTCAGGAAGTGATGAGTAGATGAGGATGCCTTTGGGCCTGGAATGGACCTGGCGCAGTGATACCACTGAATAATATATTCACAGGATGTCTAATCTGTTCATCTGAGTGTTTTATTGTTGTAAAAGTATCTTCTTTTTTCAGAGAAAATCTCAGAAGGTTTTACATGTGTGAATGACAGATTTGGGTTACTGTCCTTACTAGGCTGCAGTGATCAAGCTGCCTCTTAGGTTCCCGCAGAAACTCTTGGTCAAGTAGTTACCTTGTTCTTCTCACGTTGTTCACATGGTTACCTAGCTGCTGTTGACCCTGCCAGACTGTACTGCGCAAAAGGTCCCTGATGACCTTCTCCAGGTATCTGTGCAGTTTGCAGTTCCATGGTCTCTTATGTAACTTCACCTTTATCACCTGTGAAACCCTGTGGTATGATCTATAACTTACTGTGTTATTTTTTATGACCAGAGGCTTCTCATGTTATATCCCATATGCTGTTACTCAGGATTAGACCAGGGCCAAGTTATACTGCCTTCAGCCTAAATTCCCCCTGCCAAAAAAATTCAGACTCCATTTTCATAAAATATTTTGGCAAATAAAGTATTTAAGTGTGCAAAGTTAGGACCGGAAACACCAAGCCTTTCTCACTGTGCAGCAGAACAAAAGGTAGATGCAAGGGAAAGCCATGCATGCTCAGTGTAACCCTGTTCTTTTCCCTCTAGCCTGTCCATTGAGCCATCAAGGCAGGTCATCAGCCGGAGACAACAGCTGCACTGCAAAAACATTCTCAGAGCTTTCTCAGGGTAATGACATCAAAGCAGCCCATATCCTGCATGGTATGCTAACATTCACTGTTTTACAATACATGCTTAAAATAATCAGAGGACAATAAGCATGTGGCCAAATTCTGAGATCTTTTATTTCTTAGACTTTTTTTTTACATTGATCTGAGTATGTAATTTACAACTGTGTGTGTGTGTCACCTCCAGACTTGACCTGAAGTGTCTGATCCCATAGGAAATAACATAAAAAGATTCAATTACAGAAAATACACTCTATCACAGTTGCCATATGTTGTTTACCAGAGTCAGAGTCAAGTGATCAAGGAAACTTCTGAGTTTGTCTAAACATGTGGGTAAGATTTATAGTGCTGCAGTGCATATGTATTCAAGGTCTCTGTGATACATTACATATGTAGTCAGATTATGATTGCCTTCAGTGTACAGCTGCTTGATCAGAAAACCTGCTCCGTGATTCATCCTCTTATCTGGTTAATGTTGAGATCATGGTGTTCAGTACTGCAGTAGCAGTAAGGGGATGGTGAGGAAGCAAAGCCTGAAAAATTAGGTGCTGTCATCGAATGAAAGGGTGATAAGATAAAATGAAGGAGAGCACTTGAACTAAAAAGTTTAGCATGCCTTCTTGGTATGGATTGAGTGAAAATATGTAATTTCCTGAGGTACTAATGGGTAAAAAATTGTGTTTCTCCAACTACTGAGCCTATTACTAAACTCGGTTGTCTAAGGAAGCTTTAAGATAAGGAAACATCTATTAAAATGAAGATTATCTGTCTGAGCTTCACGCTGGATCTCTCTCTGTCCTTACAAAGAGCTGAACTAATCATGTGCTGATTTTAACAAACCTTACAGATTCACATATACTGAGTGGAGGTCATCTAACCCAAAACATGTCTTCAAAGGATACAACTACATCCATGCTAATCCTTTAGGGCCCCCTTTCTTGTCCATAGTGAGAAAAGGAGGTTCTTCTAAGGCAGTATTAGTTCTTCTAAGATTGATGTTTAAAACAGGTCAGTTGAATTGTACCCTGAAATTGCTTATTTTTCTTCCTTGACTCAAAAGGAAACAATTATCTCAGGTTTGTTGAGTGAAGATATCTATATGACAGACATCTAAACTTTGATTAAAGGACTTGCATAACTTTTTATCACTAAATATTCTAAAAAAGGTGCTTTGTTAGCCCTTCTTATCAAGATCATTTTCTTCAGGTGCTTTTTTTAGGCATGTATGAGGATACTCTGCAAGCAGAATACATGCATTTTGAAACTGTAAAGCAAGTCTCTATTAGCTCTTAATGGCGATTGAAACACATGGACCAAGCATAGATGAAGCAAGGACATTTATTAAAAGGAGGCACAGGTATTTATATTGTTTAAGCTGCTGTGTGACAATTTCCGTTTGTTCTGTCTACGTGCTAGCCTATGCATAGCAAGCTGTAATGTTACTTTTTCTCTTGCGCATTTGCTTATCTTGCTGCAGGATGTACTGCGGTCTCCACCAGGGTGTTCTGTTCTGTGTAAAGGATGTGATTTTTGCAGTTTCTTCTTTCTGCATCTTTCTCATTGCTCCTGCTGTACCATTTTTAACAAGTTAGCCGCGCTGTTCGTGTCTAACCCATTCTGTTCTGCAACAAGCTCGTTCACACAAAAGATAACTGGGATGGAAGGAAGCAGTATTATGCTCCTTGTCCCAAAAAATGATCTTAAAGGTCTTTGCTAGTTAGTAAAGGTTTGGTCAGGAATTAAAACAGTCATCCTCCACTGCTCTCTGAAACAGATACTCAAGTTACTGAGTCGCCATTTGCTATTCAGTTCTCCAGGTTTCTTTTCCTTTATAATTTTCTACCTTTCCATGGTGGTTTTCTTCTTTAGTCCTTGAAAAACTAATGATCTCTATTCCAATGCTCTCTTTCTATATTTACCTTTCTTCCTTTGTGTGATGCCACTGTATAAACTTTCTCATTAGTCTTTTTCACAGTTTAAAAATTTTCCTTCAGAGGATACTGAGTGGGGCCGTGCCAAAGCTTGGGCCCCTGGACCATAAACAGGTGGGATTGGACACATGGCAGGAGGGGTATAAGGTGATTACAGGGTGCTATCTGCAGAAAAATGTGACTTGTTCACTGACATTTGAAGGCAACACTCATCCACACACAAACATATTAAATGATGGTTAATAACTGTCATTATAACTGTTGTAATTATACCTGTATGAATAAGTTATAAGATCCACAGATTAATTCTGCAGAAGGGTAGGAGTTTGGGGTCATATCTGTGGGACTGCTGAGAGTTTGCCCTACTACTCTGTTTAAGGGCAGTGACAACTAAAGTGCCTGTGTAAAGAATACTTGCATATTACACTGTATTATTTACCAACTTTTTTGTGAAAAATAAAATTTGCTGTGTTAATTCCCATTTTACTGACAAGTGCAACTGTGAAAATTTGTATAGTTAAGTTATATGTTTTCATTAAAAAATTCGGATACGAACATGCCTAGTGGTTGTTACTCATAAATTGCTGTTAGTTAAAATGGGAATGATATTAACAGAATGATTTAAGGGAATATGGCTATTGTCAGGATTAGATCTTTAAAGTTTATTCATTAAAGCCTTTGGGATGATGAGCAGTTTCTTAAAATACCTGATAATACAATATTAAAGGAGCATTTTAAATTTAAAGACATAACCCACTACAAACCCATTACACAAAACTAAAAAATTAGTAGATATTACAAACTTTTTTTTTTTAAGATAACCTCTACATCAGAGAGTAAATTTAAATTAGACTAACCCAGACTGCTTTCCCTGTTTGGATTTTGTGACTGATCTCATAGCCTCCTGTCATCTGATCTTTAAGAAACTATGATAATGAGGTCATATTAGAATCTTCTGGGTATTTTGCTAATATCAAAATGATTTTTGGCATACATTCTCTTTTTTCTTTCTTTATAATTAAGTATAATATTGAACTGTGAATTTTAACAAGACAGAGTATAAAATCAGAATTGCTAAGGCATTACATTTCTGCATTCATTGATTTAGTATATGCCCAATTTTCATCTATAGGTAATGTAGAGACCCTCCAGGCAAAA
>WEIT01015535.1:19344-32841 GCA_013389985.1 Dryoscopus gambensis | reverse complement strand
AAAAAAAAAAAAAAAAGATTGTTAAAGAGATGGACAGGAATATTTTGACTCTCAGCTCAAAATGTCAAAAAGTCTTGCTGGGCTGGTGTTCTTCGGCCTTTCTCTGTACCACATGGTGTGTATATACCATGTATACCATACATTTTTTCACCATTTAATATTGATAACCAGAAACGTTTTGGGGTTTCTACCATATCACTTTGATATGAAAGAATATTTCTGTGGCTCTTTCTTTAGAAATGGTGAGATTTAACTCAGTTGATTTTGGCCACCCAAGAGTCACATAGGTTCTGCTAATTTTGTGTGTGGTAATGAAGACAGATAAGCTTAGATTTCGGATGGGATTTATTTTATCAAGCTTTAGGTGTTTGTAGTTTTGATGGCCTTGTATGAGTTAGGTCCTCAGGTTTCCATTACAATCAGGCTCATTCTAGTTGGAAGTCAATGAACTAAATGACAAACTTTAGATAAACCTCAGCTCTGATAACTTCTTTTAACATTGGTGCAAAAAACCAGTATTTTACCTAAAATTATTTTGTTCCAACACCCCTGTTTGACAGATTACTGCCAATTCAGAATTACATTTACGTTTCTATTGAGTTTTTCACAGAGACATAAAAGTGATAATTGATGTTCCCTAGTGCTTTGTTTATCTGGCTTTTTGGCTGTTTGTAGGCAATATAGTGATGAATTTGCCTTCTTCCTGTCCATGGAGGTAAGTGGGTGTCAGAGACTGGAAAAATTGCTGTCTCGAGACATTCTGGGCATGTGTGTGTGGGAGGGGGCAAGTCAGCCCTTGCCCTGGTCCCCACCCCACTCCCCAGTCCAGTGCCTGCACCCCAGCCTGGCAGAGCTGCCAATCAGTGGCACACCAGAGGCTGTGCCCCACTCTTGCCTAAGCCATCTCCTGAGTGGCCAAATGACCAGAAGTACCACCTGGGGGGAGGGCCCATGGAGGCCCAGGGGTTTTTAAGGCTACGCATGAGGCAAGCACTTGCCTTGACCCAATGGCCTGCTTGGATTTTCTATTTGGACACTGCTGGAACCAAGGGACTGGCAGCTATATGTGTGGTTTTCCATATCTTTTCTGGCTTTCTTCTAATTCCCTTTCCTTGGAACATTATGGGTAACAGCACATCAAATGGGTTTAAAGTTTTCTAACTTAACATCAAACAGGTTTAAAATTTGCTAAGCTGAATGGGCCAAATTGATGCTGTTATAAGTGTTTTATGTTGATTTGATGTTATACTAAACCTTTTGCCAAAGTTCCTTGTATTTCTATATTTTGCCAGTAAAGTAGTTTAGACGTCTTGAGAATATGTGGTCGGTATTTCTCCCATGTGTTTCACCCAGAGTACAGGAACCTTGGTAAACCCCTTACATTTAAATGTTGGGGCATTAGAGTGAGTTAAAAACTGGCTTGTTGCCCTTCCCTTAGTAGGGTCACTCCAGCTCCAGGAGCCCTCACTTTTTGGAGATGCAATTGCCAAGGCACTGAGAGCACCCCTTTTCTCAAGAGGGTTCAAACTGCCAGCGTCAATGTGTAGTTTTTCTGCATGACTTATGTTACCTTGGCTGCCACCTAAGCATCCTTAACCTGCTTCCTCACTTCCCCCTGTAGCAGGGGAAAAGCAAATGTGAGAAAAAGTCATAGGTCAAGATAAAGACAGCTTAATAAGTAAAGGAGGAATAAAACCCGACCAAGCCCAAATGATGTAAAGGATCACCTCCTACCACCAGACCAAAACCCAGCCAGTCTCCGAGTAAAGGCCACTTTGAAAAAATTCCTGCTTGCAAACCCCACACTTCCACCTGCACCCTGCCCCATTTTTTTAATGCATTATGTTGTATGGTATGGATTATCCCTTTGGTCAGTTTGGGCCTGCTGTCCCAGATGTGTTCCCTCCCAACCTCTTGCCTATCTCCAGACTACTGGTGGCAGAGTGAGAAACTTATAAACCCTTTACTCAGCAATAGCTAAAACACTGGTGTGCTACCGACAGTGTCTTGGTCAAAAATCTAAAACACAACACCAAGCCAGGCTGAGGCAGTATACATTAAAAGAAATTATGAATGAGAGCACTATGAGTCATTCAGGTATGTAAGCACATGCATTTAGTGTCATGACTGGTAGACTTAACCAAAGACCTACAGGAGAAACATGGCCTTTGTAGTGACAGACACCCCAGGTACATGGTGCTGTAGGACATCTATGTGCATCCAAAGTTGAATCCCGTGACTGTTATGACTCTGAAACAACTAATTTAGAAGATTTTGTCATTAAGGGAAAGTTTTTGCTTAACTATTAGGAATGCACTAAGCCCTAGCAGGCAATTTTCCACCAGACTTTCTCACTTCAGCACTGCATTATCTAGAACTTAGAAAACTCAAATTTCTGAATACTAATGAGTTGCAGCTACAGTGAATTATCATATCATTTAGAAGACACACAGTTCATAAGATTTCATCTTTATGGGTCCTGAGTCTTACCAGCACCAGATTCATTGTAGTGGAGAAAAGAGAGTGATATTTGACTAAATCTGACTAAATTGTTAATAAGCTGAAAGCCAAGATCAGTTTATGCTGAGTAAGATGTAGTTGTGGTCAAACCATTAAAAGAAGGAATTCTAAATGTACTGCACAGGTCAGTAAAAAGACATTTATGGAGCAGTTTCTTTAAAAATTCTTTTCAGTTCATACAAAAAGAAAAGAAAAATTATGATACTATCTCAAATAGACTCTATTGCAAGTTTCAGAGATGACACTGAAAATACTCTTGGGAAAGCTGGGGAGTAGCTTTGCAATACAGAAAGCAAAAATAGTTTCGTTATTCAGAGCTGATGTGACAGTCTTTTCTTAATCTCTATCTAGCAGGACAATTTTGGTGGTTATTTGATTTTGCAATGGGAAATGCAACTAGGTCACAGGATATAAAATTTCACTTACTCCTATCTTAAACAAGTAATATGTGTTTGATGGAAATATATCTTCCAGAGAGAAATCCAGTTTTGACCTAAAGACTCCAAGATATGAAAATTGTGCTTGTTCCTCTTTGTGATGTATTTTACAAGTAACTATTCTGAGTGTTCCTTGAATTTATCTGACTTTTTTTTCCTTCTAGTTAATGTTATGTTCTTGTCTATGTATTTGGCTAGGTTAAAAACTTCTGTAGTATATGGCTACTCTTTGTTGTGAAAATGCTTATGAACTTAATTGAGTTACTGGGTCTGGTTGTTTTATTACAAGATAAATTCTCTTTTAATAATGACAATTTTTTTTTTAAAAAACTGGCAACAACGCAGCTGTACACATGATTCCAATAGCAGTGTCACACATGCTAAATCCAAACATCACCTTCCCTCATGTATCCCTCTGTGAATGATACTAATTCTTTTTGCAAAATCATTGTGTATCATTACTCTGTTTTCAACTCTTTTCCTGCTAAATACTTTCTGGACTCTGGTACAAATGATGCAGTTTTAATTCTGTAGGTCTGGCCTCCATTCCTGGTCCAGACTTCTCACCTTTAGCCCATGTCAAAATGAATTTGTTGGCAAGTATCCAGAATGCTGCTGTTTCCCACTACCCTATGTTAAAAATACCTATAATTCTGTGGCCCCTCCAAGCACTTGCCCACCCCAAGACCACTCACAGGGAGAGAGGCTGGAATATGTAGAGCATGAAACAGAGAAAGCCTTGATGCTGTGTACTGTGCAGCAAAAACATTGGTTTGTTATCTGCACTGCTTCAATTACAAATATAAAGCACAGAACCATATGAGCTGCTATGAAGAAAATTAACACCAACCCAAGAAAACCCAGCGCAACCAGTTGCTCCCAAAATATCTACAAAATCTGGCCAGTAATGGGGCACTGACTTTGAACTTGGAAATCCCCAGTATGACACACATAGTCTGCCAGCAGATTTTGTTCCCGGTATTTTTGCTCAATTATAGAAAAGATGTTCTTCCCACAGCCACCTTCTTTTTCAGAACAAATGTGTTTTATAGCTATCTCACAAGAAAGAAAGAGCTTGAAAGCTGGAAATCATAGTTCTGTATGATCCACTGTGACACGGAGATTTTGTGCAGTGTTATGTTACAGCTCAGCAAGAATAAGGGAGCGAGATGCACTATATTTGCAGAGGTTGTCTTTGACTTCAAAACAACGTTATTGAAAGCCCAGGCAGTGGGACTTGTACC
The DNA here is from genome assembly GCA_013389985.1 of Dryoscopus gambensis. NCBI lineage: Eukaryota > Metazoa > Chordata > Aves > Passeriformes > Malaconotidae > Dryoscopus > Dryoscopus gambensis. The sequence continues at coordinate 28,640 of WEIT01015535.1, read as the reverse complement.
ATGTAATTTTTTTCAGCCTTATAGGTAACAAAAGCACAGCTGTTGATATTCTAAGGGTTTTTTTAATAAATATTTTTTTTTCTTTTTAAATACAGGAGATTAAATTGCCTGGATCTGGCCCAATCTCTGCTGCCACAATGAAAGTACAGTTACTTGTAGGCCATAATTATTGCACTGTATTATCATATGGATTGAAAGAACAGATGATTTCACTTTTTGAGGATTTAGAAGCTATCAGCATAAACAACAGAAACAACAGTTTCTGTCTGCTAGAGAAACACAAAATTCTTTAAATGAAAACAAGTGGCAGAGGAATACACTCATATTTACAGCACTGGTTGGTTTTTCATTATTTGCATTTTTATTCAATGCATTCTCAATGATCTCCACAGTTAAGTGTCTTTTAGGTCACCCACAAAGCCAGAGATAGGCACTTTGAGTGGTGTTTTATTTAAATTTAAAAGCTTTCTAATTATATCATTAGGAAGTAGAGGAGCATTTAATCATAACTTATCCATTTTAGTATGCTGTACTTAGTGTGCTGTATAAGACCCCCTCATGACAGCACCTGAGTAACTCATCATATTTATTGTAATCATTCTAACAACACTGAAGAAAGTAGAAGTGAGGCAAAAGGAGATGAACGCAAAAGCTATAAAGAATTACATTCTCTGTCCTTAAAGATAGCTTCATTTTCTTTCTGTAGGATTTAAATCTGCATTTCTTAATTATCAAAAATGTACTTGAATAAACAGTCAGTAACTTATACATTAAAAAGTTGTGGAACTATACTTGTTTCTTATGTGGAAAAGTGAAGACGTGGAATGCCTGAATCTGTAGGTAGACATAGGAGCTATGGTATTTATCTAGGTTACCATAATATAGGCTTTTGATTTATTTTTTGAGGACTACTTCCATGCTTCATAGTAAAACAGAGCTCAATACAATTTCTTCCTCTCTGCTCACTGTCCTAACACTTTTCAGGGGCAAAATATTCAAGTTTTGAATTAACTGAAGGCACAATAATACTAGAGGTGACATGTCTGAGAGACTTCAAAAGTAATGTGGAAAGAAATAAATCTTTTTCAAGATGCTGAGAAATTACCTGGTTTCTAGTAGATGATGCTTTCTGTATTTTTGGAAAAGTGGATAACTGAAAACCAAAGAGCTTTTAAAGATATTGAACTAAGTTATGATGCCTATTGTTTAAAGATGGCAATTAGGAGCCTAGTGCGTACATCAGAATGTAAATCAAATAATAGTGAATATCACAAAATCAGTCAATGGTTTGGATCGGAAGGGACATTAAAGATCACCTAGTTCCAACCTCCCTGCCATGGGCAGGGACACTCCCACTAGACCAGATTGCTCAGAGCCCCATCCAGCCTGGCCTTGAACACTTCCAGGGATGGGTTATCCCTAACTGCTCTGGGCAACCTGTTCCAGTGCCACATCACTCTCACAATAAAGAATTTCTTTCTAACATCTAATCTAAAGATACTCTCTTTCAACTACTTCTTTCCTATATTTAATTCAATAGTCACAGCTGTTTCAAAATTCCTTTGGAAAACTCCACTTCTCTTTATTTCCCATCCATTATTTAGAAGTAATTGCAGGTTTATTGGGAGGAAAGTGTCTTAATGAACATTATATACATTATACTATTTAAAAGCAAAGTGGTTTTTTTACTTTTATGTCAAGTACAATTCTGAAAAAGACATAGAAATCACTCCTGGAGAAATCTGAGCTTGCTTTTCGTACACTGGAGAACTTTATGGAAAATGAGGTCTGAGAGCTCTAATTCCATGATTAGATTTATTAAAATCAGTAATACATATGAAAAAATTATAGCTAAAGCAACATTTAGTATGAATAACTAACACTGCAAGTACCTGCGAATTTTCTAAGTACAACTCATAAGAATTAGGTTATACCAATTATGCAGGTTATCTGAACCTGCGTTTTACAACATTCTGTTTAGTTTTGTTAAAATTTGATTTTATTTTCTTTATAGAAGGGAAATATAATTGCCATTCCTTTGCATGCTTCCTTGCAATGTCAAGTTATGGTAACATAATTTATAGCCAGAGCAGCAAAAACGGAAGAGATCTATAAATTTAACTAGATAAGACAAATGCCAATCACCTCTGACCTTCTCTTTGAATGATCAACTCATGTATTTTGAGTGCATTTCTGCTCCATCTAGCAATGGCTCCTGCACAAACTTTCATGGATTTATTACTTCAGACCTACACACCCATTCAAAACAAACTGGATATTTTTGACATCTCACAGCTCCATAAATTCCTGATGCCAGAGATACCAAATAGAAGAGGCAATCTGAGCTTCATTTAACTTTTCTTCTAAAGCAACATAAAAATTCTAACTTTTGACTGAATATGTTAAAGTACTCTGAACCTTAAAACACTATGAGCCATCTTTTTTTCAGGAAGGAATTGCTCATTAAAACAGAACGGAAGCAAACTGGATTAAGAAAAATTAACAGAAGATGGTGCCACTTGTTTAGAGGAACAATTTTCACATACTGGTAGAGAGAGCACTATCTAATTTGCCCTGCACTTAGAAGACTTCAGAGGATATATAGCACTTCTGAATTAGAACTAGAAATTAGGATAAAATACATGCATGGGAAACTTATATTGCTCTCAACATAAGAGTTTGTCTTCTGCAGTGTCCTGAGATTCATAGATGAAGACACTTTAAAACCACATTTGTTTCCTATGTCTGTAGGTTATTTTTGTAGCCTGGAATTTGAAAGAGAAATACACTTCTTTTCAACCCAGGTTTTTCTTATCAACTTGGATGCTACTTCTTTTGCCATTTTTACCTGTCTCTAGAAAAATTAGATAATCTAGTTTCCAGGAGCAACTTTTCATACTCATCTATCCATAGGGAGAACTGAAATGACTTTTGGGAAGGATTATGATTCTTCCATTTTCTCAGAAAGACTTGACATTTAGTAGCTAGGTGTATTCAATATACTACTTTCACTATGAAGAATGTGTAAAAGATTCAAAAGCAGCTGTTTCACATTAAGAACTTCTCAGAATGTCTCTTTGTATCAAGGGACACTCTAACTTGTAAGCTTTGATAAAGAATGACAATTCCGGAGGAAATGAAATTTAGCTTTATATCTCAGGTTTTTCACACCAGAATATTCTCTCTATTCAGACTTGAACTCTGATTTGACTCAGCTTCTGCAGCATGTGCACAACACTTGCCTTTGTCTGCACAGATTAAATGAGTTTTTTACCCATTATGTTCTTCTGCTAACCCCCCAGATTTCTAGGCCAGTAGAGCTCAAGAAAGAAGAAAACAAATTAAAATGGGGGAGAGGGAGTAGAGGTAACCCTCTCAAGACAGCTTGTAAAGTTAAGCAAGCAGGGTTGTTTTGGTTATTTTCTTCTTCAAAAATACTTCTTCAGACTCCATATGAAGTATTTGAAAAGGAGTTCGCCTGAAGAAAGAAATGTAAAAAATTTGAATTAAGCAAGAAAACCATGGAATCACTGAATGGTTTGGGTTGGAAGGGACCATAAAGATCATCTAGTTCCAACCACCCTGCCATAGGCAGGGTCACCTTCCAGATCAGGTTGCTCAGAGCTCCATCCAGCTTAGAACACTTTTAGGTATGGGGCATCCACACCTTCTCTGGGCAATGTATTCCAGTGCCTCACCACCCTCACAGTAAGGATTTTTCCCTAGTATCTAATCGAAACCTGCCCTCTTTCCATTTGAAGCCATTCCCCCTTTTCCTGTCACTACATTCTCTTGTAAAAAGTCTCTCTCCATCTTTCTTGTAGGCCCCTTCAGATACTGCAAGGCCACAATTAGGTCACCCCAAAGTATTCTCTTTCCCAGACTGGACAAACCCAATTCTCCCAGCTTTTCCTTATAGGAGAGTGCTCCATCTCTCTGATCAACTTGTGGCTCCTCTGGACTCGCTCCTTCCTGTGCTGGGACCCCAGAGATGGATGCAGTGCTGCAGGTGGGGTCTCACAGAGCAGAGCAGAGGGGCAGAATCCCCTCCCTCACCCTGCTGCCCACCTGCTTTGCATGCAGCCCAGAACACAGTTGGATTTCTGGCTTTCAAGTGCACATTGCAGGCTCATGCTCTTATCCACCAGCACCCCAAGTCCTAATTAGGACTATTCTCTGAATTGCAACAGAATATGTGATGTTTTGACGAGGAAACAGTGTTTCCAATCATACCTTGAATTCTAGGTGGTAGTTCAAAAAATTTAGCTGATGAAAAAAAATAACAAGTTATGGAGGTATATGTTTAATTATGTTTAACATCTGGAATAATAAACTCTTCCCAAATTGTCTTAACTGAAGACTAATAAACATAAATTCAATTTACTTAAACAGTAGTTCAGAGGAAATTATTCTAAAACTTGCACTATAACATGGTGAATTTGGGCCCTGGGAAGATGCATGGAGATCAGCTGGGTCTCAGGAAGAAATCTGCTGGACTGTAGACCCTGTAGATCAGGTAAAACAGAAACAAGGTGAGAAGGGGAATTTCAGAGATTACACGGAGGGCTATGTAGGGAAAAATCTGTAATATTAAAACTGAAATTTTTTTCAAACATGCATTAAGAAGTGGTAAATATTACAATAAAATAATGCTCATTTAAATAATGTACTGTCTTATGAGTAGGAGAATGTGATTCTTCTCTAACATATACAATCAACAGACTCATTTTTCATCATGTATGACCTAAGTACCAGTGTTATTTATATTCATTTCTGCTTTAATAATGTTAAAATTTTAAAATTTTAAAATTACAAATATAAATCTTCTTCATCCATTGGAATCACTATTTTCATACAAGCCCATAGTTATGGTTAACAAGAAAAAAAATAGAATTTATTAAATAAATTGAAGATTATACCTTTGAACATCTGTGTACTTCTGAAAGTTTAGTTAATTTAACTGAAGGCAGATTTCTCTGTGTATATAGAGAGCAAAATGCTTGAGCTATGATCCTTCATACAGTTTTATGGAGAAGTTTGAACTGAATTTGGTTGGGGTTTTTTTTTGGTTCAGATGGAAAGTGAAGGAAACAATGATCTCACTACCTAATCCTTTCATATAACAAATGTAATAAATTTTAGGTAGCTTAAAATAAGAATACATGTGAGACAATTGGTCACCAAAGAGATCAGATTTGTAAATTGCTTCTGAGATATGTTTGAAGTGGGGCTTTGAACTCATCCTGGAGGCCGATTTCCTGGTTTAGCATTGACTTATTGTTCAGTTTTTGTAAGTCACTTCTCAATTTTGACATTTGTTAAATGTGGATAGAAAAGTGCTGTTTGCTTAAATCTTTTTTTGCTATTTTCTGTGTCGTGACAGATTATTTGTTCTTACAAAACATTATCAATAATGTTGTGTAAGCTATGGACACCTGTGACCTTGTTATTCTTGTTTTGGTACAAGTAGAATAATATTTTGAGAACTAATTCAGCCATCCCCTCTGAGGGGTGCCTAAGCATTCTAATCAATTAGGCTATGAAGTAAGAAATCTATAAAAGAACTGGAAATAATAAAACAATTCTCACTTTACTGCTGGCTGCTGGCTGATCTTTCACCTCTCCCCTGCCACTGCAAGGAACCCAGATGCTATAATTAAATATGTGTAACTGTGGTTACCAGTTTAGTTAGTCTCTTCTAAGTCTTAATGTATATATACAGGATGCCTGTACAGTTTTGGATGAGTGATGGAAAAAGATTGTATCCCTCTGTTAGCCTTGAAAATAGAACTCAAGCTTTCTCCATCATAGGCATAAATTACTTCTAGGTAAACATATGGAGATTTAACACTATAAACTAAACTTAATCTTTTTGATTCAAGATTACCGACATATTAAATCTATTCTGCTCTTCAGATAGTGTGTAATGAAATATTTCTTCAAATATGCAAATCACTTTTCTCAAGCGATTCCGTTATCTTTTAGGAGATACAAACATCATATGAAACCTGCATGTTTAGGAATGGCACTTGTAACTTACAAAACTTATTGTATAACTCATAACTTACTATATAAATCACTTTGACATTTTAGATAAGTATCATATTCTTTTCCCTCTTGTGAAAAGAAATACAGAGAGTTGCTTTTAGCAAGGGAAAGATAAAAAAAATCTGAGTGCATATTAATAAAATATAGACACAAACTGAAAAAAATGAAGTCTTCATGGTTTTTGCTGACTTTGATTTCATCACTATGGAAATGACCTTGCAGTTTAGACTGTGTAAAACTTTAAACAACCATGGCTGCTTCTGCTCACATATTCATCTTAGTCTTATAATGCCATCGGTGTCATATATTTAATTCATGCATTTAATGCAGATATTATGCAGCATAGTGTCTTGAATTTGTTCACTGGATTTATTTTTCTACAAAGTCTTAGACTGGATTAATACAATAACCATTTATCTTTAAATTTGAATGTAGCTATGACAGATCTATATTTGCAAAATATTTGTTTCACTTTAAATAGTGGTTATTAAAGCAAATTTAAGAAATGTTCCTTTCAGCAGCTTCAACACAGATCATAGTACAGGAGAAAAGGAAGGTTAAAAGAGAAAATGGCACAAAGTCTCTTCAGTGGATTCAAAGTAATATTTTCAGTGGATTCAAAGTAACATTTTGTTTATCTTTACCCTTTATTTTACCTTTACTCCCTTCCTGTGGAGGGAGCTTTTTGTTTTTTTGCTTTTTTTTAAAAAAAAGAGGAAACCAAATTATCTAGTCCTTGCTGTAATTTCTAATGTCCTTCCTGGAGAGTCCAAGTCTTCCCTGGAAACATTAATGTTTCCTAACAAGAGGCAGCATAACTTGATAATACTCTTCACAGTGCCTCTTGAAAGACAATAAGACATACAAGATATTTAAGGTGAATTATCCATTTGGTTGTTTTTTCCTTTTATTAGTTTGAATGTACACATACAAATGTGTACCTTCTTTTTCACTAAGACTCCTTTTTACATACCACAGCTTGATTAAGTACTAAAGAATTGACTCATTGTTTCCTCCATTTGGGGAAACAGATTTAATACACAACCAAGACCTTCCACTTATGAAAACAGTACAAAATTTGGATGTGAATAGAGTTCTGAGAATGTTATAAAAAAAAGTATGAATATTCATTTAATTTGGGAAACTAATGTCAGCAGGGTTCGCTTCCTCTGTTATTAACAATATAATGCTTTCAGAGGAGTGTTTCTAAGAAGTGAATTAAGAAAATTAAAAAGTAAAAGTGGATTAGGAGCTCATCATCAATAACTACCACTCACAGACTTGTACTGCAAATCTTGTTTTAAGACTTACACTCATCTGTTCTGGAAGGAGAATAAACTCATTCAGTGTACCATTCACAGAACAGAAACTATCAGAAAAATAAGCATAGGAAGAGCAAATTCACTGCAATAATGCATTAAAACTTCAGTGAAAATTCAGTGAGGTGACAAACTTAAGAAATATAAAGAATCACAGGGTGGTTGAGGGTGGGAAGGACCCCTGGAGATCATGTAGTCTAATATCCTTCCTCAAAACAGGGTCGGCTAGAGCAGCTCGTTTAGTATTGTGTTGATCTCGTCTTGAACATTTCCAAAAATAAAGACTCTACCACTTCCTTGGGCAACTTATTCCAGGGTTTGATCATGCTCACACTAAAATAGTGGATCGTTTTGTATTTCATTTTGTGTCTAATACCTGTTGTTCTTTCACTGAGCATACTGAGAGGACTCTGGCTCTTTAATTTTTAGTCTCCCATCAAGCTTTTATATACCTGGATAAAATTGCCCCAGAATCTTATCTCCTTCAGCTCTCTCTCAGCCTCTCCCCATATGACAGATGTTCCAGTCCCTCAGAGACCTTCATGGGCTTTCACTGGACTCGCTCCATTGTGTCCAGGCCTTTCTTGCACTCAGAGCCCAAACTGGATGTACCATCCCAGATGTTTCTCACCAGGACTGATCTGAGGAGAAGGATCATCTCCCTCAACCTGCTGGCAGCCAATTGAAGTCTAACAGGCAGGAGCTAATCTTTGCCACAGGGGCATATTGCTGATCTGTGGTCAACTTGCTGTCCACCCAAATCCCTGGTTCTTTCCTGTAGAGCTGCTTTACAGCCAGGCTCCCTCAGCCAGCACTGGTTAGTGGGATCATTACTCTTCAGATGCAGAACTTCATAATTCCTTTTGTTGAACTCCATGATTTACCTACCAGTCCATTTCTCCAAGTTGTTGGGGTCTTGAATTGTAGGACTGGACTATTAGCCACTTCTAAAGAAGCAGTTCAGTTTTCTGAGTTTGTCTTATGCTTTCTTAGGGTATATTAAGGATAAGAAAGCAAGTGTTAAGCCAATGAAAATTCCTCTGATTTGGAATCATTGTCTGTTTCCTTTGAGAATTTTCCAATTGCTATAAAAGGCAATTTTGCAAAAGGCAAAAAAAGAGATAGACAGACAGACAGAGATAGATAGATAGAATGATAGATATTATTACTGGATCCCACAGATACTTAGGATCCCTGTCAAATATGCATGCATAATTTGATGTTTCATATTTATGTGATTATGCCACAGTGTTAAATCTGTAAGTAGCACTGATGCTAACTAACACTTTTCCCTCTGCAAGCCTGTCTCACTATGAATATGATCCACTATGAGTGTGGAGTTCATTATGTTTTATAAGAAGGCAGACTTTGCATCATCTGACTGACTCAGGTAACTGGGTATTTAAGATGGTGTCATGGTTAGACACTGGACACAAGCCAGTGCCCCATGAAAATATATTTTTACTAATAATGGTTGTGAGATGTGATCAGGAATAGAGCAGAGCAGGCTCAGACTTAGGAATAAGGAAAAAAAAAACTTTATTACTCTACATTAAAGGAGAGAAACACATAGGAAACATGAAAACTCTCAGAAACATTCCTCCTCCTCCCAACTTCCACCCATCCCACAATTAGACAAAACCTTGGATTTCCTGATTGGTTAACAATACTCAAAATAATCAATCCTCAGTCCATCTAAGAAGAGAGGAGTCTCTCTTGCAAACCATAGTGTCCTTCCATGTTTGGTGCTCTCACCACCAATTCATGGACCAAGACTGCCCTCAGGATTCAATGACGCTTTGCCAAGTACCAGAAGCTCCTTTTTTGGGACACAACCGCCCCCCCCCATTTTATAACCCCTGGGGCCGAGGGTTTCTTCTGCTCTGAAGAGAGGGGGCATAACCACACCCTCTTCCTGGTCTTCTGCTC
>WEIT01015535.1:0-19051 GCA_013389985.1 Dryoscopus gambensis | reverse complement strand
GGGGTGTGGGAAGGGGAGGGTAGAGAACCATCTCTTCGTCTCTCCACCCTTCCATCCTGCAAAAGCTGGCTCAGTCCATTCCCTTCCACCTCTCTCTCTCGCTCACCGGGCTCCGGCCTACCTCTCTCCTCAGGCCGAGTGACTTCAGGCCGCATGGCTGCCCCTCCCCCACCCAGGCCCAGGCCCAGGCCTTCAGGCCTTGGGCTGGGTGAGGGAGGAGATGTGCTCCCTTCACTGACCGGAACACAAAAGGAAGTGCCTCTGGGCTTCTCTCCTTTATCTCCCCATGTTCTCAGAGGTGACACATCTCCTTAGTGGCCACACCAGATGTCAATATTCACTTCTAACCCATGACTGGTTTGATTACACCTTCCTTAAAAAACTCCCTTCCTGTCAAACCAGGACAGATGGTAACATGGAAGTGTGAGGCTTTCTGGAATATATTAGTTTTACTTCAGAATAGCTTATTTGCATGAGTTGTTAGCTGTCTGAAATAAACACTGAGCCTCAGCTAAAATAATAGGAATTTAAGCTAAGATAACAAGGAGCACTTTCAATCTCCCATGTCTGCCTGCATCCCACGGCTAATGCTCAAATTACATTTTCCCATGAGTGTTCTGGTTTCCACAAAAATAAAGCCCATACATAGAGCACTAGAAATTTCTAAAGATCACTCTTCCAAATATAAAAGTGATGGTGAATATAAGGAGTGTTTATAACTTCCCTCACAGATTCAGATCTTTGTTTGGTTTCTGGCTGCTAGTATTTATTACTTTATTTTTTGTTATGATAAGAACTCAGTTATGAGTGTTTGGTAAATTTAATTGTAAACCCTGGCTCACATTTCTCATTATCTTCCACCTGAGGATATACGCTAGTACAAGATAAGAAATAGACAGCATATCTAGGAATCTTTCAGATAAAGACTGACATCCACATTTTAGGCATCAGATAATGGATTTTTCTAACTGATGCTCATAAACAAGTTCTTGAGGCTGCTCTGTAAATACTGGGGACCTCTACTATACACTCTCTCTAAACCTTAATCTAAATTTACCATCAGTATTCACAATGACAAAATTGTCTCAAACTCTAATACATACTTACCAAATGCTTTGTTTCTAGATATATATGTGACCAGTATTGTCAGACATCACCATAAAAGGGTACTCTCAGGTGAAAGTGTCGATGATAGAAAAGAAGTTAGAAGATAGACTGAGGAGACTGCTCTGGATGTGTGATTTACAAACTTGAATATGATTCTGACAAATTTGTGTGGTAGCAGATAACCTGCCTTGAGTCTTCCATGGTGTGAGGTAAAAGCACTGAAATCCAATTTTGGGCATGTAGAAATGATTCAAAAGCATGTTCAGTCTCTGACAGAAGTGTTATGTTAACATGGAAAGCATAAGAAATATTTGCAAAAGCAACAAGGGCATTTTTTAGTTTGCACGCTACAGATTTAATCTTCATAACTAGGTGAACTTCAAATTACAGATGGCATCATTTTCTAATGCATTACACAAGAAAAAAAGCCATTTGTGTGTGACAATTATTAGGACTAAAACCAGAAAAGGTAAGCCAGTACTGCAACTTTTTTTCCCCAACTGAATATAGAAGAGGGAGGAAAAGAATGAAACATGTTGAAATGAAGAACTGTTCTAGCAAATTACCTTGGAACAATGCATGCAGAAATTGTGGGCCTATATGCAATAATTGGTATGAAATATTTTAATGAAATACAGCTTCCAGAAAGTACATACTGCAGTTTTATTATTATTTCTAAATTCATGTAAGAGAAAATATAAATTTGAGGTACAGAATTGTAAGCAAATAAACAATATTTAGCAGATAGGACACACTGACTTGAGTTTTAACAGATTATAGACACAATTTTAGTGGTAGGAAATTACAAGTAAGCAAAATTTTATGATTTTAAACATATATAATTGAGAGTATCTGTGATGTAATATTTTGAACAAACCTGTAATGATATTATGAGAATGATATTTTAAAAGTTGAAAGGTCAAATTCAAGTCCCTCTTTGATTCTGGAAAATTATGGCATATCATATTTGACAGGAGTTCTACTTAGCAAAAGAGTCCGAGTCTCATAACAAAGTGAAAGGTCATATAACAACGTATTTATATCCACAAGAGAACGCAAATTGTGTGTAAAAGCATAAGGCAGCAATATTCGATAGACAGGATGTCGTGGTTTAACCCCAGCTGGTGACTAAGGACCACACAGAAAACTGTGTAGCTTGTTTGTTAGTTAGTCAGCAAAATCATCTCTCTTTTACTTTAGTGTGTCCCACGCAGGTATCACGGCTGCACTGGAGACAAGCCGCAGGCCGAGACGTCGGGCAGTGCCTGACCGCAGGCAAAGGAGCATTTAAGCTTTGATGGGTAAAAGCTACACCAGGGCAACTTTGCCAGTCACCTCTTTTTTGATATTCTCATGCAGAATTACCATTGAGGGTATTTCTCAAGCATAGCATTCTGGTTCCAAAGACCTGGAAAGAGGTTCATGTACACTATGAACAGCTATTAATCTGCTGAGGCTTGACCAAACATTTACAGTAGCAAGAGGTAGCTTACATTCCACTGGTATATATTTCTAATTTATATTTTTGTCACCCAGGAAGCCTTTGATAAACGTTTCTTGCACAATGGAACTGGCATGGGATTGCATTAACTTTTTTCTTTTCTTGATTTCATTCCAACAAGCCCAGTAAAACTTCAAGAGGTCAGGGATAGGTTTTACAAAAAATTAACGGTCTGCTTCTTTTTGTGATGCCTAAACATATCATGTGAAAGGAAGCTATTAGTCTGAAATTACATTAATAAAGTAATGTCTTACAACACAATATTCAGGAAAAGGCATTTCTGTGCTGGTTGCTCCTCATATTCTCTTCTACAAATTCATCCTCTTTTTTCCTTTTTATAGCATAGATATCTGGAACTTTAAAAACAATTTAGTTAGGTAAACAAAATATTGAACTGGCTTTTTTTTCAGGGGCTGAGCAATGTTAGTTATTTATCTGCACCCAGCCAATACTGTCCCAAGACTATTCTTTGCATATTATAATATTTCTGGATAGTGCCCTTAATAATTTTTGTACGGTAAGGATATTAGTGAATAGAGTAAGAGGAGTCATAGCTCTCTACCTCAATGTTAATTTTTTTTTCTCCTTTCTTTTCCCCCACAAGTCTGTTTCAAGACAAAACATCTCTGTTTCCCCAATATCTCTGTTTCAAGAAGACTTGCTGCCAGTGATCTACTTCATGGGTGCCAAGAGTGGCACACAGGTACAGTGTGAACAGCGAACAACAGGGTTGAGTGCTGGAAGTTAAAACTTTCAATTAAGCAAAATAATGGTGACAAAATTAGAGTGACAAAACCAGAGTGAATAATAATCTTTCTTTTCAGAGCTATAATACAGCCCACAAACAAAGAAACAAATCTATTTTAAGTTTTGTCATTATGTAACATATATATTTTTGCATCCATCAACTGAGTGATTCATTAATTTCCTACATAAATCAGTTACAAGTGACCACCAAATGGCTACCTCCGTCCTGTGCGCAAATCCTTTCACAGGAATCAAAACCAGAGTGAAAAGAAGAAAAACAATTAGTCCAGCATAGATGGAATGGATAAATACTGGGACATTGAAAGGCTGTCCCAAGTAAAAAAACTGCAACAGAATGGGCTTATGTGTCAACATAGCCAAGAGGTTTAAAAAGGTGTTTCACTCTGTCGGTATTATTTAGAAAGCAAGCAGTTAGAATATTTTTTATGTATTTTGTTAGGCAATTACATTAATCCGTAAAGAACCAAACTAACTTTGTGGGTTCTATAGAGGAATAAAAACCAAATTCGCAGTACTAGAGCTGATACTAAATAGACCTTCATCAAATTCTTTTCTCCTCTATTTATGTTTAGCCTTCAGACAGATGTGTGATAAACTGCACCCCCACTTTTATAACAGATAAAATAAGATCTTGTCAGACTTCTCAGAGGGAGACATAATTGTCAAGTGTACATTCAGTGAAAATTATGAGAGAGGTGAGGGTGGTAAAGTGAGAAAGAAGTAAAGATTGTGAGGTTGGCAAGTGGCAGAAGAAAACCATCGGCTTCACAAATGAAAAATAAGGTAAGAAAAATATAGTCTCCGCTTCTGGTTCTTCACAGTGAATTAATTTTCTTTTTCAGTTTAGGAGTGTCTCAAAAGAAGCCTATGCTATTAATTCAGGTTGGGATTTTACAAAGTCTGTGTTGGCTTATCTGTGTTTTCATTAGGAGTAGTGAAAAGTTTACTCTTCAACTCAATCAGCCCTAAAACATTCTTAACTGCTCTTGAAAGTCTCCTGGTACATTACCTTAAGGATTTCTTACAATTGAAACCAAATCTGAAGGGTTTAGAGTAAAAATACTTAACTTCTTGTAATAGCTCCCCATTAAGTCCACTTGTCAATATGCTAGTAGTATCACCTCAATACATAACAATACTGGAAAAAAGAACTACATTATGCATCAATACCATGCTTTTTGAGATGTAGTCTACATATTAAAAGAGATACACAGGGTTTTGTGGTGGTAGTCTGATTGTTGGAAGGGTGGTTTTGGTTTTTTTGTTGTTGTTGTTTTGGTTTGGGTTTTTGATGTTTTGAGAGGGGTCTGGTGTTTTTTTTCCCCTCAGTTAGTTTTTGTTCTCTTTTACTTTATCAAAGAAAACAAACTCAGATTAATTCAATTCTTTCTTTATAATAACTCGGGACTCTATTTGTGCTTTTCACCATATAAATTTCACTGGATATATATAAAATTCGTGGCAAGTAAATTGTTTTGTGAATGCAGTTTCAATCTCCTCTGACCGACAGAAGACCTCTTACCTGCCAGGAAGAAATCCTACGTTCTAATGTTTTGAAGGCAGTCAGCAGGCAAGGAAGAGGAGAACTTGAGGAGGTGTTCATTTGTACTCTGTATGCTTAAAAGACCTTTCTTTATTAATACTCTTCTGACAGGAAATGCGTATCTGTTCCAGGAAAAACATGAGGTATATCCAGTTAGGTGTCCTTCCAAGTGATGTTTCTGTCATCAACATGGGTCTTGCATTTTGGCCTAAAAAGTGGCTTCCAGTGAAGATGTCTCATGACCTTCTGACTACACTACCCTTGGATGATTCCACTGTAACTGGAGAGCAGAAGGCAGGCAACATCCCTGGAGCAGCAGTATTTCCCTTTATAAGATTGTTCCTGGGAGTCTAGGCAGACTGAACTCCAAGAGAATGGAGACATTCATATTTCCCATTGTCCCTATACTCATAAGCATATAGAATTTATACTTTGAGAAGTACTTAACCTGTTGATAGGTTAACAACCTAACAGCCTAAGCACTTGAAATTTTAGTGATAGTCATCTAAACCAGACAGATCTCTTTCTACCCAAAGAACTCACCATGCTAATTTTCCAGACACAGAATTCCTCTGCAAACTTTGAAAGAAATGGCACAACCTGGAGAAAGTATCTTCATGGATTTAAATGGCTGTTTCTTAATGGCTACTTTTGATTCATCAGACCATCCATTTCTAAAATATTTATACTATCTATTTTGCCATTAACATGGAAGATGTAATGAAAGTGATCCTAGCAATTAACAGTTTAAATATCTTTAAATCCAAAGCAGCTGTTTAAGAATGAAGAAATAATTGCCAACTAGGTGCTTGCTTAAGAGTTGTGTTAAATACCATGTAGACAAGACTCCAGAAAATATTTCAAGCAAAAGCTAAAGTTGAGGAATTAACCCTCCTGAAGCAGTTTTTATAGGGTGGAAAAATTACATAAGCTATGTAATTCTTTGAATAAGTTTTCTCCTGAGCATTCTTTCCCCAGGCTGCACAACAACATGAAATTTTAGTAATGACTGTAGTGTTTATAAGTTGTGCCTATCTGATGCAACTTGAGGCTAAGCCCAGCATTTCTTCACAGTAGAAGGCTGTACTCATGCTCAAAAATTCACCTCAGCCTATACGGCTTGGTCATTACTCTCCCTATTAATTTCTGTTCTGAAAATAATTAATGTTCTCTTGCTTTTAATTTCTGTTCAAAAACTTCTGTCCCACTACAATATCGTTGAGTGAGAAGGCATCCTGTCTCAATAACATAAAATCTCTTGGAGAATCCTTTTCTCACATGATAGGCACACCAGAAAATATCCTAGTTAAGGATGCCTTTAGGCCAGTGTGCTTCTACAGCTGCATGTTTCCTGAGAAGAGTAAAACCTAATCTTTGTCATGTGTTTCAAATCAACTAAAAACATCATCAGAAAAGTCTTATTTGCACAATAAACCCAAGAATACTAGTCCAATATACCTTCTGAGAAAATGTCTGCAACCCTGAGTCCTGTACTTTTGTATGCAGTAATGCCTTCTCCTTGTGCAGTTCCAGAGACTAAATTAATTTTATTCCTTTTGTAATTTCTTTCCCTGCAGCTCTTAAGCCATCAGAGAAAAATTATTACCTCACTGGCTAGTACCTAGGAATATAATAACAACAGACATTTATGTATTTGGAGCATCACAAAAGAACACTGAACAAGTTTATTGTCATGTTTCAGTTGAGTCTGACATATCAAGGTCCAAAATTTTTGAAACTAATAATACTAGTTAGTTAATAAGTATATAATTTTGTTAATTCCTGGGATAGGTACAAATTATATGTCTGTGCACCTGTGTATTTGCTCTGGTTCGACTAACAACGCATGGTGATTTTTCTTGACTAACCTGCATGGCTCGGTCAATGCTCTCATTCCTCAAATGTAGATAGGAGGTAGTGGAGAAAAGCAATGCACTCGAATAAAATGTCAGTAGTCACTGGAGAGAAGAAGATGCCTTTGAAAATCTAGAAAAAAGTTGTGCTTGCATATGTTTGAACACTTAGGCAGAAAGACTGTCCCTGTAGAGGTCTTCAAAAGCATCTGTCTCTTCGGGTTATTCAGGGAATTAGAGATGATCTTTTCAATTATATCCTAAAATTTATCCATAAGTTACATGCCTAAGTTAAAGATCCTAAATTTTAAAGTCTGAGCATCAATAGGGTGTGCTCAATTAACCTCTACTATAAACTGAAATCATCAGATGAGAAACAGAAAAATGCATTTTCCTCTTTCTACTATTATTTTTGCCACAACAAGCCTCCTCTCGCTTGCTTTGCATCTTATTTTATACTGAGAATATGTTTTATCAGAATTCAGTATAGCTCTTCAAGTTACTTTACTTTTGGCATACAGTACAGAGCTTGTACCTGCTATTCCCATTTGTGTTATAGTTGAAGTAGAAGCACACTTTATATTAGCTCAAACTGTCAAATTTATACTACTGTTCATTCCTCCAGACACAGGGTAAGGATATTTTTGTAAGTAGCCCTCAGTTTGATACAGCTACTGGGACTTAAAATAACTTCTTCTAATTATCTCCTATAAAGAATATTTGACTGGAGACAATTTGTCAAGTGCAATTCAGGCTCTTGTAGTGATAACAAGTCCTTTCTTCTTATTTTTAAAATATTGGCTGACAGAAAGTAAAACATATACATCCAAAAAATAAACAGCATTGCCAAGGCACTCAGCAACAATACTCTAAATAGTTGTGTTCATTTGATATCTTTGGTTTCTTATACATGCACAATCTCAAAAATTTTAAAAGGATTTCATACAGCTTAAAACTTTCTACTAAATTTCATACTGCTATGCCTTTCTTAGACCAGTGTAGAACAGATTTGTGATTTATTTCTGTTTGGAAAATAAGTAGGAATAATCAATCTTAAAGCAAGACCTTTTTTGTATCCTATTGTGGGAATGCCTTAGCCTGACTATAAGCCACAGCCCATGGGGTGGCACCCTGAATATTGTTCTTCCCCTTAGCCTGGAAAGTTCTGTCAAGTTCGGTTCTGTATTTGTTCTGTGTTACAACTCCGCCCCGCAAACTCCCTCATTGGATTGTATCCCAGTTGTGTCCTCCCCTCTCCCTGTCCCTCATTGGTTCCCGTTCTGTTACCGCCCCCTTGAAAAGCCGTTTCCACGCCCACCTGGGCGTCAGTCCGGCTTGGGAATTCGGCCAGTCTAGATGCTATATTCTGCTGTGTATGTCTGGATTGCGTCGGATTAAAAGCTATTGGACTGCACCCTCCCGCCTCCTTTGTTCTTGGGACGCTTTCTGCCTTGAAATCAGGCTACCTGGGGCAAGCTACACCGAAGAGGGAAAAAAGCGCTTTTTCCCACCCGGCTCTGAGATTCTCCCCTGCGTTTCCTCTGCTACCTGCTGAGTGGCGAGGACGTTTGGGAGACGCTGCTGTGCTGCCTCTGCCTTGTGAGCTCGACCGGGAAAAACCCAGGAAAGCGAATATCCTATAACACATGCCTTCAAGAGCTCCATTTTTTTTAAGCTTTTCACTCTCACAGAGACAGACACAGCTCAGAGGACAAGCATGTATCCTGGAACTGAGTAAAAAGTTACTGAATAGTCTGGAAAAACCACATAATTATGTTTTAAAGACAAATCTAACTCTTCTCATTTCATTTTAGAGCCCTGAAGTAAATTTCAGAACAAAGTAAAACAAGCAGGCCTAGAGGCTTGGACTTAAGGTTTCCTCAACACTGTCAGGTCTAGAGGGTCATTGTTCAACTATTGTGGCATTAGACAAGAGCAATTATCTTGTCAGCTCACTCTCCTGCCACTGATCTAATGGCTAGTAGTAGATGGTAAAGATTCAGGCACAAGAAGTGATTAAAAACACCCTGCTCGTAGCAGTACATTTTCCCAGTTCAGTCAATGGTACATTTATTCCCTGAAATATAAATTGCCATATCATTTTATAGAAAATATTAAAAGGAATTTCTGGTCTACTTTTTATACACAATCTGCTATTTTCTTCATATTGACTGTTTCTCCTTTTATGTGCTAGAGCTTTGAATTAGGTATGTCTTGCTCTTTTCTTCCGTTTTGTCTGGAGACCTGACTCTTGTCTCCAGTCATGTCACCATCTGATCTCTGAATCCCTTCTGTAGTGAGTGAACTCCTTCATTTTGGCCCAAGTTGAGTCTCCAAACAGGCTGCAAGCGTAGTCCATGTAATGCATGCTGTAACAATCTCTGAGACTACAAAAACATGGGCCCCAGTTGCAGTGCTCACAGCCAGAAGAAATCTTCATTCTTCAAAGGAAAGACTAAGTCCTCCTCATTGACCTCTCCCTAGTGCCCTGAATTTCCCACTCCTTTTTCTGCACTTTCTTCTTGAGAAGAAACAGGGGAGGAAAGCAGCTGTAGAGCTTAATGATGGGATAAGTCTTATCCTTAGATAAAACAGCAGTGTCCAGGAGGCTTCTTCTTATTATACTCCACTCTGATCAAGTAAGTGACTCTTAAGAACAAACTCGGGGAGAAGAAAAAAGAAAGAACCCAGCTCAGTCTGATCTTTCTGATGTAAAAGACAAAGTTAATATCAGAAATCACTTTCTGAGTAAATACTGGCAAAATGATTGTTTGAAACATAGCATAACCTTTCTCATTCCAGTAATCTACATATTCTGTAATTCACACTAAAATTTGGCAATTACTTTCACGTCTCAGCAAAGTTTAAATATGAGAATCTTTTAGGGACAGCTCAAATTATTAAACTATCATTTGCAAAAAAAAATTAGTCTGTTTCATGTTATGAAATAGAAATAATAGTAGAAATCTAATTGTCAAAATAAAAAAGCACTTATGTTTTCATGAGTTATTCTTGGCATTTCAGATGGTTTTGTTTGTTTGCTAATTCAACAAACTTCAATATTTTACAGTCTTCCAGACACTAATTACCATGACTTGAAAAAAGATACAATTATTGCTATAATCAGTGTATTATTTAACAGACTACAAAATCTAGCATATGCTACTGCTTATGGTGTCATTTGAGTAAGATTCTAGGTATATAACAAAATTACATAGAATCTGACATAGAAATCTGTATTCTCTCCAGCAGTTATTACTGATGTGACCCCTTTTTCGGATGGTACCTACAGTTTTCAAATTTGTCAACAGTCGTTAAAGACCACCTAAGGAACAAACAAGGCACATGACAAAAGCAAAGCATTTTTACAGTAGTTTTTAGTATCATACACGAAAAGTGCATAGCAATTCTGTTATTTTGCATTGATAATACATTTTTAACTGGCAACCTGCACAATAAATCACTCTTCTTTCACAACCTTGCAGTGATCTGACATCTTCCAGAGCACTCATTTAAAACAAGTGAAAACTTTAAGTACATATTGTAGAATCACAGAATGATTTGGGTTGGAAAGGACCTTAAAGATCACCTACTTTCAACCCCTCTGCCACGGACAGGGACACTTTTCACTAGACCAGGTTGCTCAGAGCTCAATCCAACTTGGTCTTCATTGCTGCCAAGGATGGGGCATCCACAGCTTCTCTGGACAACCTGTTCCAATGTCACACCACCCTCCCAGTAAATATTTTTTTCTAATATCTAATCTAAACCTGCCCTCTTTTGAATTTGAAGCCATTCCCTCTTGTCCTATCACTACATGCTATGTTAGATACCTTCACCTTTGGATACAGACAGAGCACGTGTCTTGAAAAAGAAGACACTGGCTTTCATAAGAGCTACAATACTGAGCTTTCTCTTTCAATTCAGAAGGGCAAGCTGACATCAAGTCAGACTAAAATTTCTATAGCTATTTAAAACTGCTACAGTGAGAAGAGTACAAAACAGTTAAAGTACAAGAACTGGTATTTTCCTATTACCTCCACAGATTTTTTTCTTTAAGGATTTCTTAAAACAGAGGTTTTACATTCTTGTTGAATATTTGGTGGATTTTATTTTCTTGGTTTTTTCTCTTGTACTTTTTCTACTGTTTTACACAGGAAATTTTTCATTATTTCATTTTGCCACTGATGTTAGTTTCCTTCATTTCCTGGTACCCTTGTTTCTTAGGAGGTACTGCTCTTTAGTTCCAGCAGCTTAAGGTGCTTTCTTCTGCTTCATCTTTGAAATATATGATGAAAAATAGTAGTCGAAAATACTTGTAATTGTAATTGAAAGCACTGTGGCTGTTCATTTAATGTAATATCTATTATTTAGCTGAAATACATTTTTGGAATGATACAGTTCCCACTTTTGGCCCCCATTAGAAGAACAATATTAATGAAGTTGAGTCCATTCAGCACAAAGCAACCAGAACAGTCAGGGTCTGGAGTACTTCCCCTGGAAAGAGAGAGCAAGAGAGCCAGTCTTGATCAGTCTGGAGAGAAGCCATCTTTGGGGAGATGTTAACAGCAACTCTGGTAATTCTGAAAAGATTATAAAGCAGATGTAGCCAGGCTCTTCACAATGGTGCACTGTGAGAAGAGAAAATTAAATAGGCTGAAACAAGAGAGCACCCACACAGGTACTATGAGAAGTGATGGCTGACCCTGCTGAGGGGGGTCAGACTAGAGACCTGCATTGCAACTTGTATTCTTCTATGAATGACAAAAGATATGAAGCATGCAGCCTCTCTAATTTGAAGGAAGGTAGAATTTGCCTTGATTTAAATATGGGGAGTTTTGTACTGTGATGTTTTCACATGGGGAA
The DNA here is from genome assembly GCA_013389985.1 of Dryoscopus gambensis. Classification (NCBI taxonomy): domain Eukaryota; kingdom Metazoa; phylum Chordata; class Aves; order Passeriformes; family Malaconotidae; genus Dryoscopus; species Dryoscopus gambensis. Next base: position 7,413 of record WEIT01015535.1, on the reverse strand, counting down.
GTTTAAACCATATTTGTTTTAAGAGCACTGCCAGGCCAGGAAGAAAAAATAACAACATTTAGACATATTTAGGAATAATAATTTAAACCTGGCTGGCGCATACTTGCCAACATTTTGAGGAGGAGAGAAACTGGTAGTTTATATTCCAAGACATAAAGAACTAGAAAGAACTTCCTATATACATGATTGCAATGTAACCTCAGTATCTTCTCTTACATCTGTTATTAAAATATGTTCTATTGGAAAAACTAAAAATTGCTAACGCCTGACTCAGTTTAGGCCAACAGAGATTTATTTGTTCCTACTAGTCTCATGTGTTTTGTATCCTTATCTGATATTCGCTATTTATCCACTACTCTGATAAGGCTAAGATCTTGGGAAGGATTAGGAAAAGATCAGGAATAAGTTAAATCTTCTTTGGATACAAGAATTATGTCATTTACGGCCACTACTATTAAGTTTACATATACAATGTGTTTAAGAAAAGCAGGGCCAAGAGACTGGCCAATCTCGTTAGGAAAGCTTTAACACGAGGGTGATGGGGTGTGGGAGTTGAGAACTCACAAACAAGTGAAGAAGTAGTGAACCAGGTTTTCAAGCAAAGGAAGAGAGGTGATATGGGCATGAAATGCCTTAATAATAAACAAAACAGAGGAGTCCCACTCCAAGCCTGTGCAGGCAAATGAAGAGATGATAAGAGAACAGCATAAAGGGAAGCTCTTCGTATTTCCCTGGAAAACCAGCATGACTCAGTGCTTCTCTGAAGTGTCTGTACACTAATACACAGAGATGGGATACACAGGGAGGAACTAGAGATCCCCAGAAAGGTTCAGGGCAAATATAGGTGGGATCACAGAGGTGTTGGGATAGCTCACACAGCTAGAATACTGCAGTGAAGGGTTACAGGCATGGATTTGGATATGGATGTAGGGAAGGTGCTCTGCTGGATCAGATATTTACAAAAAAAAAGATCTTTTGAGGAATGTAAAGGTTTGAAGGGACCTTTGGCTGCTGTGATCATGAGATGGTGGAGTCCAGGATCCTGAACGGAAGGAACAAGGCAAAGAGTAGAATCACAACTCTGGACAACAGGGCAGCAGACTTTGACCTGATCAAGGTTCTTCTTGCAGGAATCCATGGGAGGTCATCCTGGAGACAGGAGGGATCACCTCATCCTTTCCAATATCACATTCTTCAAGTTCAAGAATGGCCCATCCCTATGAGCAGAAAATAAAGCCAAGGAGACGGGAGGCCTGCAGATGAACAAGGATGTCCTGACAAAACTTGGGTTTGAAAAGGACAAGAAAGTGACTGGGAGTTGATCAACAGCATAGACTTTCTAAGTAAAATACTGCCGTACCAAGCTGATAGCCTTTTATAATGAAATGTCTGACTTGGTGGATAAGGAGATACTTATCTTGACTTTTGCAAGGCTTTCATCACTGTCTGCTCTAATATCCCCGTTAACAAACAGATGGAATACAGGCTAGATAAGTGAACAGTGAGGCAAATTGAAAACTGGCTGCACTGCTGGGTTTAAAGGGTTGTAATTAGCAGCATGAACTTAGTCTAGAAACCAGTCACCATTGGTGTACCCTAGGGGCCAGTACTGTTTAATGTCTTCATTAATGGTCAGGATGAAGGGACAATTTACACTCTCAGAAGCTTTGCAAACAAACCCGGAAGGAGGGGCAGATAGACCAGACGGACGTGCCATTCAGAGGAATCTCAACAGGTTGGAAAAATGGAAAAACATACATTAATGATTATTTTATAAAATTTGATAAACAATGAATGTATCTCATAAGTTTGTTACTGTTACAAGCAATGTGTTCTAATATATAAGTAAGAATACAGAGGTTAAATATTCTTTCCACCTATTTAACAGCTTAGTTGCATACTAAATCACATATTCACTATTTGTTAGTGGTTTATTATTATTTATATATAACAATTTGCTTATTTAGGTTGAAGAAGGAGCACAGACCATAATTCTTCTGCGTGCATAATGATATTCAAGAGTTTGTTTCTCTTTTAGAGATACATTTTTTTCTGAACTTGATTTCTATGAAAAACTGAAACACCCTCCACCGTTCACCAAAACCTTTCCATTTAGTTCTTTCACTGCTCAGAACTAGATGGAACATTTAAAATTGTAACAGACATATTTATTAAAACATTAATAATTTTCACTTTAATAATTCTGTCTATCAAATTCTAGCTGCATTAAGACTCCTAAGAGTCCTATCAATGCTACCTTTGAATACTTCATTTTTCCTATAGCTGAAAAAAGTTCAATGCAAATCTTGTTCTTCAGTGAAGTTTTTTGCAGGACTATGTCATGAACAACACAAATTAAATACCTTTAAGTGCTTTTTAATTTTTAAATTAATACTTTGTGGTAGTTGAAAGATCTTTTCCTTATGAAAAGTCAAACCAAATGCAATGAAGATAGAAAAATAAATGAAATTAAAATCTCAGATTTTATAATTTTTCTAAGGTGACAATGAAAAACATCTTTGATGTAACTGACACCAGATTTAGTTTGGGTCCCAGGAAAGGAAATAAGGGATAATAACTTCAGCATCTAAATACAAACTAAATATTTTCATTCCTCATGGAAACTTTTATTAAAATCTAAATCAAAGCTCCCTAGTTTTGAACATTGTAGAAACAATAACAGGATCTGTGTCAGGTCCAGACTAGTTACTCCTAATTGCCTTCATTCAACTGGGGAAAAACAACATCCCATCTGGCTAATTGATTGACTGAATTTGCCTGTGTTTGAGAGCCTTTATTTCATATTCTGAATGCAGGTCTGACTTCCTTTGCTGTTTCTTCATTATTATAACGAGGAAAAAGCAAAATAATTTTCTTAAATCTTAAATTTATAATTTTTGAAAGAAAAGTGCATGAAAAGCTTATTTAAATAATAAATAAACATTAGCAGAAAGCAATGATTCTTACACAAAACTTTCAATGAAAATAGTATTCTGAACTGGACTAATGAAAAAGGAGTAGTTTAGCAAACTGTGAAGATATGTTAAAAACCCCAGACAAAGAAGGAATTCCTACAGCTTTTTATCCTCCCTTTGTGCTGAAGGCCAAATGCACAGATAGTTAAATAATCTTTTGAAAAGATCCGTGGACACTGACTACTGAGTTTCAACCAGCAGTCAGTGACTTGGAAGCTATATATAAAAACAAAAGAAGGTCATCGTAAGGTAGACACCTGTGTTACCTACATCACCTATCACTTAGATTTTCAGAATTGATATTTTTAAAATCTCCCCCTTGTTGTTTCCCTACCTCTACACAAATGTTTTAGCTCTCCTGGCTGGGGTACCTCCGCCCCAGCTGCTGCTGGAACACTTATGCATGCACCTCACAGCAGCCGAGAAGCAGCTGAGCACAAACATAGCACACATCACTCAGAGCTCACCTGGTCTGGCAGCTTGTAGATAAGCACTTCTGAAACCCCTGAAAACCTGCAGGAAAATGTTGGTTATCTTTTCTGTATGCATAAAGCATATGTAGAAACGCTTCTTTTTAGATGTACTATTACACAAAATTACCAAGCTGTAGTATGAAATTTTGCTGCTCGGTGTTGTTTTACCTTGTTCCAATTCTATTTATTTGTTTAAATTAAGAGTTGACTTCTTGTTGAGTTATGACATAATATTTTACACCTTGTGAATTTAACAACACTCAGGCTCCACTGTTGTACCTGCTCATGCACAAGGTGTGAATTATAGCTTCATTACTCACACTGTCATCTCTCATTGTTTAAGCATTATGTTGAGGTCAAACAGAAAGATGAATTTGTTCTAAGTTTTGCTCCTGTCAGTTAAAACTCACTTTGAATGCTTCCCAGTAATAGCTTGTCATCAAAAAAATAAATTATTTAAGAATAAGCAATTCCTAATATATTTTATAAGTGCACAACTGTTGGCACATAAGTCCAAGGTCATAGAATGATTTGGGTTGGAAGGGACCCTAAAGATCATCTAATTCCAATCCCCCTGCCATGGTTAGGGACACCTTCCTCTATATCAAAGACTGCATTCATCCTGACTGAGTGTGGTCAGTTCACTGATATTCCAGCTGCCCAGATAGGTTTTTTGACAAAGATTAGCACCTCTAATGGGCAGTTCTGATCTAGCTGTCTTTGGTAACCTGCATCTGAATAATAAGAGAATATTATCATAATTCGCTGAGTGAGGGATCATAAACGGTTCTAGTTCTCTTTTCTGAAAGAAGACCAAGTAACTTGGAGAAAATGTTTTAAGATCTCTTTGTGATTAGATGTTTGCTTATTGGGAAAATATTTAAATTGCTACTAAACTTTTCCTCAAATACTTATATATTACTATTCTTTTTTCTTTGCCGGTGTTGTTTTTCAGCATTGCTGCTCTGCATATGAAAGTCCTGTGCTTTTTTTCTGCAATCATTGCAATTTATTTTCCACCATAAAGTTTTTGAAAATTTATACAACCTCCTTGGCTAGAAAGGAGGAATTATCATCCGTTCGTTTCAAACTGTTTTAATACACAGCTGAGAAACTTGGAAACCTCACATACGAAGAAATTAAAATCTTTAGAGAATACATGTTTTTAAAAACTTCATATCAACATTGGAAGAAGGAATGTTTCCAATTATGCCAAGGACTTAGTGCCTTCACTCTTAAAAAAAAAAGTGGCTAATCATTAAGAAAATAAACTCTATGAAACTATTGCATAATTTCCTTCAAAAATGTATAACAAGATAATTTTACATGCCTTGAAAATATTAAAAATTCCTTTGTCAATGTATATATTCTATTTTGGAATCCTTTATGACTGTTAAGAAAATAGATTATGAAAAAATAAGTTCATTTCATTTTAAGTTTGACACTTTATTTTGTAGGAAGGGGTATTTTCTTTCACTCTTTTTCTTTTTTCTCTTTTTTTTTTTAGAAGCTTAATATAAATATGAAATTAGAGACATAATGNTTTCATTTTTTTTCCAGGATGCCCCTGAACTGAAATCATCACATGTTTAAGCATTTAGTTCCACTATTGGCTAGATGGTTCATCTCGTGTTTAAAAAAAAAATCATGCTCATTAGGTCACTGTAATTTTCTCCTATGTTTGAGATCCTTACGTGTATAGCCATAACTTGTTTAAAATCCAGGATCTGTGCTCTACTGCTCTCTTTCTTCCATCTCCCAAGATCGTGAGCTCCAGTGTTTTGTGGTCACTACTGCCAGGACTGCCACTCTGTCATAACCCATCACATTCTTCCTTGAACACTAGCACACAAGAGTACTGATGGAGTAATGATTGGACTTCTTGGACATCAGTAACCTCAATTTTACCTCATAGGGTTTATGTCCAGTGCTTGATCTCCATGTACCACTTGTTTAAACTGTGTTTGATACTACCATATTTTGATTGCTGCAAGGACACTGAAATGAAGAACAGTATTCCTGTAGCAATTTTGCTTGCGGAATGTAAAGACACAAAATCGCCTTTTTTTTTTCCTTTGTGTCATCCACTATATATATGTCTATACAAAGATTCCCTTAGGCCCTTTCACTGCAGTATTGTGCTAAAAGGTCATGCTGATTAGCTACATGACCCCTAAATCCTTCTATGAAGCACTCCTTTCCAAGACAAAATGCTGTTATTGATTAATAATCATCCTGCATCTGTCCCTGGGCTTAGTTTCACAGTAACTGAAATAGTGGAGCTTCTGTTTGACTGACATTGAAGATAGAAAGTTTTTTAAGTACCCTAAATCTACCTCTGATTTTATTTGGCTTAATTATATAAGTTTTTGATTTACAGTTACCAAGCCACACTTTTAGCTAGTGTAAAACTATGAAACACCTACCCTCCCCCCAAAGAAGGCTGAAACCAGAAAATCTTGAAAGATATAGTAGGAACTATAGCTGCAGCATATACAATCCTCCTTTCATTTTTTTATTGCATGCAATGTAATACATGAAAATCTTCAGTATACCAGCTGGTATTGCTAACATAAAATAAGTTTTACACAAGTAACAGATAGGGATTTTAAAAATTAATGCAGCTAAAAATGAAGAGTGTTATTCCTCATAATTGCTCAAAAATGCAAAAATTGTGTCTACCAAGGACTGGGAAAAACCTTTCCTGAATATAAAAAGTATCCTAATATTCTAGGCTCTCTCACACAGAAGATCACTGTGCTATATCAGTTGTATTTGGCAAGTGTTTTGCATGGATGTATTCCTTCAGCTTTTTTTAGTGGTCCATTACACTTCTACTTTCACAAGTAAAGAATAGGGTCCATTCTTCAGTTAGTGTCTCTGTCTCAAGTCACATTTAATTCTCTGATAACAGGATTCCCTTGCTTTGCATTTGCATATACACAACATCATAGGACCAACTCTTACCAGCCCTGGAAAAGCAGTGAGCAGTGATTCTCATCCCCAGGCACCACATCCCATCATGTTACTTCCTAGCTGTTCATGCATCTTCTTGCAGAACACTCTGCCAGGACCCACAGAACACAGTACCCAGTCATGCTGGAAATTAACCCCTCTGTTGAGAATAAGAATGCATAAAACTCTGGGGACACAGTGAAAACCTATATTTATGAAAAAATGGTTCTGATTGTATAGTCTGGGTGATTCTGGTCTATTTTCTCTTTCTGGACCTTCCTCTTCTGTTTTATAACTGCATAAACTGTTTCTGCAAAAGACAGCTGAGTACTCATATTCAGTTCCATGAGGAGTCTGGTGCTACCTTCAGACCTGTCAGGCATGGTGGGTATTGCTGTGACTCTTCACAGTTAGGTGCTGCAGCCTAGTATTGCAACTCTTTGCCACGAGACTGGATAACTCGTACAAAATGAAGGATCTCTCATGGGAATCTGAGAAATCTGAGATATGTAAAAGAATTTACTTACAGGCCAAATCTGGGTTACAGTTTGCCATAACAACAGTGCTTGACAGTGTAGCTACGGGCTTGTGTGTTTCTGGATGCACAAAATATGAGTTGATGCAGCTTGCACAGTCCTCCTAACTGTGCATTCAAAAATTCAGCGTCAAACTCTTTTGTGGGGGTGTTTTGGCGATTATTTTAAGGGGAGGAGAAGTACATGAGATGTGTAGTTGCAAAGTGAAATACACAGCTACTTTAATATTAATTAGGCCAGCTCTCTCTTGTGGCTAGGCAGCTTGGCTTAGTCAGGAATCACACTAAGCATTAGAGATGTCAGTGCAGCTGCACACCACAGTAGTGTCACTACTGCCCAAGAAGCAACCCTGTATGGTACTAGGTAAGTGCCTGCCATTTTAAAAGAAATGGCAATTGGAAATGAAAAGAAAATGTATACCACAAAGATCAAGTTGAAGAACATTTTAAAGTGCTGTTTTATACAGAAGAAACC
>WEIT01015532.1:4821-16346 GCA_013389985.1 Dryoscopus gambensis | reverse complement strand
CACTAAAAAAAAGAAAAACATGTGCTTCTCCCCTTCCCTTCCAACCAACTGGAGGCACAAAAGGCAAAGATCATGGATTAAGAACAATTTACAGCAATGAGATAAGAAAACAAACAGTAACAGCAACAATGTTAATAACTGAAGTGTACAAAAGGGAGAGTGATTCACATGCAAAAAAGCTCACTGCAGACCCTGCGTCAATAAACAACACAGAGCGGCTTCTGCTACATTTTCTCAACTGGAAGAAATTCCTTCTTGCCAGAAGAGAGTATCTTCACCCCGCCCCATCAGTGATGTGAGGTGATAGAGAATAACCTCTGTGTCCTAGCCGTGCTCTTCCTGGCTACTGCAAAATTTAACCCTGTCCTGGCCAGAACCAATGGCCAATTAGAAACAATATTTTTGAATTTGTTCTTAGTTTTCAGAGACTTCAAAATCTTTCAAGATTGAGAATCCTGTATGACTTACATTTTCCCAATAATCATACAGGCACTGATAGTGCCGCACACATTTTGAAACAAGAGGAAGTAGAGGAGTTGGGGATGAAGAAAGGAAGCTGAGGCTGGGAAGAAAGGGAGTAGGTAAGTGTGTGTGATTCTTACCACAAAGAAAACTAATCTTCCCCAAGACGAGTCTGTTTTGCCTATGATAAGAAACAGTAAGTTTTCACTCTGTCTTTATCTCAGCCTATGAGCTTTTCCATCTTACTTTTTTCCAACCCTTGTTGGGTGGAAGAGTAGTGAAAGAGCACCTAGGTTCGGTGGGTGTCTGACAGCCAGCAAAGGTCAACACACCACATACAGGATGGTTGCATTTGTCCATGTGCCACAATAAAACTTAAGCCTTTGTTAGACTTTTCATGTGGTAGTATAAAATGAGCAGGTACTATAGGCAACAACTAAATAATTTAAATAATAGCTAAAAATTCCAGCATCACCATGTCATTTTACCTTTAAACTGCATCAGAAACAATGTCAGTATGGTTTATACCTTTAATGTTCCTTGCAGGTTGGAGATCTGAATTCGCAGGCTATCAGTTGGTGCTCAATAATGTAAAGAAAGTGATCTATTAATAACATTACATAAAATACACTAAAATGTTTTTCATACAGTGAATTTATATTCAGCAGTTAACAAATGTTGGAGAACACAAAGAAACACCATTCCTGGAATTACAGAATCATAAAATCTACTCGGTTGGAAGGGATGGACACATTGCATGCTCTGGGCTGCAAGTGCACATTGCTGAGTCATGTCCAGCTTCTCATCCACCAGCACCCCCAAGTCCTTCTTGGCAGGGCTAGTGTTGATCCATTCTCTGCCCAGCCTGTGTCTGTACTGGGGATTGCACCGAACTGGATTCCTCTTTGATACTTTTCTCTGCCATAAAGATTTTCTCTCTCAGTACAAAGATTTATTTACGACTTCTCTAGAGAAAACTGAAACTGGGTGTTTAAGCTGACAGGAGGAGTAAAAGGCCATGAAATGATGTTGAGGAGAACAGTGGAAAAATGAGTGAGAAATGAACAATCTACTTCCAGACTGAGACATTATTGGCAGTGAAATCCAGGGAAAAAACACATTACTTATTGATCAAAAAAATCGGTTTAGGCAATTCTTAGGTACCGTCAAATAAATACCAGCTTAGAACAAGGACACTTTATTCTTGAATTGGTTTGGCACAGCCTGCTTTTGAGTAGCGGGGGGCCACAAAGACGGCTCCTGTGAGAAGCTGCTGGAAGCTTCCCACCATGTCCGGCAGTGCCAATGCCTGATGGCACTGAAGATGGACATGCTGCTGGCCAGAACTGGGCCAATGAGAGAGGGTGGTAACGCTTCTGTGATGACATCTTTAAGAAGAAAATCAAAACAAATTCACGAGATTTTGGATTCTTGTCAGCGAAGAGGAGGTGAGAATATGTGAGGGAAAACAACATGGTGACACCAAGGTCAGTGGAGAAGAAGGGGGAGGAGGTGCTCCAAGGCGCTGGAGCCAAGATTCCTCTGCAGGCCGTGGTGAAGACCGTGGTGAAGCAGCTGTGCCCCTGCAGCCCGTGGGTCCACGGGGGATGCAGAGATCCACCCGCAGCCTGCGGGGGAGGTGCCCACGCCAGAGCGGGAGGTGCCTGGAGGAGGCTGTGTTCCAGTGGGAGACCCGGGGGAGAGAGAGGGCCCTGGTTCCAGGCTGGAGCAGCCTGTGCTTGGAGGACTGCACCCCGTGGGGACAGACCCACGGCGCAGCAGTTTTGGGAGGACTGTGTGCCCGTGGGAGGGACTCACGCTGCAGCAGGTGCGGTTTGGCTGCTGCTCGTGAGAGTGGACCCAGGCCGGGAAGTTCACGGGGAACTGTCTCCCATGGGAGGGACCCCACACCCTCACAGGGAAGGATTCCTCCGGGCGCAGCCGAAGAAAATCCTGGTGATGGACTGACCATCCCTCCATCAAACTCCCCTTTCCTGCCTCCCTGCGCTGTCTGTGAGAAGTAGGAAGGGCTGGGGGGGTGGGGGAAGGTGTTCTATGGTCTTATTTTACTTCTCATTACCCTCCTCTGCTTCTGTTAGTAATAAATTCACTTCACAACTTAAGTTGAACCTGTTCTCCCAGTCTTTATCTCACTCATGAACCCTTCGTTAATTTTTTTTCCTTTTCCCTCCTCTGCCCAGTGGTGGCAGGGGAGGGTGAGCAAGCGGCTCTCGTGGGTGCCTGGCGTTGGGCCAGCGTCCAACCACAATTCTATTTACTCCTACTCCTATACTTCTATTCTCCTACTCTCTTATTTCTATACTCCCACTCCTTCATTCTATGTCCCCTCCTACCTCCACATGCAGTGAATGTGATGCTGGATTTTGTCCTTTAACATTTTTCAAACAATGAGCCTAAGATTGGCTGGGTGCCAGAATGCTACTTTTCCTGAGTTGGGCAAATGTTTCTGTGATTTGATATGTCACTGTGATAATGGGTTTGTCCTTACCTACAATTCTGAAAAATATTACTTTTTTTGGGGGGGGGGATGTTTTTATTGGTGTTTTCTAAATGCTATCAACCATATATGCATTTCAGTTAATTGCTATCATCTTAAGAAAGTTCAAGCAGTATTGCAGAATCTTTAGTGAGTCAAGTGAATTTTCTTACTGTAACAGGTGAAGTCTCCTTATCTAGTTTTTGTTCAGTTTTTGATTTGGATTCTATAGAATAATGCCAGCTCTCACTTCTGAAAAACTTCACTCCTCCAAGGCTCTTAAACAATAATATTTTGCTCTAATAATATTAGAGCAAAAACTTTTGCTCTAGTTTTTTTATCTCAACTGCCTTATCTTGCCAAATGAATCCAAAACAGTGTTATTTCAGGCTCTTTTAAATAGTTAACACATATTAGATGAAAGTTGTATGACCTCTAGAATAGCATCCAGCACAGTATCAAAGATCAACTATAAATAAAAAAGAAGGTAAATCTTCCCTGGAAGAGAGCTAATAACCAGAAAATTTATTATATGTGTTATATGAAGAAAATTGATTCTGTATTAAATAGCTTTTTTGTTGTAATTTTGTCATTTTTTCCTTCTGGAAAACCACTACTGCTGAACTCAAACAAAGGCCTTTCCATGAAATGTAGGCCAAAGATGAAGACTACCACAGAAGAGGTATTTCTTTAAATAAAATAGGTATTCATGGGATTTTATTCTTTTTTACTAAGGAAGCATAGGAAAATGCGGCACCAAAAAAATGATTCTACTCAGAATACAAAATACACTAAGACACAATAAGATGCTTTTATAATGCTTAACTCAAACTTACAGCTTAAAAGGGAGTTCTAGGAGTTGCCACTGATAACTCTATCAGCCAAATGTGCGTTAGCAGCTGAAAATACAATTGAGTGTTGACAATCACCAAAAGGGTGCTGAACACAGGTCAGACACATCTAGCTGAGTCTAAATCTAAATGAGCCTGTGGGTTGTGAGTACGATTTCCAGTGCAGTTTTCTCCATTGCAAGAATTATGTAGTGGAGTTAGGGAAAACTCAGAGACTGGGTGACTGAAACAGTCATTTGCTGGAGCAGGTGCTCTGCAAGAAAAAGCAGAAGGACCAGCTCAATTTATTGATCTTTTAGTTCTCTCTTTTTGAAAGGAAGTTGTGTCTAGAAGTCTAAAATGGTCAGTGGATTACCCTGACAGGAAATTACAGAAAGTATAGAAAAAATTCTAAATCAGAATAAGGGCATTTAATGTTGCACGGGCACGTGCTATTAGCAGAAAATATGAATTTGATATTGTCCTGGTTCTGGCCAGGACAGGGTTAATTTTTGCAATAGCCAGGAGGAGGCATGGCTAGGACATGAAAGTTATTCTATACCACCTCACATCATTTTCTGGGATAGGAGGGAAGGGGCCCTTCTGGTTCGGATGGCTCTGTGTGGTGAGTGGTCGTGTTTGAATAGTTTGTCTCTCATGCACTGTTATTAATATTGTTGCTGTTACTGTTCATTTTCTCATTTCATTTTCTGTTTCCAGTAAATGGTGCTTATCTCAGCCTGTGATCTTTACCTTTTGTGCCTTCAATTCTCCTCTCCATCCACCCACACAGGGAGGTGCAGGAGAAGGGTAGTGAGTGGGCAGTGCATGGTTTGGAGTGCTTCAGTGGGAACCCCGGATAGGGGAATACCATTCCTAAACCGTGACAAATATATATTGAATAAAATGTCAAAAGTGATTAAACTAGTAATGATGGAATGTTGAACAGGAGAAATAGAAGTATTACTGTAATTATGCACTAAATAGTTAATTAATTCAATTTCTTGACTTGATGCAGTCTTACCCTGTATAGCTCTGATACAGGTCTGGCAATGAAAGTCATTTGAGAACATTTTCTGCCTGTGCTGCTAGTTGCCTCTGCTTGGTCTTCTTCAGGCCAAAGTGCACAGGCATTCAGAGGCGATACCTGTCTGTTCAGCAGCAGTGCCAATGACAGTAGCTCCTTGAGTGTCTTGCTTCCTTACAGTCCCTAGGAGATGTTTCATCTGGAAAATTTTGTGTTCTTCAGGCATTAAGATCCCCTTGCAATACCATCTTATGTGTTAATATTACAAATCTGGAATGAAGATAGACAATATTCCTCCTTTCAAATTCTACTTGAAAACTATATTTTTATATATACATATTTTGTTCTATGTGATTGAGTCTGTTTTTACATACATGTAACAAGCAGATAAAAGGCATATTTCTTGATATAAGCCATTGATATGTCTATCTCTTGATAGAGCTGTTGAGCACTACCCTCTGGATGTGACCATCCAACTACTTTCTTATCCATCTAAAGTCCAGTCACCAAATCCAGCTCTCTTCCATTTAGAGAGAAAGTTGTTGTCAGGTCTGTGCCAAAGGCTTTGCAGAAGTCCAGATAAATGGCATCTGTAGCCCTTCCCTAGTTCACTGCCGTAGTCACTCCATCATAGACCACCGGCTTGGTCAGGAAGACTCATATTTGATGAAGTCCTGCTGGGTGTCTTGAGTCATCTCCCTGTTCTCCCTGTGCTTTAGCACAGCTTCTAGGAGGATCTGTTCCAGGATCTTCCCAGGCACAGAGGGGAGGCTGACAGGGAAGTAGTTCCCAGGACTCTCCTTTCTACCCTGTATAAAGATGGGTACAATGTTTCCTTTCTTCCAGTCCCCTGGGACTTCACCTGACTGCCATGACTTTTCAAATATCATGGAGAGTGGCTTGGCAACTACATGAGTGAAATTGCTCAGGACTCTGGAATGTATCTCAGCAGGTTCCATGGACTTACATACATTCAGGTTCCTCAGATGATCACAAACCTGATCTTTACTTAGAGTGGGAGGGACTTTGCTCCCTCAGTCCTCATCCTGCTGTCCCACCACTTGAGAGGTGTGAGAAGAGAGGTTGCCATTGAAGACTGAGGCACAAATATTTTTGATTACTTCAGTCTTCTCCTCATCCATTGTTACCAGTTTTACAGCACTGTTTATCAGAGGGGTACTCCTTCTCCGACCTTTGTTTTTTCCTAATATATCTGTAGAAGACCTCTTGTTATTCTTTGCATCCCTTGGTAAGTTCAGTTCCAGTTTTGCCTAGGCATTCCTCATCCCATCTCTGCACAACTGAACTTTACCTCTATATGCTTCCCAGGTCACCTATTCTTGTTTCCACCATATGCATTCCCTTTACTTTGACCAGCAGTTTCCTACTCAACCATGCCAGTCTCCTGCCTTCCTTGCATGATTTTTTAATCCTGGGGATTGCTAGTTTTTGTGCTCTATGGACGAATTCCTTAATGATCTGCCAGCTCTCTTCCACTTCCTTGCCTCTGAGGGCAGCCTTTTAGGGCTGGATGGTTGCACCCAAAGGGTATTGGTCAATGGCTCAGAGTCCTGATGGACATCAGTGACAAGTGGTGTCCCTCATGGGTCCATATTGGGACAGCATTATTTAATATCTTCATTAATGACACAGACAAAGAGATTGAGTGTGACCTCAGCAAATCTGCGGAAAACACCAAGCTGAGTGGTGCTGTTGCTATACCTGAAAGCCAAGATGCCTTCCAGAAGGACCTGGACGAGCTCGAGGAATGGACCCACAGCAATCTCATGAAGTTGAACAAGATCAAGTGCAAGGTGCTGCACCTAGATTGGGGCAACCCCCGGTTCCAACACAGGCTATGGGATGAACAGATTAAGAACAGCCCAGAAGGACTTGGGGGTGCTGGTGGAAGAGAGGCTGGACATGACCCAGCAATGTGCACTCACAGCCCAGAAAGCCACTTGTGTCCTGGGCTGCATCCAAAGCAGTGTGGGCAGCAGGGCCAGGGAGAGGATTCTGCCCCTCTGCTCTGGTGAGACCCCACCTGCAGTGCAGCATCCATCTCTGGAGTCCCCAGCACAAGGGGGACATGGACCTGTTGGAGAGAGGCCAGAGGAGGCCACCAAGTTGATCAGAGGGATGGAGCACCTCTCCTGAGAGGAAAGGCTGAGAAAATGAGACTGCTCAGCCTGGAGAAGAGAAGGCTTTGGGGTGATGCAATTGCAGCCTTCCAGTACCTGATGGGAGCCTCCAAGAACAACAGAGCAAGACTCTTTACAAGAGCATGTAGTGGCGGGACAAGGGGGAATGGATTCAAACTGAAAGAGAGCAGGTTTAGATAGGATATTAGTAAAAAATATTTTAATGTGAGGGTGATGAGGAGCAGGTGTCCCAGAGAAGATGGGGATGCCCCATCCGTGGAAATTTTCAAGGCCAGGCTGGATGAGGCTCTGAGCAAGCCAGTCTAGTGAAAGATGTCCCTGTCCATGGCAGGGGGCTTGGAACTAGATGATCTTTAAGGTTCCCTCCAACCCAGGCCATTCTATGATTTTATAATATCTGAAAGCTACCTTAATGAAAAACCACATTTTCTCTTCTTTCTCAGCATTGTTTCTGAAAGTTAATATATATTTCAAAATTAGTGTATAGTAATTACTACTGTTACTATAACTTACTCTGGCAGTTGGGGCTGTGTAGATCTGTGTAGTGAATCAGAAGCAAATGACTAACTCTGCAATGAAACCTGTGAAATGGTTCCCAATTTAGGAGAAAAGTTAGGATCAAGAACAGTTAGCTAAACATGTGTTATTTTCCTGTACATAAAACCTTCCAACTTAATTTCAAAAGGAAAAAAAAAGTTATTTCATATATGTTATTTTACATATTTAATTTATATTCCTATGTACACAATTATATATAATTACACATTACATATTTCCTTCTAAATACAATGATATTTATTGTATATATGATATCTCATTTAATATGTTATATGTTATAGCAACACTACCTAATGTTTCTATTTTTGTTCATGCTGCCTTCCTATATCCTCCACACTCAGTATTTACTCATTTCCTAACTGCGGGGCGTTTAATTTTCTGTGTGAGTTTTTCAGTCTTGTGTCTTGTTACAGTTATGACTTTCAGAATTCATCTAGATAATTTTCAGTGCAATTTTTGGAGGAATAATAATTTATTTTCAAAGACTTTTGTACCTAGATGGTTGATATGGTTAAACAGCAATTTTGAAAAACAGAAAATAAATTTAAAATAGGAAAAAGGGAGACAGTGAATAACAATGAGAGACAAAAGGAGAGCAAAGGTTTTCAGTCCATATCTGACAGTGAGACAGAAAGAAACAACAAACTTTTGAGAACAAAAAACAAGCCAGTTGTAGATAAATTAAAAAAAAAATTCTATTTCCACTGAACAAGCTCTGCTTTGCATTCAGTCTTTGTTACACAGACATAGAGCTCCTAAGTCTACTAAAAGGAGTGCTAATCCATGGAATGGGGGGCATGGCTAGATATTGCAGGGAGAAAAAACCAGAATCTATTGCCCTATGTCCAACCCAAGATTTCTAAAACAAGGAATATTCAGCACTTTTCCCCCTCCATACTCCATAAAGTATTTTCTTCTTCCATCTTGGCCAAGTTTCCTTTTTTTCCTTTCATGTTTTTTGAAGCATGTTTCCTTACCACTCCATATTGGCAAGAGGTTTTGTACAACTGATAATTACCATAAAAACTTCTGTCTTCAGACCAAGTTTCATATCTTTTTGGATCTCCTGGTGTGAAAACAATGACTCTTTTCTTTTTAACTTGATGTGCCTTTAGGTTGCCCTGAGGTAGACACTGAGATTCTGTAGTTTGTCAAATTTAGTGTATGTTGAAGGGTCAAGTCCTGTTGCAGTATAATGCAAATAGTAAGGAGCACTGGGCACTTGTCATTATGCAATTATGAGCTTCCAATAAAAATATGATAAAGTTATCTAACAATGACAGAATGAAACAACTATTTCCTCCATGTTTTAAGCAGATTTACAAGCTCTTCCAATACAGCTTTACTTGATGGACCTTGCCACCTAGCAACAGAGGACCCTCTCACGCTTCTGGACAAAAGCTTTACAGAGCTGCCCTGTCAGCAGCTTTTAAAACCTGTCAAATAGTTCTGGAAATTTTGGTTTTGTCCTTTTTTGCACTCAGCATTAAACCCCACTGGCATTCTGCAGAACAGAGGAAAATAATTTTTAGCTATTTGGTTTTGGAATCAGGCAGCTATTTAGTCTTGAAAGCAGGCTTTAAAAGGCTAGATAGGGAAGTTAAAAAAAAAAGAAAAGGACAAAATGTGAAGTTGTTCCTTTAACACATCCTTACTAGGCAGTAAGCAATAATGTGGAAGAACACCAGTCAAGTAGGATACCTTCCAGACATCCTCATAAAGTCAAGAGAAAACATCTGCTGCCCACCCACTAACAGGGTAGAGTGCATAGCCCCTTTTTCATCTCCTGATGCCTCTAAGAAAGCTAACATTGGTTATGGTGTGAGACTGAGAAATGCTTGTACTGTTGAATCAGATTTAAAAAATTAAATTAGTACACATTAACAAAAAAACTCCAAAGAACATATGGCTTAAAAACATACAGGAAGAAAACAGTGAGAACAAAAAGCGGTTCAACAAATTCAGCAAAATGATGACTGGTGAAGAAGAGATAATTTGCCAAAGTGACTGAATTGGGTTTGTTTGGGACTGTATCTGGTATCTCACCAAATTACTTTATGCTTTTGAAGCAGTAAAGGGAACTGCCGTTGACTGCAAAAGAAAGTAGTGATTATAGTAGTGATTATAGGATATATTACAAAAGAAATGAGATCTCTAGCCAAAGAGAAAACATAAAATAACAGTAAAAATTACGCAGCGTCTGGGGTCTTCTCACTGTTCCCTGGGTCCTGCAGGGGCTCTGGGTGAGGGCTGGCATTGCAGAACTGTGCCTTTTGTTAGGCAGAAGGTCAGTGCCCCTTCACAGCTCGTTGTTTGGGGCTGCAGCCATTTCCCACCAGCCAGGGCACAACCTGCAGCTTGCACTCCAGGCTACCGGCACTAGGTGTGGTCTGCAACAAGTCTGTGGGCTGCAAAAGGCCTACACATGAGAGACTGGAATGCAGAATGAGGTATCATCACAAGTACCACATAAAGACTGTGTTTAGAGCCTACACAATGATTGATATACACAGAACACTTTTGATGCTTCCTCAGTAATCAGGCTTTTTGGAATGTGTACTAAAAGCTTTGTGTCATGTGTACCAAAATTCAATGTAGCAAAAAACCCCCAACCCAACCCAGCCAAAAAAAACCCCAAACAAAACCACCCTCCCAAACCAACAAACCCAAACTCAACCAACCAGCAAAAAACCTAACCCCCCCAAAAGATCCTACCAAAACCAAAATCAAACCAAACGAAACCAAAAAATTTAGAGCTGCAAACAGAATGCGAATCAAAAGCACTGAATCAAATGCTGAGGAAAGGGACACTCAGCATCACTTTTTGAAGAAAACCAAATATGGTAAGGAGCAACTTGAAGCAGTTTCTCTGCAAGATATTGAGTTTCAGTTTTGGAGATTTCTGTGTAACTAAGTAGCATGAACAGCAAATCTTTAAAAGCAAAGATTCTTGAGAATATGTGAATTTTATTTTGCTTGAGTTTAGTCCGTGACACCGAGAGGTATGGCAAGCACAGGAAATATTTTGTCATATAGTCAGAGATACATTGGTCTTGCCATTTCACTGATAACGGCCCTGTGTCTCTTGTCTTTTACATTGTATTCCCCAAATGTCACAGTGAAACAATTTGTTCAGTCGGTGATGTCAGACTTACTGAAATAAGTCTTGTTCTGGTACACTTGAGAGCACTTAAAGTGCTTCAGTTGCTTCTGATGTCAGTCAAAGGCTGTGTGTAACATTGCATCTGCGTAAACACAGTGTCCTCAGAATGTTCTAGGGGCCTCTCTAATTTCTCTGGAAAGCTCTCTGGAGTTCACTCACCTTTAGAGTTTAAATCCTGCTGCCTACCAGCAGACTAGAAAGATAACTTTTTAAACAACGAAATTGCTCTTAGTCATAAGTCTACAGTAATAATTTTTCTTAATTAGCTGGTGTCTCTATCATGAATGAACTGAAAGTTCTAGGAGCAGCACCTGGACTCCATTTTAAGTTATTCTGCCTTAAATGTCACATTGTGTAATGCACTGTACTGAATGTTAATGAAAACTCTGTGATCCCGTGTATTGTAAACTAACCTAGCAAACTAATGGGAAACATACCTGTGAAAGAGGAGTTTGTTACCATGTTGGACGGCTCAGGCCACCTGGCTGTGGCTACTGCTGTTTGTCAAAACGCTTCCCTACCTGTAGAGCTCCTTACACGCGTGCTTTGCTGACAGGAAGTTGCAGCACTGCCTGCTTTCTCGTAGCACTGCACTGTTGGATTTGGTTTGTTTTATGGGCTTTTTTTTTGTGTTTTTTGTTTGTTTGTTTGTGTTTTTGTATGTGTGTTTGGGGGTGCGGTTTTTTCTTTTTGTTTGTTTATTTTCCTTCAGGAAAGGGAAGCGGTAGTTTTCTTGAGCGGTAGCGTTGCTATGTAACACCCGCGCTGTCGCGATGGCCGGCGCGGCCATTTTGAACGCGGCGGGCGGGCGGCGAGGCGGCGACCA
>WEIT01015530.1:6684-26261 GCA_013389985.1 Dryoscopus gambensis | reverse complement strand
AAGCGGCGGGGACCGCCCGAGCTGTGTGGGTCGCTACCGCCCCGGTGCCCCGCCGGGCCGCCCGGCGCTGAGCGCGTCTGGCCGAAGGAGGGGCGGGCATCAGAAGCGCGGCAGCGCCTGAGGTGCTCCGTGAGCGGAAGCGGGATGGGGGTGTGGGGGAAGTAAATAAATCCCTAAGAAGCCTTGGTGGTGCGGGAGGCTGGCAGGCAGCGGCTTCTGGGAACGTTCCTGTTCCCGGTTGCTGCTTCTAGCTACTTTCCTGGGCAACCTCGAGCTGCACCGCCGGGCGCCGGGCCGTCAGGAGGCGGGTCCCTCTGCTGTCCCCTGCGCTGCCACCCAAGTCCTTGGAGTGCTTGGTGTTGGCTTGAGGGAAAAGCTGCCATTTAAAAACAAACTGTTTCTGCTCCTTTTGGTTTCAAAAGTCCTGTCCTTACGTGGAAGAGAATTACCTGTTCCCTTTTGGGTTTGTTTTTGGTTGACTGTTTCAATACATGGAATGTTAAGCAGGTTGAATTTGATAATGTCTCAAGTATTACAAAAACAGTATTCTCATGCTGTTAATTACATTAGCAAGGTAAATAACAGTCCCACTTTAAATGTGTGCGTTTGTATAAGCATATTTATACCTCCCTGGTATGTGTACACTGGTACATCTGTGTGTGTCACAACAGGTAACCACATCTCACACAAAACCTGTTATGTTGGTTTATGTGAAGATGCATTATGGTTGTTTTAACCTTCAGTAGAATAAAATATACAATGTATATTAGAAAATATATTATTATATATATCACATCCAATGTATATTAAATACATACATTACTGAAGATAGAAATGCCACAAGTTGAGTTGTAAAATTCAAGCATACAGTTTGGAAAAGACCTAAGTCAAGGGTGCCAGCTTAATCAAAATTCATCTTCCATCTCGGTGGTGGTCTTTTAATTAAACATTAACATTTTTTTTTCCTCCTGCAGTTTCTTTTAACACATAAGATGTTTTTTTGTTAAACTCTTCAATAGTTTTGCTATCCTTCTCAAGCCTGGGGCTTCCTGTATCAGTAACTACATGCTATTCAAACCTCACATTGAGTACAGAATATGCTCATGAGATTTTTCTGTTACTATTTTATCATTATATCTTATTGTTAGGCACATATTAATAAAATTGCACAACATCCTTGTGGCTGTGCAGCAGCGGGAGGCCATAGAATAAGATTTTTGATCAATACTGAGCCATCCCAAGACCCAGAGTGCAACTACTTCACCTCAGTGCTCAAACTTGAGATCCTTTGCCCTTAATGGGGCTCCTCATTCTCTCCAAAAGAAGACTCAGAATTTGCCCTTTGTGCCTTTGGCTGCGGAGATTTGAGGTCTATGTCACAGTAGCTTGGGGAGTGGTATTAAATCTTCAGCTCAGGTGTTGCTAGTAGTAATAGCACAGCAGGACCTTGCTCAGGACAGATCAACCACCCAAGGTAGAGCTTAGCGAGGCTGATGCAAGTTTTAGAGCCCATGCTGAGCAGCTTGCTGCTGTGTGCCTCCTAACAGGAGACACACTACCTCACTTAGGGTAAAACCTGTTTTGTCTTCATTCTCAAGTCCAACAATATATTATTCCTCTGAGGCCAGTGCAGCTATTGCAGTTGAACAATTTGCTTCCTCTTCACCTATTCTGCAGCTATGTTTTTCAAAATCACACAAAGATAACAAAACCATATTTTCTCATTTTAATGGTAATGGGGTCATTTTAAACCTGTGAAGAAAGCTTGGACCAAAAAAATACAAACATGCTTATTACCTATTTTGCATCATTAGATTGGTATCCTTGATATGTCATCAGTTTCCACACGCAGGTATAAATATACACATGGAAATAAATTCAGTAGTCAGAAAAAAAAGCCGATAAAACCTTCTTTAAAAAAAAAAAAGTTATATCAAAGACATTCAGTGTGCAGAACATTACCAAAAGCCTTGAACATGCTGTCACCACAACATCATTAGTCTACATCCTTAATGTACATCCCTTAACATACATCTGTACTCAATGTACCTTGTAATTACCTCATTATGGTTAACTACTGCTGACCCTTGTGTGGAACATGTTAACATACAGAGTAACTGTGAAACAGCTAGGAAGAAGCAAGGGGAGACTTTTCAGAACAAACTTACAATTCCGTTGACATGGTCTGGCCACAGAGTTAGCATCATGGGCTTTGCTTTCATATTTAATTCATTTCCATTCCACAAATATTTCTTTAATCAGCAAAATAAAGAAACAGCTGTTATATGACAGATGAAGCAAGTCAGAAAAACTAACCATATGTAGTACAAGGACCCAGGTAGTGATCAGATCTGGTATCTACAGTTCAAAATGAAGTTCCTGAAATAATGTCAAATTGTGTTTACTTACTAAGACAAAACTCTTTATAGTACTGTCATAAGAAATAATTACCAAATTGGGCTTTACCACTGAAAAACCACTTGTTGCTTTTCTCCCACCCCCACTTGCCTCAAATCCCAGGGCAGTGCTGTTGTACACAGTCCCACAACCTTGGGGAAAGAATAATGCATTTCTACCTCAGTTTCTATATCCTACAGCCACAGTTCCAACTCCTGACTTTACCCATGGCAGTGACAGAGCAAGCTGAAAACTTAGACACCGTTATGATGGATTCCAGTTGTTCCAACTACATGTCCAGAATGCTTCCATCCCCTACACCAAAACAAAATTATAGACTCCCTTCTTATATAAATATGGGTTAATTTTCATGAGCAGAATTTCTCCATCTCTGCCGCCTCCAAAATTAATCATCCACCTCTCCTTCCTCCAAACATAATTTATCCTAGCTGCGTTCATTAACTGAGCAGTTACCTTAGCTGCTGTTGTTTCTTTAACTCTTCTTAACTTATGCCTCCTATTGTTTCACCTCCCTCTTGTGAAGTAGTGAGTGGTGAGCAGGAGCATAGGACAAAAGCTCTGTGTACCTGATCCATTAAAGAGATGAAGCTGGAGCACCTCTGGGTGGCAGGTGGGAGAAAGGGAATGATCAGTCATGGAACTGGTTCTAAAAACCCGTATTTTCCTTTAAAACCCTTAAAAGGGTCTGAAATCCTCCAACCTATTTGGAAAACCGTTAGAACTGACAACTCTGCTAAGGGTTCTCAATTACTTGTCTTTCAGTCTCTTGCCTCTTGTAAAGTCATTGTTTCCCCTTGCCAGGAAGATTTCCAAGCCATGTAACATCTGAGTTTCTAATGCTAAAAGAAAAATATAATTTTGGGGATTCTTTAAGCATCATAAAGAAGTACCAAAGACCACACACCACTCAGAAAAGCTGCAGCATTAGCAGCTGGTGAGTCAAGGCAATTGTAGCTCTAATTAGCTCAAACATCCTGCCCCACTGCACCACTGCCACTGCTCAGGGAAGGAGAGAAACCAAGAAACCAGCAGGGCAAGGAAGGTGATTCTCCTCCTCTGCCCCCTTCTTGCGAGACCCACCTGGAGTACTGTATCCGGCTCTGGGGCCTGCAACATAATGAGGACATAGACTTTTTGGAGCAAGGAGGGCCATGAAGATGCTCAGAGGCTGGAGTACCTCTCCTAAGAAGACACACTGAGACAGCTGGTGTTTTGCCTGGAGAAGACTCCAAGGAGACCTTACAGCAGCCTTCTAGTAGCTAAAGGGGACTACAAGAGAGCTGGAGAGGGACTTTTCACATGGCACTGTAGTGACAGGACAAGGAGGGATGGCTTTAAACTGAAAGTGGGTAGGTTTAGATTAGATATTAGGAGGAAATTCTTCACTGTGAGGGTTGTGAGGCACAGGAACAGGTTGCTCAGAGAAGCTGTGTATGCCCCATCCATGGAAGTGTTCAAGGCCAGGTTGGATGGTGCTTTAAGCAACCTTGTGCAGTGAAATATGTCTCTGTCCATGGCAGGTAGCTTGGAATTACAGGATCTCTAAGGTCCCTTCCAACCCAAACCATTGTAGCATTCTAAACAGCACAACCCCTTCTCCTACAGAGACGGATCTTCCTTTTGCAACAACCAGTTCTCAGTCTGGCTTCCTTTCTCTTCACTTTCACAGCATCGTACTAGCCCAGTTTTGATCCCAGTATGCCCTAGAAAACTGGAGACAAAAGGTCTTTACAGGTATAACACACGGTTGGCTGTTTGAAAATATGTAGGAACTAAACTCATGTCAAATTTAGGAGTGGGAGTGGGGGCAGCCACCTTTCTGACCCCTATGCTCCCTCCCCAGCATTTTCTGGGAGCAGGCAACTGGACACAGCTTCCATGTGAAGGGAATCACTGCAGATTCAGCTGGAGAAAAAGGAAGATGTGGACTGGGCCGGACTGGAATCAATCGCCAGGAACGTATACATTAAGGAAAAGCTGTGAGTTCTCAACAGTGTCAGATAGCCCATGATTTCTGCGTTGCCTTTTTTTTTACAAGAGCTTTTCCAGAGGAGGTCACCATTACTTTGCTCACTATAAATGAGCAGGGTAGGGCGGTCATTATGCGCGCATCCTGCAGAAGGGCAGGAGGTGTTAAAACAGAAAGGTGGGCCCAAAGAAAAGGCTCCAAATGACCATATTTAAGAACTTTCCATCTCACAAGTTTCTTGGAGTCTAACTCTTGATGTTTTCTTTTTTGTTGGCAAGACAGGAGTTTAGCAGCTCTGCGCACAGGGTTTCAAATAAATCAGTTTCTCCAAATTCAAACTCGAATTCAGTGTCTCCAGCAGCAGGTCCCAAACTAAAAGTCATGACCAGAAGTGGGGTCACAAAAGTTTAAAGTGAGGTTACAAGCTTGACAGAAATGACATTATTTAAGCAGGATCTGGGGCTGCAAGCCCATCAGAAGTGAAACTGTAATGTTTAGTATTTTCCACTACTTGTGCATTTTTTCTGAAGCTCCAGCTCCTGGAGCCCAATGATCTTTTACTTACATGTAGAGATAAGAAAGCAAAGGAAAAAAACATGAAAAAATGAGGTAAATGTGTCCTAATGGCTTTGAAGAAATCAAAGGGGGTGCAAAGATTTTGTTGGGTTAATTTTTCTTATTTTTTAATGAATTTATTTGTCTTAAGTCTTTCAGTACTGACAGTGCTAAGTGGAAAAGCTCCTCCCAGGATAGATACGACCTTAACAATTTGCAACCTGTGCAACTTTGTCACCTCTTACACATTACTCTGTCCACCTTCAAGACTAAAGCTCAAATGTTCTAGGGTGGCAATACATCCATTTTTGTTATGGCAAATCATTCACTGCAAAGACAAAAGCCTTGAGTATAGCTGTCTCAAAGGCTCTATAGACATACTTATTGCAGTACCTTTCTAAATCACAATAAAAATTAAATTAATTTGTCTTTATTTTTTGCTGCTGCAATGGCAAAGAAACTCTTAGCTGTACCTGAAGAAAGAGGTGATGTTTGAAAGAAGTTAGAGAATTACTGATGCTGAGACTTAGGTTATTTTTTTGCCATTAGTTTCTTCACAAAGCTGAGTCTCTTTGGCCTTTGGTTTCCTCATGGAATGAGGAATAATTCAAATGGAATAATTTATACTTTACCTGACAGCAGCTGTGAAATAATTAACATTTATAAATGGTTTCAAAATCCCATTGGGAGGTGGAATGTAGAAGGATTTTTGGAACAGCAGGGACACAGCGAGGCCCTCCAGTGCTGGGAAAACCCCGCGTACTTGGGTCTCAACTCACCCTAGCAAAGACAAGCTGTCCTTGACAGAGAGAAGAATGTAAACAGAATATCTGAAGGAAGAGGCTGAGCTGGACATGCTGACCACAAGCAGGGTGCAGTTAGGAAGCGTGCTACCCGGAGGTAGCCAATGGGACAGGGGCATGGGGCGCGTGTAACACTGCGTGTAGCCAATTACGGGGCTTGCTTGGGTGCGTGGACACTTTGTAAAACAGATAAAAGAAAGGTGGATAGGTAAATAAACAGAACATTCACTATACTTCTATGAAGACCCATGTTTGACTCTGGGACCCTCATCTTCAGTGGAATATCAAAAGAATGCAATGTATTTATTGTCTCTGAAAGTATAGATCACAGAATCAAGATTGGAAGAGACCTTCAAGATCTTGTAGTCCAACCATCAACCAAGCAGGACAATAATCACTCCTAAACCATAACCTTCCACACATGAATGCCACACCCTGATGCCTCTTGAACTCTTCTAGAGACAGTGACTCCACCACCTCCCTGGACAACTTGTTCCAATGCCTGACCACTCTTCCAGTTAAATTTTGTTTTCTAATATCTAACCTGAACCTCCCTAGTCGCAACTTAGGGCCATTTCCTCTCATTTTTTCACTTGAGCTATAGCAGAAGAGACCAATCCCCACCTTGCTACAACCTCTTCTCAGGTAGTTTTAGAGAACAAGGAGGTCTCCCCTGAGCCTCCTTTTCTCCAGGCTTCCCCCAGCTCCCTCAGACATTCCTCATATGATTCTCTAGATCCTTTACCAGCTCTGTTGCCTTTCTCTGGACATGCTCCTGCACATCAATGTTCTTCTTGTAGTGAGGTGCCTAAAACTGAACACAGCATGCAAGGTGCAGACTCACGAGTGCTGAGTACAGGGGGACAGTAACTGCCCTAGTCCTGCTGACCGCATTATTCTTGATACAGGCCAATATGCCATGTGTCACCTGGGCACACTACTGGCTCCTATCCAGCCAGCTATTAACCAGCACCCCCAAGTTCCTTTCCACTGAGCAGCTCTCAAGCCACTCTTCCTTAAGTCTGTAGCATGGAATTGTGACCCAAATGCGGGACCCGATGCAGAAAAAAATGGTGTTATTTTACTACCAGCCACTTTTCGTTAGAATTTTTGCTAATAAAATACCATCTTTGCATCAAATTACTTGGTTTGGGTAGTAGGCTTTTTCAACTCTTCCCATTTTTTAAAGTATGCTCTATGTCTGGTTTTACCCCAAAGGAAATGTCTATGGGTGAATGATGAAATCCTTGAAACTTTTTAATGGAAATTATGAGACGGTATGAGCTATCATAGCATCTCCATATATGTAATGTTTTGTGATGTGTGTGTATGTGAGTATTTCCTTAGTGTTCAGAATGACTTGCTCTTATGCCCAAAATAGCGTTTGTACTTTACTCACGTGGTTTTTTTCTTGAGAGTCACACTGAGTCTTTGCAGTCAAAATTTCCTAGCTAGTCATGCAGTCAAGTACAGATCAGCTGTGTTCAAACTGCCAAAGACAGCTTGTACCACAAAGGCTCTTCAGCTTAACTACTTCTCACAACTTCCTAAGAACAGCTTCATAAAGGAGGCTTTGCGTAGATGTTTTGGCTATTACCAAGACCACACTTTCCAGTAATATGACCTGCCTTTCCCTGAGAAGCCAGCCAGGAAGAGGTTACCCGATTGCCTTTGGAGGTGAAGGGGGAGAACTCCAGAAGCTCAGATTTCTTATCACCCACCATTACTTTCCCAGGGGGGTGCACAAACCTCTCTCTCTCCATCCAAAACAAGCAACCTACCAAATACCAAAGCAACAATTTCTGTTTCTCCATGATGTTCTGGCCAATAGTGATGCTTTGCCCTTGGTTTTTTTCAGCTCCTGGGGCTTGCTTCCCTCATCTGCAAGTCTGGGAATGTTGAGAGTGAGGTTTTAGCAGAGACACAGGTCATGACTCCAGCCTCTGGAAAGCTATTGATTTTCTTTGGGGAGCCAGGGAGAAAGCTGGTGTGAGACCTGTGAGCACCTGGTGGGTAGGTGGGATCCAGGCAGGCAGCACTGTGCCCACCTGCATCGCAGAGGTGCCTCTGGGCAGAGCAAAGGGGGGCCAGAGCCACTGACAAAAATAACTTCTGTTTCTCTATGCCTTACATTTGGTGGTAGTAGATGTAGAAATTAGTTGGACAGAAAAAGGCCAGTGTTGCCTGGCTTCAGCGGAGCGTGTTTGCACCCCAGTCAATACAGCCACCTAAACAAGAAAAGAGTGGTTTGGTAATAATTAGACTTTCCACAAATATGATTTGTTTGTCTTGAAACAAACCACATTCCATTTAAAATCCAAAATGGCTTAGATTTTTTTGTAAAGAGACTTATAATAATAAACCCCCAAATGGGTATTATTCCTGTTTGTAAGAAAGTGGTTCTAGACATCACCTTTCAAACAAAGGAAACACTGACTTGTTATACAGAATTAACTGGAAAAAGTTACTGATTGTCCAGGCAGCCATTCAGGGATGTGGGTGAGGGGGATATTTAAATATAGAAATAGTCATAACTACCATGACTTCTAAAATTAAAAAGAAAAAAGAGCAAAACAAACAAAAATTTACAGTGTCAGTGAAGTTATTCACTGGAAAGTGAGGATAATCCATGCTCATAAAAAGCAGAAAATAACTCCATGCAGTTGACAGTTTTATTATAGGAACATAGGAGAATGGTGACAGAAAATTATATTTTGATGCTGATTGTTTTATTTGTGCCTCTTTCTCCATGTTTTCTTTTCACACATCTGAGCATTTAATATACTCTGTCAAGTAATAAGCAAATGGAATGGTGTGAATTAATTATCTCTTTCATTTAAATGTACATCTTAATTAAGTTTATTAGTAGGGGAACTGACATCTTGAAAAATTCTTTACGTTTAAGAGATGTTAAAATAACAAAATCACTGAAATCAAAGATATCAAGTAGGAATGGCATTTGTTTTCCTTAACTGACCAGGAGACATAAAAAAACATATCCCATTGACTGATACAAGACCTAAAAATAAAATTAAAATAATTAAAGAACTCTACTAATTTAAACTATTACTTTTTAAAGTACTGAATCTGTAATTAAAAACAAAACCCAAAGTGGTAGCTATTATTAAAAGTGTATTCCATAGGGAGAATTACAGCTTTCTATTCCTAAAAAAAGAAAACTTTTAAAGAAGACTTAATAGAAAGCATGGTTTATGATTTTTGAGGGTGGAAGGAGACTTGGTCACTGATTTTCATTTTATTTTTATTTTGTTTTAAATAGAACCCTCTAAATACTTTTCACACAGATAAACTGGTAACATGGAAGAATTTTCTGGCTTTATGAAAGATCAAAAAGATTGACTTTTCCTCTGGCATAGCTTCATAATTAGTAAAAACAAAACAAAACACACACTAAAAAAGCTGTTATTTCACCAGCTTGGGTTTGGTAAGTGCCTATTGAGTAGCACATCAGAGAAAGGGAAAGGTCAGAGTTTATACTGAGGTGGATGCTCTGTGGGGTCTCTGAATTATGCACCAGGGCTTGAGCTGTCCTTTCCTTGCACATCCCTTGCCCCTGCTGCCTTGCTTCCCACTCCTGCTTGCCTTAGCCCTGTGAGGAGNGAGGGGAGGGGAGGGGAGGGGAGCTGGTTTTGTCCCAGGATAAGCACCACTCCTTGCCACAGTGGATATTTGTCACAGGAGAGAATGTGGTGCTGGGAGATGGGGTGGATGAAAGCAATTTAGAAGGGAAACAAAACTGGAGGGAAATGAGTTCTTGTAAATTTGAAGTTGAGTGTCTTAAGATATAATAAGTAAAATACGCCTTCTCCAGATACAGACAAAAGGCACACCAGCGCAGTGGATAGCAGAGAAGCTATGGAAATATGGATTAAACCTTTAAAATGAGAAAGAAAATGAGGAATTAAAAAAAGCTCCAAGGATTCTTTCTTCTGCAAAGGTGAGCAAAAGGCAGTGTCAGACACAGCAAAGCATCTTCCCTCTGTGTGCCTTTTATTCTATTCCCAGAATCTGTGTTTCCTGAGTTTCTCATTTTGAGCCACTGGGGGCCAAAGAGGGGGTAGGGGAAGGGGAGGCAGCTGAGTCACTGCTCCAGGCTGCTCAGCCCAAGCCTGGTCCCATCTGTGGGCTGCCCCTCCATGCTGACCCCTGTGGAGGCATACAGGGTCCCAGCCACACAGTGAAAAGTCTAATTTAACCAGCTGCTTCTCAGGAGGGCTTTGCCTGGCTGGCACACATATACCACATGCCTACTGACCTGGTCTCCAAAACCAAAACGGCAGAGGAAGGGGTAGGTATAATAGGTATAAAAGTGTCACAGGCTTGAGACAGAAGAGCACTGTATTCTGATCCCCATCTCTAGAAGTGTTGACTCATTTTGAATTGACTGGTGAGTGGATAACATATAGGCATGGCTGGTCCCATTTAGTAACTGGGCCTCTGCCCACGCCACAGTGAGGAAGCCAAAATCTTTCCCTGGTGGCTCCTGTTCCTGACTAGGCTGGAGGTTGGATGGCAGGAGGTGGTCCTAAGTCCCATCAAAGTAAGGAAGGGATTAAACCTAAGTGTCCCAGCCTTAGGTAAATGATCTAACCTCTACTGTGTTAAACATAACATCTTGGTGCCCTGGCTCAGTAACCAATCTCCAGGTGAAGAGAAGACCTCCTTGTGTTTCTGGAGTCAGTGTGAGGGCAGAGCAGCCTCTCTGGGGTTACAGGATGCTGTGCTGGCCTCTGGCAGCTCTCCACTGGGCTGACAGGCTGTGTGGGGTCCCCAGAGAAGCAAGTGCTTCCTTGGAGCAGAAGCAGCAGCAAACATCATAGTTGAGGGGTGATTTGGATGGCACTCTGGAGTCAAGGGCTTAAAAACAAAACACTACAGTGTGCAACTCTTGGGTGCCTTTTTTTCCCCCCCCTCTGGACCCACGTATGCAGTTTTGAAAAGGCTTTTGAAGTTGGCTCAGTCCTGTTTTAACTAGCATATTTTTAAACAAACCTTTGTACTTTGTATCCATGGTGAAAATGATTAAAATCACCACTAGTTAGTTGTGGCTATGCATAGGACTGACCACGATTACTGAAACTGAACAAGACCTAAGGCTGCTAGAAGCTGCCCCTCTAACTAAAACGTTAACTACTTATTTAATCAGTTCTTGTTTATTTTGCTGATGATGATGTCTTGGTATCAGCAGAAAGAGCGCAACTCTTGTTTCTATTTTTGTAAGACAAATACCTGCTTCAGCTGAGCTACAGGACAGCAAAATAGCTATATTGTAACCTCCTTGATGGCACAGACAGTGCCTTCTGTGCCCAGCATTCTTTGAGCACAAAAGTTAAACTGGTTTACTTAGTAAACAGCGTGTATGGAGGCTTTTAGCAATTTATATTTGTGGTAAGGTGCAGTTGGAGACTCAGTACCTTAGATGTAGAATGGAGTCAAGCAGAGATGAAGGCACTGGTTCTTCCCTTCTCCTCCTCCCCCTCCTGAGCTTTGCATGTCTTGAATTGCTGCCTAACTAGGCTTGGGACCTCAGGCCTGTTTTCTTGTCCGAGAAATCAATTCCACCACTGTAAGCATCTTTAGATCATATTGCAAGGTCTATTGTATGAATATACATTAATTCAATTAACTTACTTGTCATGTAGCTATTGTGTACAGATAAGCAGTGGCTTGTACCTTTAACCTTTAACACTGTCATGTGTTATAATTTGGATTTTTAATGGCTCAAATGTCTCCTCTTTCAGTAAAAGCATTGGTGGCTGTAATGTTTTTAACTTGAGTGTAATCCCAAAGAAAGTTTTGTTGCAGATTAGCTAGTGCTCATGAGCAGCTATGAAGCAATGGAGGTCACTCACATCACCTTAGTCTGGAAAACGAGTGTACCTCATGAAATACCATCCAGTCCCCAGCTTCTGGCACTCATGGCTGCACTGAAGCATATTTGCCACTCAGATTTGCTAGGGCAACATTCCCAAGTTTTCTATCTTTAAAAGCATCTTTTAATTGTTAACTCTTTTGTAGTCTTCTTGCGTGACAGATGGCAAATCATTTTACCTTTTCCTGCTCCATTTTCCCAAACTACCCTGTGAGGATAGCACTAAATCTCTGAGGACTGTAGGAGACTAAATTCATTAGCGATGTTAAGGTGCTCTGAGATGGATGGTCAGTAAGTCCAAAGCATACTTAAAATTGAAGAAATGTCTGATTCCCTCTCCAGCTGTTTGCTGTGGCTTCTCTGACTCCTGAAAAATTGTTGCCATAGAGATTTTAAAAGCTGCTGCTTTTAAAGGTCCTTGCTTTTATCATCACTGTACTTTTTTCATGTCATGGTTCAGAGTTACACCTTTTCTTTAATCAGATTTCCTCTAGCAAAACACAGCTTTTTCTTCAACTTCTCTACTCATGAAGAAAGAGTGCCTTTCATTTGCTTGCATATAAACTTTCTGCATTTTTTTTTTAGTTTTTATATGACAGTTTAAAGTTGAATAGATGGCTTTTATTAAACTGCTTTTTGTATTTTACTACAATTCTGGAATGATTACAATAGACACTTAAAGTACAAGAAAAACCCAGAAGGATTCAAGTTTCACTCACCTTCCTAAAAAATCATGACATATGCCATTAATGTTTTTCCCCACAGTATTTGCTAGTAAAAAAAGATCCTCTTAAGAAGATAAAGTAAAAAAATTACGTTTATAGTGCATGAGCTTACCTTTTAATTTTGCAAATGCACTTTCCAACAAAGCTCAATCTATTTGTAATTACTCAACATTACAGAATCTCTCCTTGGGTAGAAGATTAGATAATAAAGTGTCTATGACAAGCACCAATCCTTAAAAGGGCCAGAGAAACAGCACCTAAGATATCAGTAAGAGCAAAAATTCTACTTGAAAGAATACACTGGTGTTTCTATTTACTAACTTATCAGCTTTGCTTAAATTAACTATGACTGAAGTATGCTCTACCCTTTTCCTCAATTAACTTTTCATTCATTCACAAATTCGTTGGGCCTCACCCTGGAATGAGACCCTTTATTCTTCAAAGAGCCAGGGTGACCTGCTACAGTTTCCAACTAATCAGAGAAACAAAAAAAGGCTGAGATTAAAACCCCAAGGAAGCCAGGCTATCTTGGAATTCACTTGCAAGAATAAACATTGTCACTTACAACAAGCAGATCTGCAGATATTTAACAAACCCCAGGGTGCTCTATACAATGAAGATTTCCACATTTGATTGCCATCTTCTCTGCCAGAGGAGTTTTCTTAGGTCTTTATCTAATCAAAAAGTTAGCTGGTGTGTTAGACAAAAGAAACTTGCAGCACACTTAAAAGGGTTTAGACAACCCTCTATGTCCCTGTCCATTGCAGTCAGCTCTGGTACTGTGAATCACAAAAATCACATTAAAATCATAATTCAAATAAAAATGGAGACATAATCTATGTGTGCAGTAAGTCAACTTATGTGTGACCTTTCCTTTTTTTTAAGAAAAAAGAAACCCACTTAGAATTTATTGTGGTTAATGCTACCATTTCTGAACAAGCCTTGTATTAACTTAGCATTAATTATCCTTTTACAGAAAATATTTTTTCAGATGTCTTTTCACTAGCAAGAGTGGGAATTGTGCACTGACTGAATACTCAGAGTTAAATTGACACCAGTGTTACCTATATCCTGAGAAAATAAAAATACGGCTCTGGAGTCACAAAGTTGGTAAGACTTAAGAAAAAATTTATCTGACCTGCAGGGATGATGGAATCTCCCTCTGCTGTTGATAGTGGTTTTCATTTTACGCAGCAGAATGGTCAGTTTGGTCAGAGCTACCTGGAAGATGACCATCAAAAAGTGTCTGTCAAAGAAAGATCTAAAAGGAGTAAAATTATCAGCAAACATGGGTATGGGCAGTGAATTTTTTTCGTAACTTCTGCATTCCTCAAGAAAGGAGATAAAACAAGGGAGCAAGAAATGTGAAATAGAATGTGCTAACCATGCATTACATATGTCGGGAAGAATGAAAACAGGACAAAAGGGGTGGTCAGATCAACAGGTTTCATGCCAGAATCATCACAACACACATAAACTCATCTCCAGTGATTATTTTGACTCCCTTTAACAATAAGACATTTCTTCCTATTGCCTTTGCTGTATTCTGGAGAAACAATGGAAAATGAATCATTCAGTAAACTGAAAGACAGAGATGGAGAAAATGGACAAGCTTCCTTGGACAGAAAAGTCTGCATGTCCCAAACTCTTCTGGGATGTTTACATGCAGATTAAGAGAAAAGTCTGCAGTGTGGGGAAATGGGACTGCTTGTGTAAGTGAGCAGTAGCTTTTGTTTTATGTCTGTATCTTTAAAGAGCAACAACAACAAAAGAGTATGTATGTAAGTATGTAAGTATGTAAGTATGTATGTATGTATGTATCTATCTATCTATCTATCTACCTATCTATCTATCTATCTACCTATCTATCTATCTACCTTTCTGCTTACCTGCCCACTTACCTACCTACCTTGCTGTAGCTGTGGAGAAGAGCATTGCATAATGCTCTGTAGGGTGAAGTGGGGTGTTTGTTTTTGTTTTTTGTAAGACCAACCAAGGTTGCCAGGCAAAAGAGAACAGCAGTGGGATCCAAAAGAGTCTCCTTCAAGCCAGATGGCTGCTGCAAGTGGATTGGGCCCTCCCAGCAGCTGTTGTCTGCAGTGGGTCATGTAAACCCTCCTGCAAGCCCTTCCACTGGTAGAACTGGGGAGTGCTAAACAGATGGTGGGAAGTGTGAAACAGGCAGAGATGGTAGATTCTTTGGTCAGCACAATTATATCTGAAAGCAGATGTCTGCCAACCACCTTCACTGCACTGAGAAAATGAAAACTGGAGAAACTCTGTGACTGAGGCAGATGACTTACCTTCCATTTTAGCACAGCTTGGGTAGCTGGAATAAAATTTTAAATGGCAGTTTGACGCTGGGTTTTGTTTCTTAAAACAGCACAAATGGTCTACAAACCTGTGGTTCCTCCAGAACAATGGCGTAGGTCCTGGTCTCATGTATGAGTCCTAACTCTGTTCCTGCTAATCTAATAATCCATAGACTGTAGTGGTAGCAGTAAAATGCCCCAAGGGAATAAATAAAGACTACTGTGCTGAACAAGAGTTTGCACAGGCTGTGTACTTTTTGCACGATATATCAACATTTGGGATGAAAATTAACAGGATAGTTGTCTCCATGCAAGCAGCAAACAGGTCTCAGACCGCACATTTTGACAACTGACTTGCAAATTGGTTTCAAGAGTGCAGTAGCACAGACATATTAAAACCACTATTGTTTCAGCTCTTTATCCTTTCTTATTTAAAATTTTATGAAAGACTTAAAATTGCCTTCCTTTGATTTCAGTTAACCTAGTTACTCCGTATTTCTCCATACAGGTTGTGGAAAGCAGGACTTTATGAGAAATTCAAGCTGTGCATGAAGAGTCTGTTAACAAATACATAGCGCCAAATTATTAGGTATACAGGACCACTGCAGTAAAAACAAAGGGAATGTATGGCTGGGAAAAGGAATGGATTTTGCAAGGAATGTGTATTCCCAAAGGAAGTGGTAACTTCCATAAACTCTTGAAAACCTGTTTTCCATACCACCACTCTCACCACCTTCTTCATATAACCTGGACTGTTCAGTAAGACATGTAGTTTTCTGGCCCACTATGCCATGCTATTATGGCTGAACAAGTTGGGTGAAAAACAGCCATGTGAAATTTTCACAGCACAGCACACACCAATACAAAGCCTTGCCTTGGTTTCAAATTTCTTTACAAATCCAAAACCCAGACAAACTTTATTGAAAGGTTTGTTAAGGTTCACAAACCACAGGATGAGTTTGCGTGTGTGCCAAAGAAAAGGTCTGAAAGAGCAAGCAGAACCTGGGAGCAGATCTACTTTGGGCTTTGCCTTGGGCTGTCTGTGGGTCTTGGTCAGCTTATCCTCCTTCTCCTCTGTGTCTCAAATTGCACTGAATGAGTAACGCTGCTGAACTCCCTGTGTCTCCAGAGTATCAGGAGGATGAATGGCTGGGAAGCCCTTTAGATTAGTGGAGTGTTAAACCAGAACTAGAGCTGGCTATAGACACTTCCCAGTAGAGCCGTAACAGCAAAGCTCCAACAGAGACCAAGGTGGAGAGACCTTATTCTGGTTTGCAGAAGTCATCACGAGGAAAATACATAATATTTTCCTGAAGATAATTTCTTTGACTTCTAGTGTACACCTTTTCATGGATTTTGCCTGGATACCTGTGGCTGCTAGTCCACTTCCTCTAAGGCAAAGGAAATAGCTGTATAATTGTAAAATGCATGTTATCGATTCATTTCTCCTCCTCATTCCACCAGAGTGAAGCGGGGAAGAGAGGGAGGTTGAGTGAGCAGCTATGCAGCATTTCATCTCCAGTTGGGCTTAAAACCACAACAACTGAGCAGGACATTGGAAGGACAGAGCTTTGGGTTCAACAGTAAGAAGCAGGCAGAGCAGGCAGCTTTGCTCCCGTGTTCACAGGCAGACTGGTGTCTGTACGTGCATGGGGGAAGGTTCCTATCTGTTGTGCTACAGCTCCTTACAAATCAGCATGAGGTCACTAGCAGGAATTAGTCTGTTAGGAAAGTTGTGAACCTAGGTTCAGTTTTATTAGGGTCATTTAGCATTTTAGCAAGGAAGGATGTAAGAAAAAATGCTGACAAAGAAACAAACTAAAACAAAAGGGCAAACATGAAAAACACAGTTAATACTTATAAAAAAAGAAGTTCAAATACTGATGTTTTCGTTCAGGTAAAACTATGCTGCTCTGGATCAAATATCTATAATTTCATGAAAAACAGGATGGCATGAAAAGCAAGTCCACTGACTTCAGAGAACACTTTGTTGTAAAGCTGAGTAAACACACTAATCTGTTTGCTAATCTATGTGGCTGTTTGGAGAAATGCAACTATTTTAAAATGTAAGATAGTGCTAAAAGTATTCAGGTGTGCTACAAGTAATTATATATAATAAGGTATCTCCCTATGACTCTGTATTTAATCAAGCACCTTGCTTGCATAAGCACTTTGCTGTTTAAATTCCATGATTGCCTTTTAGTGGAGCTATGTGGTTTTTGACCATGTTATTAGAAGTTTTTAACATATCTTGTTGATTTGTCTATAGGCTTCATTTTTATATTGCAAGTCTGCAAAGCCCTACCCACAAATTCCTGGTATCGGCCAGAGGGAAGAGAGCTTTTTCATGTCTGTAAAAGAATTTTATTGGGTATTAAGAAAACTTGCTGCAACCACATTCATTGTGGGGTGATGAAATCAGAGGCTTTGTGACAATCCCAGTGAAGTGTCAAGATATTGATTACACTGAACAATTTTGGCCAAATTTCATTTTGCAGCAGCCACACCAAATGCTGTCCAATACATTCAAAAAGGGATTTTCTGCTGTGTATGTCTAGACATACAGTCTAGAGAGGGTAGAGGAATAATGGTTACAATATCTGCAGCCAAGCAGTAGGAAACAGGGAGGTCTCTGTTGAGGTTGTTGAATTACAGTAGATATTGTTCTGATACAGAGCTCCGTATCATTAAAAAAAAAGGACCCAAAATCAAGACTATCAGCTACACATAGGGCCACAAAAATGATCAGAGGGATGGAACACCTGTCCTATGAACACAGGCTGAGAGAGCTGGGATTGCTCAGTCTGAGGAAGAGAAGGCTCCAGGGAGACCTTAGAGCAGCTTTCCAGTATCTAAAGGGGGCTCATAAGACAGATGGGGACAAATTTTTAAGTAGGGCCTGTTGCGATAGGACAAGGGGTGGTTGTTCTAAATTAAAAAGAGAGTAGATTCAGATTAGATATAAGAAAGACATTTTCTACAGTATGGGCAGTGAAAAACTGGCCCAGTTTGCCCAGAGAGGTTGTGGATTCCCCATTCCTGGAAATATTCAGGGTCAGGCTGGATGGGGCTCTGAGCAACCTGCTCTAGTTGAAACTGTCCCTGTTCATTCCAGAGGGTTGGACTAGATGTCTTTAAAGGTCCTTTCCAAATCAAATTATTGTATGGTTCAGTATTTTTCCAAATGAGGGGTACCTCCAGCTTTTTTGATACATTCATATGATTCTCAGCATTTTTGAGGGGAAGAATTAATTCCAAAATGTGTGAGTGGAAGTCAGAAGATGTATATGAGGGGACTCATTTTTGTGGGAACTAGCAGGCCAATTAATTTCTTCTGCCTAAAATAAGAAAGATCAGAGGTCGTGGGACAATCATAGCAAAATGTAAAGCCTGTTTATTGAATTTGTCCTCATTAGATGCTTCAGGTACCATTTCAGTGTTACTGGATCGCATATATGTGTACATGAGTGCACCTGCACACACACACTTCCATACACATCCCCATTTATCCTGCAGGAAAAAACCCCCATAAGACACTGTTACCTGTAATTTTCAAGTCTGAATACCTGGACACAAATAATCATTAGGGTTATAATGTATATGCAGGATAGCTTCCAAAATGGAAGATTTGCTACGAACAGATCCAGCGGCCACTTTATAGCTCCACCCCAAAACTTTACTGTTTCTTTGTTTTTATCACCACTAAATACCTTGTAAAGCTAATGAATCTAATTGTATTATTACTTCCAATATCTGTATGATACCGCTTAGGAAAAAGTTGCTGTTTATACTTGCTGTTTTTACATTTCAGGATAGGTGATACATGCTGGTTAAGTATGATGACACATGCAAAACTTGTCAAATTAGGTGAGGTACATCAAGTATATTGTTTTACAGAAGGTTTTTTTTTTTAGTACATTACATCATACTTCTTTACCACTTTCTGAAAGTACAGGTACATTTTCCAAATTCATACATTTTGTCTCAACATAAATCTGTTTGGAAGATGTGTCTTGCAGATTTGTCCCCTGTGTATCAGTAAGGAAACTGAGACACAGGCCTAGGTCTTTGCTGTTGTAATTCTTCACTGGCAATCGAATGAAGTCCTAAGGTTTCCATGAAAAAGACATACATGGAAGAATTTTATTAAGTAAGTTATGTATTAATATTATGCCCTTTACTTATAAACTTCATACTGATTAATTCATTCACTGACTGAGTGTGATTTCTTAAGAGCTGTAGAAATTTTCTAGGGCTGTGACATAGCTGTCACACTTTGAAGCCATAAAACCCAATCCTCTGCCTTGTGTCATGGGTTCTCCGGGTGTGATAACCACACGTTAAACACACACAACCTCCCAACAGTGCATGTCACAAGGCCACTAACATGTACATGTCCCCCGACGGAGCTCCGAGGAAGAGAAGAGCAGGGAGGCAGGATTACAGTACTGCCACTGCTAATGATTGCTTTCCAAATAGATCGGTGGTCACTGACTGGGCAAGGATGGAAAACTTCTAGTGTAGTTGTTTAAACTACTTGACGGGCTGATATATAGGGACTTCTTTGTACTATGCTGCGAGTGTCTTCATACTGATGTGGAATAGGACTCAATAAAAATACTTTTCTTCGGGAGCGGGGAGCTGGTGCTTTACTTTAGCTGGGAGAAACATTGAAGTCTTTCAATCTGACCGATTGGTAACTGGAACTCCTCGTCGGGGTGGCGATGGGGTGCGAAGAGCTCAGCTCGACTCCGGAGGGCCCGGGGCGCAGGCGGGAGGTCAGCGCGCGCCTCCTCAGGCTCTTGATTATGTCTCGGGAGCCTCCCGAGGATCCTACCCCGCATCCCCCGGGGCTGGATGTCGAGTTCCGGGAGAGGCAGCCTGGGTCACCGGGGCAACAAG
>WEIT01015528.1:72295-87672 GCA_013389985.1 Dryoscopus gambensis | reverse complement strand
TTTGTGTTTAAAACGAAGGCTGATTGAAGCTGGAATATTTTGTAGGAACACAACTATTTCAATGACATTTTTTATGGAAAAAATGTCTCAGCAAATTGCTTTGATTTTCTTATTTGTGTCACTAATGTAGAAATTATTTGTTTTGAGAAAAGACAAAATGCGTTTTCGAATATATGATACTGTTTTTCTTGACGTATAGCAATTACTGAATTCATCATGTAGTTTAATGTAGTGTATTATATTCAATATTTCATTACAGTGTTTTTCAAAATTGCAACGAGGCATTTCTACATTTCCAAAGTAGTACATCAATAATTCTTCATGAGACTTTCAAAATTTCTGTTCCCTGAAAGTCTCTCTTTAATTTTTTCCAATTTTCTACTCTAGTTCAATATACAAACATAATTTTAGCATGTTCCCAGCCCTCACAAAAGCTTGAATTTCTAGGCACTTGTAGTACCAACTCAATCATATGTATTTGCACATTGAAACTTCTACAGATAAAGCCAACTACAGTTTTTGTGCACATTAGGTCCAGATTCTCAGCTACGTCTTGCCACAGTCTGAACCAGTGCCTACCTTCCTCATGAATATCCTCATCACTGATTCTGAAACTGCAGTTTCAATCACAGAATCCTAGAATGGTTTGGGTTGGAAGAGACCTTAAAAATCATCCAGTTCCATCCCCCTGCTGTGGGTAGGGACACCTTCCACTGTCCCAGGTTACTCCAAGTACTGTCCAGCCTGGCCTTGGACACTTCCAGGGATAGGGCAGCCACAGCTTCTATGGGAAATCTATTCCAGGGCTTCACCACCCTCACAGCCAAGAGTTTCTTCCCAATATCCCATCCAGCCCTGCCCTCTGGCACTGGGAAGCCATTCCCTGTGTCCTGTCCCTCCAGGCCTTGTCCCAAGTCCCTCTGCAGCTCTCCTGCAGCCCCTTTAGGCCCTGCCAGGGGCTCTGAGGTGTCCCTGGAGCCTTCTCTTGTGCAGGTGAGCACCCGCAGCTGTCCCAGGCTGTCTCCATGGGAAAACATAATGAGGTAAACTGCTATGAAAACTAGACCAATTTCAGAAAAAATATGCCAAGTCAGCAAGACTACATTCTGCACAGAGATGTGGAAAATCACAGCAACTTACAGGCAAAGGAGAATCCAGCTACCTGGAGCTCCTGGCTGGAGAGCAGCTGCTCCCTGTCCTACTCCGCTTGCTTGCCTCAAAACGTGGTGGTGGAAGCACATTGGAAATCCTGCTCTGGGATTCCACATTGTAGTGCATGGGAGTGAGCCACACATGGCCGCGTTTTGTTTATGACAGATGGCTCTTCCCAAAAATATGATGTGCAAGATTGTGCTGACTTGGACAGTTCTGCATAAACTGAGGGGGATTGACAGGGTGTAATATACATTTTCTATTTACTAAAAGTCTAGAAGAGAATGGGCCAAGCCCAGCAAAGAACAGCCTGTTTCAAAGATATTACGGCTGGAAAATGTTGTTTCTCACAGAGATCATCTCTCTATAATAAGCTTCATGGTGATCCTGTATGGTGGAGGAAAAAAAAAAACAACTATGCAGATTGGGAAAGGAGTCAATCACATGATTTTTATTTTTATGCTTCATGAAGATGTCTGTGAGAGGAAAAGAGAACTTCTGCTAATCTCCACAGCTCTGCACAAAGCCAGCCTAGCTGGAAACAAGCTACCTCATGGCCTAGACACTGCTCGTGGGAACCACGTGGAATTCAAATGCAAGAAGGAGGATTTATCAGTGATGAACAGGCACCCTCAGATGGGCTGTGTTGATGGACAATTGGCAACAGTCAGCTGGGAGTTGAACTAAACTAAGCGCACATGCAGCCTTGCTGGAGTGACATCTTGGAAGAGGCATGCTGAAATTCCCAGCTAGGAATCTGTAGCTCACACACGGGACTTGCTCTACCTTTGTTGGTGTTTTTCCTACCTTTTGTTGGATGTGTGTTGAGTGGAGAATGCGTGCATAATTTGGGGTTAGCCAAAAAACTTTTTTCTAAATCCTGAGGATTATAATTCATCCATTGGGGTTATTCTGATGTCCCTCAACAGTAGAGATTAGTGTAGGTCTGGTGGGGTTAATGCAGCAGAACTGATTTGTGCCAGCCGAAGATCAACTCCTGTTTTAAATGTTTTACTGGAAAAGGAGAAATTAATTGTTTTGCTCCAGATTTTTCCAGATGTTGGAGACTGGAACCTGCTACTGAAACAGGATCTCTCATCCCCTTTAGCTTTTCAGATTACACAGCAGACAGACAGACAGACAGAGCATAGAGGGCATTTTTGTTGCAGCTTCTATTTTTGTCACTTCCTCTGAACTGTGTAAAACCTCCCATGATTAAAATGTCTTCCCTTCACACAGGGGAATTGCATCTTTTGGGATGATATAACTGAGTTGTGTGGGAAGCATTTTTTTCCTAGGCTAAGGAACTGGTATTAAGAAAAAAATACCATTACATTCCAAACTGAGATCTTTGGGAAAGTTTGTGGGAAATAGGAGAGATCTATCCTCAAAACAGCCGATTAATTCACTCTTAGGTTAAAATGTGGGAATTCTCAGCACTTCAAAGCCCATGTTTTTAGGTGCTTGGAAAGAGCCTCCATTTCTGTAGCTGTCACATTGATTGGAACTCCTTCAGAGAAAAGAATTTAAACCATATGTGCTTCTCTGAACAATTTAATTTCTATCAAAGGTAATGTTTGTTGATGACAAAACATTTTGCTCCAAAAATTCCTCTGATGATAAGAATTCACTAAGTAAAGTTTACATAACCTTTTTTGAGACCATGTCAAAAAAGCCATGTCTTGAAAGCAGCTGAGATCTGCCTGCTTGAAGACAACTGCGCCTTTCCCTCTGCAATTAATACAGCTGAGTTCTGCATAGAAAAACACTTCCAAAGTTCCTCACTGGCCTCACCAGGTTTTTCTCTCAGACTGTATAATCCCATGATTTCATGGTGATGTTGATGCAATGTGACATGGCATGTCAGAGGAGTTTCTAACCACTTATTTTGTACCACTAAAGGGAAAAACTCAGAAGCCTGGGTGCTTAAAATGAAGCAGAATTAAGAAAAAGCATGAAATCTGATAATCATTATTGAAGTTTACTTGCAGGTAACTGACAGCTTTTCCTGAAAATTTCAGCTGGTGATATTGTTCACAAAATGCTTGGCAACCTGCCACTCCATTCAATAGATATCTCTGCCAGGCTGTTCAGCAGCTATCTGTATTTAGAAATATTTCAGGAGGATGCTTGACTGGTTGACAAAAGCTCCTCCCATATCAACCTTGTGTAGGTTCATCACACAGATGAAATCATCGAGCTGGTTATTACGTAACCTTGGACGTTTCCTCAGCTGCCCTGTTGGCTTTTTCATGTTGTTCTCAGAAGTGGTGGCTTTTCTGATCAAGAGTGGTAGGGGTGGGTACAGATGTCTTGCAGTCACTAACTAGGTGGCTTCTACAGGCTTGTCAAAAAGGTCATCGCTTCCCCGCAACCTGAAACTGCAAAAACTTTGCTGAAGATTTTACCCTGCAATCAAGAATATACACCTTTCTCGCTTTCTTTGAAAGGGAATGCAATTTAGCATGGGATCCTATCAGGAGAATAAAAAAAATCACTTCAGATGGCATTA
Source organism: Dryoscopus gambensis (assembly GCA_013389985.1). Taxonomy (NCBI): domain Eukaryota; kingdom Metazoa; phylum Chordata; class Aves; order Passeriformes; family Malaconotidae; genus Dryoscopus; species Dryoscopus gambensis. The sequence continues at coordinate 84,008 of WEIT01015528.1, read as the reverse complement.
CCAATAAAGCTCCCTCCCTAGCTTTTCTGAGAGAAAGGTTAAATCAGTGTAAGGCACAACAAAAGATCAGGGGAGATACTGAATGTTGACAAAATTGTTGAACGACAGATGAACATGTCTGAGCACTCTCTGGTCGCAGAGGGAGTGCTGAATCCAGCATGAAGAATGGCTTTTGAGAAATGTCAGCTGGCAAGAACACATTGTGGTGTATGAGGGAGCACTGAAAAAACAGGAAAAAAATGACTGAGATGGGATACCAGATTCAGCTGTGCAAAATTTGCTATGATAAGTACCTAAAAATTGTAAACAGACTTGAGATTAAACTCCTTTGCGAATAACATAAGCCAGGACTCATCAAACTACAGAGTTTTCTTCTAGATCATGTGATTTTTTTGAGGGAGTAGACCTCACCATTTCTCAAGAAGCAGTGGTGATATGGTACTTGGCTCTGCACCATGAAGGTATATGGAAGAGTTGGCATGAAGTAGCTCCTCCCAGAGGTGAAAGAGTTCCTGATGAGTGGGTATTTTGGTATTTGAAGTTGTTCTGTCATTGGAGAAGCCAATGGAAGTTGAGCATCTCAAACTATGAAACCATAATGGTTATTATTCACCTATTTCCTCAAAGTGGTCCACTGCAAACAGATCTAGCAAGATAACACTCAGGAGTCAGTGTTTAGCCCTTGTAGGCTAAACTTGCAGGCCTTGTGAAATCTTTGTGTGGTCATCCACGCCTATTTTTCTAAGGTCATTCAAATAGGTGGCAATAAAATCTCATCTTCAAATTTATCTAAACCTCTTAAAAAATTCAAAATAAAAATGCTGTATGAAGAAATGACATCCAGATTTAGAATGCTTGAGATGTAGCAGTCTGAGCTGTGATTTTTAGAAGTGTTAACTGTGCATGATTTTCAGATGAAATCAAGAGGAACAGGAGGGTGTTGTTTAGCCACAGTTTCACACCTTCATCTCTGGTGAATGCTCACTTTGCTGGTCTAGTCTACACTGGTCTTAAAAGACAGCTGCTGCTCTCTGACAACTCTTTGGAGTGTAAAGTGATGCTCGTTTTAGTCTTCACCTTGCACTGGTCAGAGGAATCAAACTCACCTTCGAGCTGTAGTGGCCTGGGAGCACCCTGCAGGTGAGATGTGCTGCCATAAATGCCTGTGTCAGTGCCCTTTCACTAAGACCTAAAATGTCTCTTCACTTACTAAGAGTACCAGAGTATCCTGAGTTGGAAAGAACCGACAATGACCATCAATGTCCAACTCCTGTCCCTGCACTGACACCCCAGGAATCCCACCCTGTGCCTGGGAGCATTGTCCAAACACTCCTGGAGCTCTGGCAGCCTTGGGGCCGTGCCCATTCCCTGGGGAGCCTGGGCAGTGCCCAGCACCCTCTGGGGGAAGGACCTTTCCCTGATATCCAACCTAACCCTCCCTGTCACAGGCCACCAGAGACAAGAACAGAGCACAGGCTCAGTGGTTTTGAGGTGAGTTAGGTTTGGGTGAGTTACCCCATCTGAGGTGAGTCAAAGGTGATTATCTGCTGCGGTCATTTACAACACATCCCTGTACCCAAGGTATAGGCAGCTCTGTAGCTCCCAACTCTCTTTATTGCTAGTACATGTAACACTTGTAAAGGAGAATTCAACTGACCTGCTTTAGGTGCCTGCTGCAGATCAGATGAATCATGTCCCAAAAAGTGCTATTTCTAGAGAACAAGCTCAGATGTAGCTGTATTGTTGATGTCTAAAGTTGGGCAGAATGAGTCCATTCTACTGTGAGTCTGAGCCCGTGCTACTCCTGACCACGTGATGGTTAGACAAAAATAACAAAATACAAGTGCAGTGGTCAAAGGCAAAACAAACAGGATCAGTCTCGGCTCGGGTTTTAACATAGCTCTGCAACCTGTGGGACCAGCTGACTCCTTCCAAACAGCTCAAAATTCAGCCAAGAGCCCTGAAGGCTTCATTGCCAAACTAGTGAAAGCTTTGACATCTAAAGATGCTCCTGAGCAGGGCTGCCTTTGTTGGCCACCAGACTGCTAATCCACAAAATTTGGTGAACAACTGGCTTGACATACTATTAGTATGTTTTATTAACTTGTCATAGAGCATTATTAGTTTAACTAGAAGAGTTAGAGATGGATAAACACTAGTAAGATTTGGACTTTGTCCTTCAGCTTCAGATACGCCGTCTTAAGCCTTAAGAAGACTGTGAAAAGCAGGGTCCCTGCATATGTAAATGTGGGTTTTCGTTTCCCAGAAAATTAATGCCATTTACCTTGGATTAACTTGGAGAGAAGCAGGACAGTATTTATTGAGTAAGGCATGCTAATACCTTCACAAATAGTGACCTCTTGCAAATTGTGGATGCCGTCACATATACAAATCCAATCAAAAGATAAACAGAGAAAGCATCCAGTTGTCAAGAATGCATTCCTAAAGAGATGAGGGACCACAGCTGAAGAAGAGCTCTAGGTCTGTTTTAAGGCTGCTTTTTCTCTCTATTTTCCTGGAGCTGGTGTGTGGCACAGATTCATCTTTATCTTCATGCCCCTATAAATGTCTTTTTTTCTGTACAGGCATGATTTTTTTTCTTCTATTGTGACCGTGTGTCACCACTTCCAAATGTAACTCTGAAGAAATTTTTTTGTTCATAACAAAAGGCAGTGTTAGAAGGAAAATGTGAGGAGGTTTTAAAAAAAGATATAAAGAAGTTGGTCATACGATTGTAGAGTCTTGAACCTAAAAGGAAAATACAACATCCAGCAAGTGATGTTTCTCTGCTGCTGAAAATCTTTTTCAGCAGTGTAATAATTTCATCTAGTTTCAGCCACAGACTGAAGAAGTGCATGCTCTAGTTACCTCAGAAATTCTTTTTTCTGGGAACATTTTAATAAGGACTGCAGTACATTTAACCTGTCTTGCCTTACTTGAGCTTTGAACCACTGCATGCTGTGGAGATGTTGGTGAAAAGCCTGTCCCTCTCCTGTCTCTTAGAATGGATCTGAAATAAAATGTCTCTAGGTCAATGCCTGCAGATCCCTGGGGAAGGAAGATCATCACCCTCAGACCACTCCTGAGGAGACTGCTGGGAAGAAGGGCACCAGGAACAGATGCTGACCCTGTTCTGTGAGCTTGGCTTTTTGTTTTCTGATTTTCTGGTAGTCTTGTGTGAAAACAGAGTCTGGCTGAAACAGCATCTTTGGGGGATTTCTCTGTTTGGTTAGAGTGTTTTGTAAAGCGTAACTCTGTTTGTTGCTCTGCTACTTTAGTTTGTGCTTCTTGCTTTTCCAGCCAAAGTGAAGAATTAATTCTTTGCCCAGCCCAAGTGCTATCCGCAGAATGGAGGAGCAGAAGAGAAATGAAAAGGAGAATAAAGAGTGAGAAAAAAATTTACTCCTAGAGAAGAAATTTCCATGAAGAGTTTCATGATGTGTCTCTGGTAAAGACAGAGTGAAGTTCCCTATTATGAGCAGCCACAGACTTGAAACATGTTTTTGTTCTGACAAGTGCAGGATCTTGCTTGGGTCTGGGTGGCCACTGGATCATATTAGGCCATAGCTGATCCTCAGCCATCAAAGCTGCTGTAAATGCATCTGAAATTCCAGTCAAATGAGGAGCCTGATTTGGAGTCTTAGCTGGGAATCTTAGCTTTCCTGCCTCAGGTGTAGGGTCCCAGTTCTATGTGTGCACAAGGGCAAACTATCCCTCTGTGTCATTTTTGTCTTCTGCTTGCAGAGTTGGACCATTCATCTGAAATCATGGTGAAATCACATCTATTCCTATCAACTGGGATTTTCCCTAAAGTCTGTGGAGACAGACCCTACGAAAAGATGAAAAAATATTTCTGCAAGATGCAGACATTTGAACATTGTTATTTTCCCGCACCTTGACATCATCTTCACAGAAAAGCATATTCCAGGTAGATTTTAACCAAACTGCACTCTTGAGTGCTGTCTTTTTGAGCACATCTCAAAAATATTACAGTGGAAATGGGAGATTTGACACTTGAGACACGGTCTTTATTTGACATTGCCATGTTTTGGTGGATGTTTGGCCTGTTGGAGAGAGCAGAGCCGATGGTCTTGTCAGGAGCTTGCTTAACAACCAGCTTTAATGCATGACCAGTCTGCCATGTACCATGGCAATCATTCCGTGCCTCTGTACTGACTACACGACCCCAGCAATAAAAACAGTGCTAAGTGCTGAGAGCAGCTCAAATAGAAATAACCCAGAAATGCAAAAACTGAGAGAGTGGCACGGGATTTCACCACTATTTTGCTAATGAATCTTCACCAAACTGCTTGCCAGAAGCTTTTGTGCAGGTTTGAAACCTGCGGATTCAGAATCTGAACTGTGGCAAGGCCTCAGCCCCATGGTGGGCCTGGAAAATCAGAGTGAATATCATCTCTTCAAGCTTTAGGTTGCTTTGATAATTTTTTCTTGTTTCCTGGGACGTGTGACTTTATGCAGTGAAAATAAGTTACTCTGCTACCAGCAGACCAGTTTGAAGCAAACCAGGAATACATGTGTGTGGAGCAGAAGCTGGTGTTTGCCCCAGGCTGCACTTTACAAACCTGTGGTCAGTGTGTGTCGTGGAGCCAGGACTCACTGCTGATCAAGGAATATCCTGAGTTGGATCATCCTTAAGGATCCCAACATGTGCCTGAGAGTGTTGTCCAAGAGTTTCTTGAACTCTGTCAGTCTTGGTGCTGTGACTGCTTCCCTGGGAGCCTGTTCAGTGCCCAACCACCCCCTGGGGGAAGAACCTTTTCATGATATCCAACCTAAACCTCCCCTGACACAACTTTGGCCATTCCCTCAGGTGCTGTCCCTGGTCACAGAGAGCAGAAATCAGGTTCTGCCCCTCTGACTTCCCTTGGGAGGAAGTTGCAGACCCCAATGAGGTCTGAGCTCAGTCTCCTTTTCTCCCAGCTGAACAAGCCAAGTGACCTCAGCCACTCCTTGTATGGCTAATAAGGGTAACACAAAAGCCACTTTAAATAATTTTCCTCCTGCGTGCTTCTCATCCTTTGTGTAGAATCTGAACTTGCCCTGGCTTCAGGTCTCTGCTTTCTGTTGGGAACCATCATAATCCTGTTGATATTTGATGCAGTTCGAATAAAATGCATGTTGACCCAGGCTTTACTTTGTAATGACACCTATAAACTCCTCTGAAGATGCAGAAAATGCCCAGGAAATCTTTAATGACTCTGACGACTTAGTAGTCTGGGCTTTCTTCTCTGCTGAGAGATGGTCTCTCCTGTTTTATGCATGTGGGCATGGGTTCAGCACTGAGTCAGATGGAACAGATCCAGCAAGTGAATCACCACTGCCAGCATCTGACATCCCCCTACCCACTAAGTTTATCCAGGCTTAGCTTGGGAGGTCTGCTGGGTACGAACCCCAGCACTACGAATGTGTTAGAACACTCCTAGAGCTCATCTCCTCACCCTCAGCAAAGTAACTTTCAAGACTTAAGTACTGGAATAATGGCTGAAACCCTTGATATGCTCCAGAAATGGTAGTTTCCTTTTCAATTCTCCTTCACAGCTGAGAATGGAGCCCTTTAAGCTTTTGTTTGGAGACCCTTTTACTTGGAGTTACAGATTATGGAGAGATACTGCACTACAGACCAACAGTGAAAGCTTATTGTCCTCATCCCACAGCAATAAATGCATTCCATAAATTGCAATTAAAGATGCAACTGGGGAGTCTTGTTAAATGAGTGGCAGTCCTCCAAACATGTTGGCTTTTACATTAAGAAAGGGCAGAGGTGTTCTATATTTTGGCAGTGCTTTTATGCCTCCTCATGCCAAGAAGGACACACTGAAGCTGGAGAGGTGTTGCCTTCAACAAAGCTGCAATGGCTTAGCATAGCGAATGATCTTATATTTTGTAAGAGCTCTGCTCAATATCCATTAAATCAGGCTCAAGGGAAAGGGGTAGTGTTAGTTACCAGCAGCTAACACAGACTTAAATTATGTTTGTACTGGGTGCAAATTTAAAATTAAAATTGTGCTGATAACTTGCAATATGTAGCTTATCTTCGCAGGGCTCATAGTTGGACTGGCTTAAGAAATAAAGGGAATTTTTTTGTTCCACATTTCAGAACGATTATGGGGAAGGGAGTCTAAGGACAGTCTGCCTTTCACTCCTCATTTAACATTGTCTGATGCAGCTCATGTTGTCTTGATTATGTGACAGCAAAAGCCCCACATGATTTCCCAAATCCTTGTTAAATTGACTCTTCTTGTCCAGCCAAAAAAAGCGCGCCATTTTTAAAACTTCAGTGACATGTCACCAGTTCAACCAAGGTGTCTGAGTTTGCTGAGTCTGAAATGACAGTTCTGTCCTGCAGTTTCAGGCATTCATTTCAACAAATGCTATCAGATTGGCACGGAAAAGCCAAAAATTGATGCAGAAAGGACAGATACATTGCATTTGGATTTCTAAATATTATACAGAGTTTTCTTGTTTTTAATGGTAATATCAAAAAATGTTTCTGCTTCAGAGTCCAGATGGAAAAATTTGGATAAAAATGTAGAGGAAATGTCATAAAAAATTCTGCTTCCACATTAAAAGCTGCATCTATTTTCCCAGCTAAGCTATTTCTGAAGGATATGAGAAGAGACAGATGACGTAAGGAAAGAGAAGCTTGTTTAAAAAAGTGAAATCCGCTAATGCACATGTGTGTTTGTGTGTTATTAGTGCTGAAAAGAACTTTTACCCCCGAGAGTGTAAATTAATTTATAAAAAATGAAGAACATGCAAGCAGATCCATATGTATCCAAGCCAAATCTCTTTTTTCAGTTAAAAAAATTGATAATCAACAACATTTTTATGGAATGTAAAGCTTTGGACTCCCAGTTTTCCCTCATTTCACCAAACTCGAACCCACCTTGCTGGTGTGCCCAGTGTGAACAAAGGCAGGGATTTGCTGGTTACACACAGGCTCAATCCATCCAGGCTCCACAACCAGACTCTTTCCTCTACCAGAATGCTTTCTCTGGTAATATTATTTTTTCCTTGGAGCTGTTTTGACTGGTGCTCAACTAGGCAGAAGCATCATCTCGGATCTGAAAAATACCTCACCTGCTCAAGTTCATCGTCCTGTGTATGCCCTGCGTCAGCTCTGTAACTGAACTGGCTCCTGGGGTTGTGGGCTGTGCTGCTCTGGTGGGGCTGTGTGCGCTCGCTGCAGGTGAGGACCTGACTCCTTCCAACAGCTGCTGCCATTATGTACTCAAATAACACCACAGCCTTTACATTGCTTTGTTTGCACATTTTTGCTATTAAAGTATAAAAATCCCCCACCCAGCTGTGTTTGTCTTTCTTTTTTTTTTCTCCTCAAGGTTTTTGCTACTTTTTCTTTTTTCTTTTTTTCTTTTTTTCTTTTTTTCCCCCAGTGCATGTATTTTTCTATTTTATTCATATTTACAGAGCCATTCTGCTTTCTCTTGACATTTTCTTTCCCTCTTCTTTCATCTTCTGCTGCTTTTTGTGAGCTTTCCTTCTTTCCCTTCCTTTTTCTGCTCACTACCCCATGAACATCCCCAGGCCTATCAACACCACTGATTAAAAGATGCTCCACGGAAGAAAGACTTAAAGAACTTGATGAGCAGCAAGCGATTTTGGTGCATGTAACTTGCTGGTCAATATCTAACTGCCAGGTTAACTTGCTGTAAGAAGTATTTCCCACCTAGAAATTCTCCTCCTCTTGGAAGGAGGGTGCTCACTGCTGCTTGGCTTGTAATATGGGTGTACAGTATTTGCTGTATGGGGAAAAGCACCCCAAAAAAACCCATGAGGGGTGCCATGGACAGGTACATGGGGACAGTGCAGGGTTGGTTTGGTTTGAATCATTGCCTCAGGCTGGATGAAGCTAGCTTGTGGAGACTATCCAGCTCGGGGTGAGACTGTAGTTTATGTCTTTCTTTCACAGTCCACTTTCACTGATTGTACCTGAATGGAAACCTTTTCCAAGTGAAAGCTGTTTACGGGCCCCCAGCTGCCTGCAGAGCTTGGCAGCTGGGCCGGGGAGGAAGGTAAGAGGACAAAGCAGTTGCTTTTGATATTTTTCTTCAAGTGCTTCTCAAGTGGATAAATTTCAACGAAATGTCTCCTTCTTGGTCCACTGATCACAGTTCCCAGTGGATGTATGGAAGTGGGCAGAGACTCTTTGGGCTGTACCATGCCAATGTTTCCCGTAGCAGAGGATTTATGGAATAGCACAGAGCACTAAGAGGAGAACAAACTATTCTTTTGCAGAAAGCCTAGAGATAGGACAGGGGTGTACACAGAACAATAGAATCATAGCAGGGTTGGGATAGAAGGGATTTTAAAGATCACCCAGTCCCACCCCCTGCCATGGACAGGAACACCTTCCACTACCCCAGGCTGCTCCAAGCCCCGTCCAGCCTGGCCTTGAACACTTCCAGGGATCCAGGGGCAGCCACAGCTGCTCTGGGCACCCTGTGCCAGGGCCTCACCACCCTCACAGCCAAGAATTTCTACCTAAAATCTCATCCTACTCTGCTGTCTGTCAGTTTGAAGCCATGCCCCCAGTATAAAATATACAGGAACTGTGCTTTCTGTTTCTGCTTTCAGGAACCTTAATAGACTGAAGGCCTACTTAAAGTTGTGTTTTTGAGACCCATAGATTTTCAGATGTGCATTTCAGTCACCTTTACTAAGTCATGTAAGTCTTCCATAGACTAGGAAAACATCAGCTACAGGCAGGAGACCTTTTTGAAGAAACAGCAAAGTTCAAAGTAGCAAAATGGACGCTTCCTCAAACCCAAAGTTTTGTTTTGAGCATGTCATTGTCAAAAAACATATAGGGAGCCTTCACAGGTTTGAAAGATGTGTCTGCATTATTGTAAAGTAGGATGGTACCTTACTGTGAGACTGATGTGACTGGGGTTGGAAACACTGCTGCCAGTGGAGTTGGGTCGGATCCACACGGACCAGCCCCTCAGGCATTCACCCAGCATTTTGGGCAAAGGCTGAGCTCGCTCTCTGCTGTGCTACTGCTGCTCACACGGGCTGGTTTGAAGCAGTGGGTGCATTCCATGAGCTGCAATTACAGCTCATTTGCGCTGCGGTCATGCCGAGAGTCACCTGCGTTGCTCAGGGCTGCCCCTTCTGTGATGTGCTGGTTAGGGCTCTGTGCTGCAGACATAAACTCACTGGGGTGCTCCAGCTTTGGGCACCATCAAAACAGCACACCACCGGGTCAGAACCGACATGTTCCAAACATTCCTCTTGCCCAGTGTCAAGTCCCTGTATTAAGCAGGATTTTTTAAGGGCAAAATTTCAACATAGGAAAATATTTTAGGAGATAACTGGGGCATATACCTGTAGAAAGAAGAAAGAGAAAGACTGAGAGCACACTGAAAAATTAACTGCTTCAAAATGTGACCCCTATTTTAAGGTATCCTAATATTTCCAAAATTTCAGTGTAAGAAAATTGAAGCAGAGTGCAGTTGGCATGAAAGAAGCAATGTGGATACTATTTTAGAGCACGACTTTGTGCATGCAATAGCCTCCAGCATGACACGAAGGGCACAAAAATGTAAAAATAAAATAAATAGTAGATGAGAAATTTATGACTCAGATGATTAATGAGGGGTGATAAAAGCATCTTTCTTTTAAAAGATGTATTAAGACAGCAACCAAATGTTATTATTGGAGATAACTGGAACAGTGGGTAGACATGGGAGATAACTTTCTCCACTGTGTTGTGCCTCCTGAGTAGATGAGCAGAGATTTTCAGTGGACAATGCTGTCACCATGAGACCTTCCACAGACAATAAATAACCTGCAGACCTATAACAGGTTTGTGGAGCCAGATGCCAGAGTCTCTGGGTGAAGTGTGTGGTCTGCACTGTGAGGCAGGTCAGCCTCTTGGTCTCCTGTGACCTTAAAACTCATAAATCATAGCCAGAGATGAACAGTCCCTGTGTAAACCACAGTCCAGAGCTATGAGAACTGGAGGATCTTAGAGTCCCAGAGTGGTTTGGGTTGGAAAGAACATTCAAGACCATCCAGTTCCAACTCCCTCCCATGGGCAGGGATGTTTCCCACTGTCTCAGGTTGCTCCAAGCCCCATCCAACCTGGCCTTGCACACTCCCAGGGATGGGGCAGCCACAGCTTCTCTGGGAAATCTGTGCCAGGGCCTCCCCACCCTCACAGCCGAGAGAGAGAGAACTCCCAATATCTAACATAGACCTACACTCCTTCACTGTAATGCCTCTCTCCTTTGTCTTGTTACTCCAAGCCCTTTTCCAAAGTCTCTTCCAGCTCTCCTGAAGCCCCTTTAAGCACTGGAAGGAGGTCTAAGGTCTCCCCAGATCCTTCTCTCCTCCAGGTGAACTTCCCCAGCTCTCCCAGCCTGGCTCCACAGCAGAAGAGATCCAGCCCTTGGAGCATCAAGAAAAAAGACACTTATGAGCCAAAATAGATCTGGAAGGCCACACAGGAACTTAAGTGTCTCCTTTCAAAATGCTTTGGCACCAGAATTTAGCCTGCAGCCTGCCCAGGAGCTCCTGGTGCTGTCTCGGTGCAGATGTAGCTCCTCCTGTCACAGAGCAGAGGGCCCAGAGCCTGGGAAAAGGAGAGGTGCTCCAAGTAGGATTTTTAAGGGCCCAAATCCAGAATCGTGATGCTGATTCAGCTGTTATTTAGCCCTGTAGGCAGATATGTTTCAAGGGCACCTCAGGTTTTTATGGTTAATTTTTCCAGATGCCTGAACTTTATTCTCGCTCCCAATAAATTTCCAGAAATCAACAATGACTTCGGTTTTTCTCCCCTGAGATGCATGAGCCAATGGGTTTTCTCAAATTACATCCAAGGCTGGTTTTTTTTTACTTTTGCCATTTTTTACCACACCAGAAGGGAGAGCCTTCATTCAAGCAACAGAACTCATGCACAAAGGGGATATCCATACCCACGCTTTTCCCTCCATGAGGGTGTCAAATCCCTGATTCTGGCCTCTCAGGAAACTGCTGTAACCACTAGTCTGTAAAGTGGTGTAGGAAAGAATTCAAGATTCATGGTCAGACCAAGTGAGTTTGGTTCAATTCACTTCCAGCAGGGTAAGAGAGGAGCTGGACCTGCTGTCAAGGGTAGAAGAAATTGGAGTTTTAAAAGAAAACCACTAAGAATGGCCAAGCAGAAGTGGAAGATTTAGGTAGATATTGTGTTACTGTTCATACAAACAGTTTAGTCAGTGTTGGAAAGCAACAGGTTAGTGTTGGATCTCATTTCTATTCAAACGAGAGTAAGTGGTATTTTGTCTTCTAAAACAGATTTTAATTTTTAAACCCATAGAAAACCACAAAAAGACACCAAATCAAAGACCTTGTTTAAAATAAGCATCATTAAAATGCAGTATTTGCTATTTAAATACTGTCTATGACAGTAAGCTGATATCTAGCTTTTTTGCTCTAAATATAGTATTTTGTTTCCGGTTGAAGTCAAAAGATGGCTTTTTTTTTTCAGATAACCATTTATTTGTACAATAAACCAAATCACAATGTCAGCATGAACATCTCTCAAAACTCTTTTTTAATGAATGGTTGCTGTTTTCATAAATCTGTCCCCAGCTCTGACCAGATCCCAGAAACTCCCCAAGAAGCCAATGGGGATTTTTTTCTTTAATATTCACAGGTCTTGAATCAAATGCCTCAGGGGAAAAAAAAA